>MU119261.1:8515-261267 GCA_014904845.1 Acephala macrosclerotiorum
ATAATCTCATAATCAAATTATTTAATTTCGAATAATATAATTAAAACAAAAAATATTTATTAATTGATTTTCAATTTTCGATTTTTAATAGTTTGAATTTCTTTTTAATAATAATAAAAAACAAAATATACAAATCGCATATAAATAGTTTTTAATAAAATTTATTAAAACAATTCATTTTTCGATATCGTTTTACTAATATAGAAAAACAATAAAATACAAAACAAAAAAATTTAATTGTAAATTAATTTATTTTAATTAGTAAATTAAATTTATTCGAAGTAATTCGTAATTCGTAAATCAATTAATTAATCAATTAAAATAGAAATAGAAAAAGTTGTTGATTAGTTTATAGTAAATGAAAACTCTTTATGTACTAAAAAACACGTGATTAGTACTACTCTCGAAACTAATTATTTACAAAGATTTTTAAAGAGAGAACATATAGTTCTATTATAGTAATAATTAAAAAAACTTAAAAAATTAACGTTATTTTTATTATTTGATTTATAATTTCGAAATTTAAAAAAACGTAATATTAAAATTTTTATTTACGAATACGTTTAATTCATTATATTATAATACGTTAAATAATTTTTATTTATTATTAATATTAAAAATTTATTATTAATACGAATATTTTTTATATAATAATAAAAAATTATATATAAAAAAATATATATATAATACGTATTATATTTAAAAATTTAAAAGTTTTTAATTAATAATAATAATAATAATAAAATATATTATTTAATATAAATATATTTTTTATATTTTTTTAATAATATTAATATTAAAATTTTTATTTAAAACGATATTATATTTAAATATATATTTAATATTATTATTTTTTTAAAAAATATTTTACTCGGCGTTCAAGTTTGAAAATAATAAATCCATTTAAAAGCGATTAAAGAAAACCGAATCTTTGAATGTTTTATACTTGGAAAAATAATAAAATCGTAACTCGAATTTGGAATAACAAAGGAAATTAGTAGTTTTTTGACAACAATTGCCGGTTATAATAGTGCGTGTATAAACGCGAAGAAGCAATCAATCGAAAGAGCCATAGTATAGAAGAAACGGTATCAAATTCACGAATTCTTGAGATGAAATTGTCCGACTTGAAGGCCACCTGAAAAGGGGCTCGCTTACGGACCAATGATCATGCTACTCTACTCCTGCTCTTGTCAAGAACAATTAAAGACGTGAAAGCCTGCGCCAGGGGACATGAAGGTCAGTGCAAACTCTAATACATACCGGAAACCCTTCCTGCGGCTCCTGTGAAATACAAATAAGGGTGATGCTATCCTTAACGCATCTCAATCATTGCCTCAGCAGCTTCCTGCTCTTGAGTAAGAGCTTTAGTGTGACCTTCAATCGTAGTAATACCAAATATCCTGCGTCGCCTAACAGGCTCCAACATCAGACGATCAACCTCCTCGTCACCATATGTCTGCCGATCCAAACCATTGACTTTGACCCACGTCTTGTTATAGATTCCGATTTGATACTGTCGTCCTGGATGGGAGCCTTCGCAGTCCCAAGTCACATATCGGTCATCCGGATTAAACGGAATCGCTCTGTCGACATAAACAATGCAACCGAATTCGCTGGGTCCTCCGTCGGCTGCGCTTGGCCTTTCGTGGTGGTATTTGAAGAAGAGCCAGGTAGACTGTCCTCGTCTCCCGCGCACATTAACTCTGTAAACTCGCTTGACCTTGTGCAAGTTTGCATTGGTACTGTAGAAGTTCGTTCTAATCTTGGCTGGAATTGTTGATGTCTTGACAAGTTCCTCAAGTAAAAGGAAGAATTGAGGATTAGAGCCTTCCATCCTTGAATTTTCCCAATTGACTTGAAGGGAGTCACAGCAGAATGGATTTGCAGACTCCTTAGGCAACCCAAGTTTCTTGAACTTGCGTGCCTCTTGCAACTGGAACTCGTCAGAGCAGACCTTGTGTAAGGAAAACTCCAAAAGCGCAGGGAATTTGCATACCTCCTTAAGGTGCTGCTCGTTGACCTCTAGCTTGACAGCAAGAACACTCCTTCCCATGAACATCTCTCTCTCGTCATTGATTATAAACTCCAGATCATCCTCCCACGTTTCGGACCCGATTTCTAGTCCCTTAGACTAGAATATCAGACAGTCAGTAGCAAGTTCTCAGTCGCGCAAGACTGCCAAGTGTCGCATCTCCTCGGGGCTTTACAACTTACAGCATGAGTAGCGCAGACAGCCTGTGTACCCGAAATCCTCGAGTCAGTATACTTCTTTCAAATATATCGGGCGTTATTCGGGAGTCAAATGCTTGATTCTGGTCTTGCAGCGAGTAGAGCTCGTGAAAATGCCAGAAGAGGGAATGTAGCTCAAGGGAAGTCGACTAACCACATGAGAACAATATTTGCAGCCCTTCTCTGCCATTTCCTCGTTGATAGAGATTGGTGGTGGTGGCGGGGGAGAAGGCGAGGTTCTTGTGGGAGGTGGTAGTGGCGTGTCGGTCGGGAACTTCCAATTCAGGGGCGGGCCAAGAGGACCGTCAGAAGGAAGAGGTCTTGTGGGAGACAACGGCGGCGCTCTTGGGCGATATGGGGTGTTATATATAAGCGGAGGTCGGAGGGGGCCTTCAGGCGACGACGGGGGAGAGTCAGTAGCTCCGCGTACTTGGAACATCGTGCACGAGATTCTTGTGCGCAGGTTGTCCTAACAGGTGATGAAGACTTCGGGCTCGCTTCGATAAGATGTGGTTGTGAATATATCCTAGAGAGAACAACTATTTTTGGGAGAAGAAAGTCGACAGTGGATGTTTTCTCAGAAAGTGTGACGATTCGGTTTGAGGAAGGAGCAACAGCATGGCCTTGCTTACAATGTCAAGTAAATATAGTAGTGCTTTGATATTGCTGGCTCCTTCCCTTTCGGAACTTGCTGACAAGAATGAAGGAATAAGGCTTGCAGCATCCGCTCTTTCCTCGGCGTCAAAATAAAATGAACAATAATTTGATACTAAAGTTCACGATGTGTGGAGTTCTCGTATTAGATGTACCAATAAGCGCTGAATTTGGTCTCCCTTCCGTGAGCAGGGTGGCTTTAAATTGAAATTGCAGCAGAAATAATGAGTAATGCAAACCTCATGAGATATGGGGTGAGTGAGAAGAAACAAATTTGCAATAAGGATCATCGCATTCGAAGTCCTTCATGTAAAGAACGTTCAAGAACATACTTTTTCTTGAAACTGCGCACTCTCATCGCCAAAAGTCACACCCATCAAGCTCGCTTCCTGGCTACATCACTTTCACTTCTTGCCCTTAGCCGTTTCTCGCTCCATCCTCTCCCGCCCCTCCCTCTGCCTCTGCTGTCCTTTCCCAACCTCGTTCTCTGGCGCCATCGCAGGTAGCATGCCAGGACCCCATACAGGCAAGTCCTTCACATCGCCCATCCATGCCTTATTCTTGCTTGGATCGGCACCTGGTCCTACGAGTTTAACATGATCTTGTCCCTGCAAAGCTGGATGATTGTAGTTTTTGTTGGCTCGTTTGCAGCGGGTATCATTCTTTGTGCTAGACATCGATGAGGGCTGGCGTCGGGTGGAAGGGGAGGTCTTGGTGGTTGGTGGCTTGGGGATGCTGGTGTAGAAGTCCTCTTTGGTTGGGGAGAATCGCTTTTGACTCGAAGAAGCAGGATCTTTTCTGTTGGGCTTGTTTTGGAAGGCGGAAGGCTGCCTTAAATCGGGTGAAGCTGGTGGAGACATGACGAAGCCGTCACCGACAAGTCTTTCCATCTTCCGCCATTCTTTCTGCTCTTTCGTCTTTGAGAGGTGGTTTCCCATGACGAATGATGCTATGAGATATGCAGAGTACATTGTCTCTGCTGGGCTTTATAACTCAAGAAGCAGTCGAGTCTCTCGAGTGATTCGACGGAATGATTCATGGGCCGAATAGTAAGTGTATGGGTAGACATCCAGCGGCCAGTCATGCTCAACTCTCGCGGAGCATAACACCATTGTGTGCGCAAAAGAATGTCAGAATGCAACAACCAAGCAGTATAGTGATAAATGCAAATAAATCAGTAAAAATCAGGGGCCGCAGCTTTGCGGGGGTGGCAGGGGATACATTAGGTCTTGCTACATGCTTTGGGCTTCGATACCGTGGCAGAGCTCAGTTCGAAAAACAAGATTGAGTCCAGGTAGCAAACCCGCAACATATGTCGATGGTGGGGGTTGCTTGTTGTATCAAGACCGAGGTTAATCAACATTTCTCGACGAGTCGCCTGTATTCGGCGCCAGACTCGATACCTTTCCCATGCCCTTCACAATGTACCTCAACACTACATCCCCTCAGCCTCATCAACCTTCATGTCAGACCCGTCAATGGACCCACTCTTTCCCGTCTCAACATCATGAATCATCTGCCCCTTATGTGCCGCATTCGCAATCTCCGGATGTTCCTCTTTCAACCTCGCGAAATTTTTCTCCGCATCCCATACCCAAGGAGTTTTTGCCGCAAACAATAAATCCATTTCTTCAAGCGTTCTCTGATTGGATTCGGGGTAGAGGGCCCAGACCATGGGGAGGGTGATTACGTTGGAGATGGCGAAGATGTAGAGTGTCTTCTCATTGATGCTGTTGAACATTACGGGGCAAAGGAGAGTCTGGTTTTTGTTAGCTGGCAGATCAAGGATTGGAGGTAGATGGGGGGACGTACGAGCCAGCCGTTGCCGATACTCCATCCGAAGACACCCCACGCGTTGCCTTTTGCTCGAACCTCGAGGGGGAATATCTCAGCAGGGTAAAGCCATGGCACGGTCAGCCAGGTGGCACCAAAAATAAAAGTGAAGATGAACACGAATGATGCAGCTGCTGCTCCATACTGAGCAGCTTTTGCTGTGTCGCCGGAGTTTGTGGCGTCGTTGGCTAGCTTGGACATTCCTCCTGCGAGGAACATGGCAATCCCTTGCCCGGTAGATCCCCAGTACATCGTCCACCGTCGACCAATTCTATCCAGAGTAAAGACACAGATAAGAGTGGAGAACATGTAGAAGATGTTGTTAAGACCAGAAATCCATTGTGATTTCTCTGTATCGAAGCCTGCCATACGGAAGATTGTTGGAGCGTCTGCCATAGTTAATTCTGGTTGTCTCCACTTTCTTGAGGTTACTCACAAACAGTAACACCAGCAATGCCCACCCATTCTTGCATTATCTGAAGCCAGATCACAAGCTGCACTCTTCGACCAGTGTGCAAATCTCCCGACCCTCTGCCTGTCAACATGGACAAATATGACGACCTGTTTCCAGCCTCTTTCTCGAGTCGAGAGACATTTCTGATGTCTTGGAATTCTGCTTCTGCAAGAAATTTGTCTTCGCCTTCGTCACCTCGAAGTCGACCTAGGATAAAGCGAGCTTCGTCCTCGCGACCAACTTTCACTAACCATCTTGGTGATTCTGGAAACCACCAAACTATGATGAATAGAACAAGGAGGGGAATAATTTGGAAGGCGATTGGGAACCTCCAGCGGAAAGGAGAGGCGCCTTGGTCGATGAATGAGAGACCGCTGTCACGATTTAGAATTAAAATTCAATGGAGTTGGATGAGAGACTTACAATTCGAGCCAGTAGGCAACAACCACACCGAAGATGTTCAGTGTGAACTCGATAGCGATGAATTGTCCTCGGCCGGTATGAGGAACACTCTCCGTTGCCCATACCGGAACAATGGCATTGAGAATGCCAGTTCCCCAACCATTTATCAATCGTGCTACCCTACATTAGTCTTTGCTTGAAATATTGTAAAGTTGGAGCTATTCACCGAAGATCATCCAAATGTGACTCTGCGCAGAGCATTGCAAACTTGCACCAAGTACACCCCAAGCAGCGCCCAGAGCAATAGTCTTTATTCGGCCAATTTTCTCGCCAACCCAACCTCCAATAGGAGCGCCGACCAAAGTCCCCAGGTAATACACGGACACAATACCGCCTTGCAACAGACTATCCGTAATTACGGGAGTATTTGGTGATCCATCGATGGTCTCAACATGACCAAAGCCCATGAGTTCGATGTAGTCTTTAGCGTTGTTGACCCCACCCATCATTCCCTGGTCGTAACCAAAGAAGAAGATTGAAAGGCTGGCTACACAATTGATGGCTATGAGAAGATTTCGCTTCTCGAGGGAATGAGCTACATTCCATTTCTTGATTTGGTTGCCCATCTTGGCAACAGCAGGGAAGAAAGAAGGCAGAAGCAAGAAGTGAAGATAGCAGCGTCTAATGCAGGACAGACAAAAAGCAAATACGTGCAGCAGGAACTTATAACTTCATCTCGCCGTCATGCCCCTCACCGTCAGCGGCGGCCTTCACTCCGCACCCCACGTCCCCAGACCCCATAAAACGAAAAGCAAGAGTCAGTCGATGAGCCCATCGTCTTCGGCCAACCTGCCCCATCTTTGTCGGATTACTTAAAACGGCAATTTTGAAGGAGATCTTCCCCTCGCCATGCTATGGCGGGAATAGTGACATTGACCAATTCCCGCTCACGAGATGCGGCTGCAGAAGTGTTGCCTTGGATGAAGATACGCGCACGAATGAGAAGAGGAGCCATTGTTAGGGATGATTGTTTCGATGTTCGACAAGGCCGCGCTCCTTGGCTGCGGATGCTCTCCGGTTGGCATTTTAATAGTCGAGAAGGAGAGCTGATGCGCCGGTTTTTGAGGTAGGAATAGTCGTGTGCAACTGATACGAAGAGCTTCGTAGGTTGACAAGTGATTGACGTCTAGAGAGGCGGCATCACAAGTGTTTCGTGAAAGTTTCGCGTTTTCTCGCGAAGTTAATTTGACGTTCGCGAAATTTTCTGCAGGATGCACGTGACCTGCACAGTAACCGAATTTGGAAAGGGGCAAGCCTCGAAGCCATCTCATCATGCATCTTTCCTTCCGAATCGGAAGCAAGAGCTCGAAATATTGAAGCCTATGAGCATCGATGAGAGATGTCCCTCCATCTCCAAGGTCCCAATGGCACAGAACCGCGTCCAAGGCGCGTCTTAGTCAGCTCCGACCAAATATATTACGTACCAGGAACTTAGGGCCTGACAGTTGGCCGGGCTCATGCGATAACGGATCCCGAATTTATCTTCACAAAGTTTTGCAATTTTCTTCTTCTCTTCGTTGCACATCTTGTCCATATCAATTGCATACCTTGACGTCTCAAGATCATTAATTGTCCGGTCATAAATGAGTTCAGACATTACCCCACTCTTCGACCTTCGAAAAAGGATGGCGAGAGACGATATCTTGTCTGTTGTGCGGGGTGGGATCTCGCGTACTGGTACTTCTGCGATGGGAGCGTCAGGGGTGAATGATCGTGTGGGTGCGTACAGCATGCACGAGAATGCGGAACAATCTGCCAGTGCGGATCCGGGGACTCCTGTAGCGAAGTCCAAAGGAGGACGTAAACCCGTGAGTGCTTCTTCCAGAATCCTATTGTTGATCAGGTACTGACAATTGATCAGATCTACACCTCATTAGAGCAGAAGAAACAACGCAATCGAGATTCCCAAGCGGCGTTCAGAGAGCGTCGACGAGAGTATATTTCAGAGCTTGAGAAGATTGTACAAGAGCAGAAGGAGAAATTGCAGACTTCTGAGGCTGCTCAGATAAGCTCAAAGGATGAGTGTTTGATGCTGAAATACAAGAACTCCTTGCTTGAAAGGATACTTCTTGAGAAAGGCGAGTTTCACTTAGCAATTTGATAGAATGAGCTTAAGCTAATTAAACAGGCATCGATGTCAATGCAGAGCTGAACCGAACGCTCGAATTTCCACCGAGACTTCCTACCAATCGGCACAGTGGTGGTGCATCTATGAAGAGAAAACATAATGATTACTCGTATCACTCGTCATCCCACAAGCAAGCCAGAATGTCAAATCATAGTCATTGCTGCTGCCATGGTGGCGGATCTCACACAGGATCTCACATAGACTTTCATCCGGTTCAAGCTTCAAGCAATAGACACTTAAGACACTACTCTCCAAACACCGGACGTATTCACAAACACGCTCGATTGACCCCTCAGGTCTTTCCGCGCCCAAAGCATTCCCTCGGCAAGTATTCCCCTCCCCCTTCTTTCCAGCATATCAAAGAACTTTCCGATCCTAGATTGATTCGATCCAACAGCACCCGATACGCATGCCACTGCATCGGACGCCGTCACCACCACCAACATCCTTAATTCTGAATTCACCGGCCTCTTTACCCCCATCTCTCCACTCGGCAAGCTACCCCTCCCCCCTTTCCTCTTGTGTCGATAGAACTCTGTTCGTCCTAGACTTAACTCGTGAGTACAGACGTAGAGGTTCCTCCCACCCACCTCATCGCATCCGATCACACCTCCCCCCAAACGACAACGACCCATAGCGCCTCTTCCCCACCCGAAGTCCTCTCTCTACCTTCCAATCAAGCAGCAGCACAGGCGCTGGCTCAGATTCAGAGCCAAAGTTTGAAGACCTTTGACTTTGATTTCCAGTTTGATCCTACGACACCCTCCTTCACGGAAATTCTGGGACCGGAGAAAGGGGCGGGGTTTGATATGGATTTGGAGTTTCTGTCTAGTCTTCAAGCTTAATTGAGCCTTGGGAGTTGGTGTCTGGCGCTCAAAGAACATCCAAGCACCAGTCCTGGACTTCGGCGTTCGGCACTTGAGACCTTGACAAATCTCGTATGTTCTGGGTGGCGTTCGTGCTTCAGCGATCTGACGAATCTCTTTGATCTCGGCGATTAAGCGTCCTGTCACGAGTTTCCTAGCTTGACGAATCTCCTTGGTTACTCTTATGTCTCCTTACTATGACGAGAAACGAATTGCGTAAGTTAATGGAGAATGGAGGCAAAGGTTGGGGGTTGGGAAAGGAGGGGAGTTGAATACATAAAATTGGTTGTAGGAAGCAATGGTAGATAGAGGTTAGTAGAGTAGATGTGGCGTGAGGAGCTTCTTTGGTTAGGTTTCAGATAGTACATTTTATTGCCTTTCGTGATCTTGGTGTCCCCTTGCACGAGATTCGAATGTAAGATCAATTTTGTATGCTTTGGCAAAGATATGGACATTGGTTTGGGATATTTGCTTCAGTAGTTGAAGATTGCAGGTTGGACTTCGTTGAGTGGTGGAATGTGGGTGGTTGGGTTAGATACTCTCGAGTCCCAAGATACTATTTTCTTCTTGAGATCCGGATGGACATTGGGCATAAGCTGAGCGGACTAAGATTTGAATGATAGATGATGTTTAATCGAGTACGACAATCGATAATATAGATGGCTTGCATAGGTAGAAAATCTTGCATGCCGTACCCTGATTCAACACACAGATGAAGTTATATAACTTGATTTGTCTTCGGACTCCACTGCAAAATGCCCAACGCGTCTTCAGACTGCGTTTCCAGCGCCAGAAGAAACCCCAATACGGCTGGATTGATATGCTTCTCTCCCATCAAACCACAAGCTATCAATCATCATCCTCATCATCATCAAAAGTCTCCAACTGAAACACCTTCGGCGCCTCCTCTCTTCTAACCTCGCCCGCCCCACCACTCCCACTCATACTCATCCTCCTCACCATATCCATCCTCCTTTCCTCATCCCTCTTCTGCCTCTCCGCCTCCTCCGCATCCGCAATCCTCACCCGTTCCGCCTCCAACTCAGCACTCTTCTCCGGATCAAACGTCCAGGGATCAACTCCCTTATCAAGGAGGACTTGTATACTAGCCAACGCGCCCCTCCTGATGACTTCTTCGTTTGGCCACGGGACAAATAGAGCTTCATTCCCGGCGTTGAAAAATGGTTCCCAGGTTTTGTGCGTACTGGCTACGCCGGTCGTGTCGGTTGTTTGTATTTCTCCAACAGCAGGTGCAGATGGTTGATCGATATCCATTGATGTTCCAGATGATTGTGCTTGTGATTGTTCAGAGACAACGCCGTTTGTGGCTACACTTGGTGTCGTGGTCCCGTTTGTTTGTGTCTGCGAAGCTGGTTCTTTTGGTGTGTTGGTCCCGGCTTCGCCAGATGCGGCTTGGGAGTCTGTTTCTCGGTATGTGGGTGGGAGTGTATATTTGCTGATTCGGCGTGCGTATGCTAGGAGCTCGGCATTAGAGACGGGGTTTGTGTTTGTGGGGAAGGTGGAGGAGGGCGTTGCGATCAGGTCGCGGCGGGTGCTGGCTAGGAGGGTGAGGGTTTCTTTGATTTGGGTGTCGAGGGTAGCGGATGTCTCGCGGAGGGCGAGAAGCTTCCTATGATTGGCTTGGTGGGTTGTTACTGTAGTCCAGTTAGTAGGAGGAGGGATTTGGTGGAGGAGAGCTCACGTTGCTCTAGGCTCTGGCTGAGCTCCGCGTCCGCAGTGACTAGATCATTGGCAAGGGTTGGGTTTGGATTGTAGGTCGAAATTGAATTGATCAAAGCCTGTAGAGCTCGCTCCACGCGCTCGAACCGCTTGTCAATCAGGTTGTCCATGGTTCTCCTCTCGTGTTGTTGGAGCTGTCATTGAGAAACTTGAAGCGCGAACTTGGAGGCAGGGCTTAGCGTGCCTTTGGAATCCCTGTCAAAGCGCCATCACGTGGAAGCTGAACTGGAAGACTTCAAGATATGGTGCTTACGATAGATATTCTGGGAGATATAGTTCTTCTGAGAGAAGGAAAATCACATCTGACATTTCATACCATGTTCAGCGGTCTCTAGCACTCTACATATGAGTTCTATCCCTTGTGTTGAATTCCAAGTGACTAGCCTGAAGTAGCTAGCGTGATGTAGAAATCCTTATCAGATTTCAATCCTTATCAATTATATTTTGATGATATTATTTTCTCGCTTCAAGGTCTGCGACATGCAACAAAACCTCACGAATATCTAAGCACAATTGGGACATTCAGAAAATCAAGGAATTTAAGACCTTGGATTTCTTGGGGGGATGCTGAGCATGGCAGACCTCGTGATGACATGCTTTGTATGTCAGCGACTTCTCTTGAAGTAGATATTCTCACACTCTATTTTCTCTTGTTTTCTATCTGCTTCATTCTTGTCTATGAATCGTCCACAATCTCCCAAGTCCAGCACAGTTCTCCAAGAGCCACGTTGTCCATCGACTCCTTTTGGAAGTCTGTCTCAGCTCCCAACCGCTCACACTTTCCTCAAATCGACTGCTCATACAAAGTCCCGTTCTTGACCAACTTGGTATCAACACCTGCTCCCCCAACATTGGCACCAGCCTTCGTCCACGGTCTGTACTTCTCCTCATCAATCGACGCCAACTTTGACACCACAATCTTGCTTCCTTCAGTCCGTACAGATCCTGGAAACTCATGATCATCGGTTTCCACTTATCGGCATCAATCCGATTCTCACACCCCTCCATTCTCAGCTCATCTTCAACATGTACTCGCAGGATCTTGGCCTCAAGTGCAAGAACGAGTCCTGCCCGCCCCTGCACATCTTTCATCATTTCATGTACCCCAACCAATTCCGCCTCCATCTGAACAGGACATTGCTGAATGCGAGGTGGGTTGACCAAGTCAGACGGAACTGGTGTTAAACCAGCGACTTCAAATTTGTCTTTGACATGGCGATATCCACGACTTTTCTTGCTAGCAGAAACAGGGCCGACTCCAGTAGTCTTGGCGAGAGCATTGATGTGGTCGCCCATGGAGTCAGAAGCGACGTTGAGGACGCATTGCTTGGTTCGTTGGAGATTGATGGTCGTTTTCGAGGAAGCGTCGAGACCGAGCATGCAGCGGTGGCCGAGCCACCAGGCTGACGATACTGGTGCGATGTTTGGGGTGCCGTCTTCGTTCTCGGTGGTGATAAGGACCACGATAGATCCCCAGTAGAGGATTGCTGGGGAGATTGTGGAATGCATGGTGCTTGACCGGTCGTGGTATGCTAGTAGATCGAGTCTGAGGAGAGGTGGGAATGAGCTGGTCTGTCAACTTTAACAGCAGGAGTTTGGAGATCTTATATGTAAATTCAAATTGGTCCATGACGAGAAAATTGTTCAAGTCCGCGCAACATTCAAAAACGCAACGGGAGGTGATAGCAGGAGTCACCTTGGACATAGCGAACTGTGGAGTTTGCCGTAGAAGTAGCCAAAGGGTATTTCTTTTCTTCCTGGGGCAGTACATGAAACCGGAATTTGGATGCAGTTGTGGTGTGAAGCACTGCTCCGATATCCTAGTCCTGCGCTCTGATTGGACATATCGAGGTCAAGTCCGAAAGTGCTCCAGAAATTGACGTCGGCAGGAGTCTGAGCCTCCCAAATCGTGATTTCATGGGCGTGTATCATCCACCACACTAAGATCAAGCAGACATTCGAGGTAAAGTACCTCCGAGGAGGAGAAATGGCCTTCGCAGAGAGGCTCAACCCTAGCAAGGGATCGAAGGAGAAAAGTAAACATGCAGGTACAGTAACTGTGAACAACAAGAATATGCGATAGAAGTCATTCTCAGCTTCAACTCTCAGAACCACTTCAATTCCCTCATTCTCAAAGTCTGCACTTGCTTTTCGTGGATTGAAGACGAAAGAAGGTCAAGGAGAAAGGACGTCGTTCGCAAGGCGATTGAAGATGCCTCAAGTGCCATCATGTAAACCGCAATTTCAACATCGACGACGTGGCGATGCCCTCCATAATTCTGATCAACCACTCTCCAAACACTTATCGTCATTTCCAACTTCCGCTTTCAATACAGTGGTCGTACGTATCGCGGCGAAGCGCCAAACTCGACAATTGCCCAGAGCTTTATCTAACTTTCGCAACGAGATGTCTGGTCAGCTTTCAAAATTCGGTCGCCCTGCTCGAATATATTTGATCTCATTGGATCATCTTACGACACTTTTCCAGTGCGGCTGAAGAGCCCCCAAACGGATCTAAAGTAGTAGGTGTCAACGGCCTTTGCAGAATAGGCACTAACCCGCTTCCTGGGGATTGGCCTTCGAGTACGGAGGCATGGGCGCTGCGTTTGAAATAAGTATCAATGACACTTTCTCATTAGTTATCTTTCTGTCAGCTGAAGCTTTGTTGTTCTTGTTTTGCTGTTTGCTTGTTGTATTTTGCTGGTTTAAACTGTGTTTCTTGTTCCTCAAGATTCTACCTCGTTGCATTGAACATCTCTTACAATGGGCCAGTCGCCCATCCAGATCACAAAACAATGGGCAGATGGCCCTTTCAACTTCTTGAGACCCCTTGAAAACGCCGTAACGTATATCACCCCCTCCAAATCTCCAAATCGCATCTCACAACCCCCAGATCACAGACTTAAAAGTCGAGCCCAAATCCATCCACGCCGCTACAGAAATGGCCCTAGTCCACAACCTCTTCATCCGCATCCTAAACTGCATCTACCTCCAAGCCTCCAACATCTTCCCTTAAAACAAGAAAGACGTTTCTGATTTCGCAATCTTCATGCACGTCTGGTGCGTCACCATCTACGAACACCACGGCAACGAAGAAAAATACTTCTTTCCCTGGCTTGAAAAATCCATCAATAAAGAAAGATTCATGGACAAGAATGTTGTACAACATCATGCTTTCAATCCTGGATTGGATAAGTTTGAAGCTTATGTGGAGGCGTTGAGGGAGGGAAAGGGGAGTTTGATGGGAAGAAAGTGGTTAGCTTAATTGATGGATTTGGGACGACGTTGACGGATCATTTGAGGGATGAGATTGTGACTTTTGAGACATTGGAGGAGTTTGAGGGGATGGTGGATTGGAAGGCTTGGAATGTGGTGAATTTCTCGTTGAATTCTATCAGAGTGGCCAATAAGTCAATCAATTGATCAACTGACTTACGACTGATTTAAATAAGCTATTCAATTGACCATTCTGATCTTGTAAATCATTCAATTAAGGACTAGTTCAGTTTATTATTAATTGATTAATTGATAGCTTTTTATTTCGTGATTTTAAAGTGCTTTTAGTGGGATTTTTAGTGTTTTTAAAAAGTGTTTTTAGTATTTTGAAAAAGATTTCGAATCGAAAAAATCTAATAAAAAGCTTTTGATTGATTAAAATAAGCGAACTAGAATACAATAAAAACACTATTTTTTTTTTCTTTTCTTTTTTTATCAATACTATTATTACTCTTATTTCGATTTGCTTTAAAATCAATAATTTTATTTATTATTATATTAAAATTATTTTTAGTATTTTCTATTATTAATATTACAATATTAAAATTCGATTTTACGACTTTTGTAATTAATACTTTTAATCGAATACGAATCAAATCGTCTAAAAATATTAATCGAATTTAGCGCGATAAATATTGACGTTCTACGCTTTATTATAACGACTTCTACGATCTATACAAACTTTTTTCAAATAATTTTACAAATAATTATTCACTATACAAAATTGAAAAGTTTTTATTTAATAATCGATTTATTATTGTAATTCGTTTGCAATCAAATTATATTATCATTAAAACAATTAAAAAACTTCGAATTTTTTGAGTTTAATTCTTTAAATACATAATTAACAATAATAGAAAAAAAAAGAAAAAAGTACTTATATTATTATAAGTATACAAATTTTGTAAATACGTTTTTTTTTTTATTATATTTTTTAGTACTAATTTATTCAAATTATTATAATTTTAAATTCTCGAGATACAAAAAGTACTATTTCGATTTAAATATACTCGATAACGCGAAAACTCATTTTTTTAAAATCTACTACTTTAATAAAAAAAAAAAATACTTAAAGAATTAAATTAAACAAAAACATTGAAAAAATACAATTATTTGATATTATCAAAAGATTATACGAAAAAATTATACTATTCTACTAATAAAAATTTCTCAACGCATTCATAGAATAAATTATTCTTAATAATATTAAACACCGAAAAACTACGTTTTAACGATTTTTAAGATTATTTAAACTAATTAACAAAAAAATTATTATTACTGTACTACAATTTTATTTTACAATAGAAAATTAAATTTATAAATACTTTTACTATTTTGAATTTACTATTATAAAAAAACTCAAACGCGTCAAATCGAGAATATTTATTTTATTTGATAACTAAAAATCGAAACGCGAAAAGATCTCACTTTTTAGTATTATAATACATTTTATTAATAAATACAATATTATTATTATACGATTAATTGATTTTTTCGAAATTTTTGATCACGAAAAAACTAATATTAATATATTCAATCGATTTTCTTATATTTTGACAATATTTCAATATATCGATTATAAGAATTTACTATAGTAACTCACAATAATAAATACATAGTAATACTTGAAATATTATTATTTTAATATTTTTTGTGTAAAAAATAAAATTAAATATACAAATTAATATTGTATTTTTAATATTTAATTCAATGTACCGTTTTTTACTTTCTTTTCAAACGATTTAATATTAACGAAAACAATTTAAATTACTTCGTTTTTAATAACGCGTTAAATAACGATATTATACTTATTAAACTTATAAAAAAAAATTTATTCGTTTTTAAAAAACGATACTTTTATTATTTCGATTATATTTTCAATTTTATTATCAAATTTTACTTTTACAATTAAAATCAATTTATTTAAAACGAAAAATTCAAAGCAATAAAAAAAAATAAACATTAAAAATTATAAAAATAACGTAAAAAATTAAAAAAACTTTATAATCTAATAATTCACGTTATAATCTCTAATAAACGTATTAATATTTTTATTATTTTTCAATAAACTAACAATAATAATATCGCAACAAAAAAAACTTAAAAATTAATTTTAAATAATAATATACGCTAAAACGCGTTTTATACTATAATATGTCGCGTTTTTGAATTTCGAATTACTTTTAATAATTATACTTTGAAATTACGAATATTGAAAAAATCGTTCAATAAAAAAATCGATAAATAAAATTATATTAACAATAAAAAGTAAATAACTTTAAAAATTATTTATAATTATTTAAAACTTTTTTTTCGTATTATTAAAAACTTAAAAAACAACGTAAATATATAAAATAGCGTTTATAAAACTTTTTATAACTTTTTATAAAAAATTCTTCTTATTTTCGATTTTCTATTTAATTATTAGAAAAACTTCGAATAACGCACTAAAAACAGCGAATTCTATTTTTATTTCAATATATAAAAGTCTATTACTCTCGCTTAAAATACGACGAAAAAGTATTACAATAAAATCGATCTTTTAATCGCGTAAATAACAATTATAATTTTATATTTTCGTTTTAAAATAAAATACTTCGAAAACAATTAAAAAACAATAAATTTAATAAAACACGTTATATTTATTAAAACAAAAATAAAAAAACTGTAAATTAATAAATACAAAAAAACTATAGTATTAAAATCCCATGAATCTCTCGAAATTTTTACTTTTTAATAATCTAAAAAAATCAATTTCTTTAAAAAATTGCTCAATAAAATAACGCTAATCTCTATAAAAAACGAAAAAAAAGAAATCGAAATATTAATTGTTACGAAAAACCAATAAACTATATATTTAAAAAAATTACAATATACTAAAAAAAGCGCTATTAAATACTAATTGAAAAAAAAGATTAAATAATTTCAATTTATTTAAATAATATACGATTTTTTTGCAATTTCTGCGATGAATTCAAAGTGCGAGCGTATTTTCTCTTCAATTTCTAAACAGACAACTCCATACAATTCTAGCCTTACAAGAGAGACTTTGTAACATCAAAAAGCGTTAAACAATTAGTAAAGACGTAGTACGATTAAAATAGAATTGGCCTTTAGAGCTAGTCTAATAAATTTTATTACAAAATAATATATCATCATTTTTGACTTTAAGCTTATAAGCTAGCTGATCAATTGATAATTTAAACTGATAAATTGATCGGTTTCTGATCAATCATTCAATTGGCCGAATGGCCAACTGATTAACTGACTGACTGACTTATTGGCCACTCTGAATTCTACTCTGGGATCTCTACGGGTTCCTGGGCTAACTTGGTGTGAAAGATTACGAGATTCCGGTGGTGATGACAAATTTCGATGTTCCGTTTGAAGCGCCATATCATCAGACTGTTTGACCTGCCGTTCCATGGTTTGCGACGTTGATCTTTCGATGGATTTATCTTCCTAGAAACAAGGGCGCCTGGAGATTTTCCTGTTGTGATAGCTATGGGATACCAGCGTGACCAAAAAAAATCAAGTTAATCAATTATGTAATTAATTAACTTGATTAGGTTAGATTATATTATGATTATCGCTTTTTGAAAAAAATCTTGATTATAATTAATAGTAAAAATTTATATACAAATAATCAAGATTCTAATTGATTAAATTAAGATTTTCTTGATCAGATTAGAATATGATTATAAGTATATTTCCATGATTAGATTATGATTAGGACCCTATAATCTAATCTAATCATTTTGTACGCTGTGGGATACCCAAGGAATTGGAGTTTGTTGATTAGCGCGATTGTACGAAGTTGAAATCATGAAGTTCATATCCTTGGACTCGATGCTCTCCATGATCTTTACCAGTGCCTCGATTCGTGCTGGAAACTTTCTCACGCTGCACAAACTTATTGTTCTATAAGCAACTCGTCCGACAAGAGTGCATCTCAGACGACAGCTACAGTCTCTCGTCGGGTATTATTGATAAAAAGTGCCTTGACGGCACAGGGAGTCTTGGAAAGACAAGCTTTGGCAAACTTCCACAGCAGAGACGAACTTACGCTTTCAGAGAAGAGATCCAAGCGGCGTATCGCACTATGGCAGTGAATGCTACTTAGCTCACGTCGGATCTTGACCTCAATTTTGCAGCTTCAGGCTTCGGGCTTCGGGCTTCACTGTTGACGTGAACGAGGAGACTGGAGAATCCGGAGCTCGCCAGTCACGGGGACTAGGGTCATAGGCAACGTTCCAGGTTGACATTGGCTGAGAGAGCTCCTTTCCTTTCTTATCAATGAACTTTACATAGCCCAACCAAAAAGAGTTCATGTGCTTTTAGTTGCACAAAGAGAGGGACTGAGATGCTTGGCAGTCCGATAAAGCGACGAATGCAATTTATTTCTGCTTCGCCTTCCACGACGAGGACATAAAACTTCATACAAGAGGCTTTGATCATTCTGGCTCTTCAAAGACAATAAACACTTTCAACAAGGATTTCCTGACTTGTAATCGTATTGCGGCTCTTCCCAAGACCCGATCGCCACTCGGCAAAGACACCATCTTGGCGGGGTAAAGACCTCATGCAACCCTCACAATGACGCCGACCAAGACCTTTCCAAGAATCCCTCCTGCATAACATCCAAAACAGCAGATACCAGCCTCGCACAAAGATCTCATTTCTCAGCAAACAAAAAGCATGAGACGAGTCCAAAGTTCCATTGGCAGGGAGAGGCCAGACTCCATAGCCGCCCAGACTCTCGACTTGCACAGCCCCCTTAGATGCGCTAAACCGTATCAAGCAACACCCCTCTCTGAGCACCAAACCTCAGTGCACAGCGCAACTCGGTGGGGAGCCTGTTCGCCTCACTCCACTTCATGACATAGCGACAGCGAGAATCTTCCACCTAGACGACCTGACGCCCTAGAACTCAGCCTGCTGGACCCAGAGATTGACCATAGTGCGACTGCTCCCTCTTTTACAACGACGCATTGCTACTGAGGCATCTCCCGGGAAAGGTGTGACGACGGCCTGTTTGCGCGATCCCCCACGAGTGTCCTAGCCACGACGACTACTTCTTTTCTGGTCGGCGGATTTGCTTTATACCTGCATTGTCTTTGATTGAGGCTCCTGGAGACGTTGCAGGTTAAGAGGAGGATAGAAGGATAGATTGTATTGTTGGTATGTTCTGGCGGCACTCTTTGGAGGGATCCCATTGCTGACAGCCGTGTCTTGTGCAGAATTCGTCGTGCCTCCCGAGCGTACCGAAGAAAAGATTGCAAATCAAAGGCGACTTTGACAAATTGGAAGAGGAATAGAGCTGTATGGACCATATCCGTCTGTTTGGGGACTTGTGTTGATTGTGTGTTGCGAAGGCTCAGATTGCATTGCCCACCTCAACAGCACTTGTATTTGGACGTCCAGACGAGTAGGGATCATACGCATGTGAACTCCGCCTCAACCAATTCACCGGGCGGAGGACGAGGCTGACTCTTCAGTTCGCAGGTACTATTATCCGTATCACTAGTATCAATTACCCCGATCTCGAACGGCTTCCTAAGTCCATCGACGTCCACGGGCTACGAACGAACACAATCGAACACATCCACATCTAGTTTTGAACTGCAAGAGCAAAGATGGGAAAATCGTAAGCAGGAACTCCGGTTGCGCAGGACAAGGCGACGACTTTGCGAACACCGAGCTGACGCGCCGCAACAGGCAATCCAAGCTCTCCCAAGAGCAACTAAATGAGTTGCAGCGCTCAACCCATTTTGACAAGAAGGAGTTGCAGCAATGGTACAAGGGTATACTATAATTCCACCTCCGAAAGAGCTGTATGCTAAGTAGCCTGCCCAGGTTTCTTGAAGGATTGTCCTTCAGGCATGCTTACTAAGGACGAGTTTCAGAAGATTTACCGGCAGTTCTTTCCCTTTGGTGACCCCTCCTCATTCGCAGATTATGTCTTCAATGTCTTCGATAGCGACAAGTCCGGCTCCATCGATTTCAAGGAATTCATTTGTGCATTGAGCGTCACAAGCAGGGGAAAGATGGAGGATAAGCTGGATTGGGCATTCCAACTCTACGACATCGATGGCGATGGAAAGATTAGCTATGATGAGATGTTGGCAATTGTTGAGGCTATCTACAAGATGGTATGTCTTCCAACCTACGTTGAATTGGGTCACGTGCCTCTTTACATTTCCATCGCTTCCCCTGGGACCTGAATGCTAATCTACAATGAAGGTCGGATCAATGGTCAAGCTACCCGCCGACGAAGACACCCCCGAAAAACGAGTCAGGAAGATCTTCCGCATGATGGACAAAGACGAGAACGGCAGCTTGGACATGGAAGAATTCAAGGAGGGCAGCAAGCGGGATGAGACGATCGTATCGGCTCTATCTCTCTACGATGGATTGGTCTGAGTTCGAGTGATTGGTTTTTCCTTTGGTGGCGTTTTCTCAGAGCGTGTGACTGCTCGTCTGTATTATGGTTCATGGTTGCGATGCGATGCGATGCGATGAATTGAGCTGAGTTGACGATGAATGCGAATGATTACATTTTCTTGAGGGCATGGCTGGATGGGTGGGTGGTGAAGATGCAAAATTAGATCAGTGCGTGAGGGAGTGGAATATATGAATGAAGAACATGCAACTCAGGCTCAGCTAGTGGCTGTGAAGTATTTCATGTTGGGTGAGATGATTGGGTCTGTGATGCTACTCGAATGGCTGCCAACTTGGCGCCCGCTCGCTGCGCCAGTGATAACTGCTATGATCATGTCTGCCCTGCGCGTTATTGCATCAGCGATCCCTCTAGACAGTGATCAGCAAGCCATCTATCCCTTTTCAAATTTAACAATTGAAGGCGATTCGTTGGGATTCATGCCCGTCGTCAATGGCTTCTGAATGGGAAGACATGCTTTTGATTTTGCTATGCACTTTAAAAGGGGGCTTAAACGGGTTAACGCATGACTATCGTCCATTAACAATTTGACATAGCTCTTCATGAACCATTTTACGTTGCTAGTCCAAAGCAGCACTTCCAATCCACTCACCCACCGGCTCATTCTCGTAGCGAGGACAAGCTCTCTTTCTTTCGCTTGCAAGTTAAAAAGTTCTAAAGAATATAATAAAGTCTAATACCCAAGGAAACTTGCTGGCGATCAGAACGGTCATCAACACGTCCCTTCGGCTGGCAAGCTTTTTACTTATTTGGTCTTATACGGATGGTAATGAGACCTCTTTCGGGCCGGAGTGAAGCTGGTGCGTGAGAGGTGCAAGAGTTGATGTTTTGTCTGGAGATATTAAGGAGGGAGATGCTGATTGCTTACATTGTTCCTAGTGTCCCATTACGCTCAACTTCCTTATCTGGGATGTCAGCTTTAGTTGTAATGCTCTTTCTCAACTGGCATATCAGGAACGAATATTCCCCGGTTAAGGAACAAAGGGTCTCATGCCAGTCTCTAAGATGTCTTTGCCATTGATGGCTAGATCAGACTCTTCTATGCCTATTTCCCCTTGACTAAGCGAAGTGAAAGGGGGACAAAATCATACGGAAGTAGACCCTTGAGCAGTACGCTCCACCACGATTAGCTACAGCTGCTCTTCAGTCTCCGGGTTTCCATACTTCTGAGAGATTTCGGCATCCAAAACTATCATCCTCGTTGATTCCCCAACGGTCTGAAGACACACTAGCGACGACATTATAGTGCCGTCACCCTCATCGTTGCCTCGACGGCCTGAGGACTTCGACGCACTATGAATATCAACTTTAAAGCCCCCATATTCCACAAACTTTTGTAAGCTTTCCAGAAAGAACAACAAATAGCCAAGATCAAATCACCAACAATGTGCCTCCTTCCCGAGCCGTTCTCTGACTTGCGGGATCGCGATTACCTCGATCTAGGATTCTGTCAAAGTATCGAGGCCTACCCACGCCCCAAATTCGCCTCCGTTCCCATTCGCAGGGCTCCTCAAGTCATCGAGCGCGTTCGCATCCAGCTAGACAAGGCAAAGGTTCTCAGGGCCGTCGCGGTAATTCCGGGCAAGGTTGATGAGCTTGAGAGACGCCGCATTGGTATCATATCGTACATGAGAGAGCAATTCGTCACCCAGGACATTATCCAGAAACTCATAGCCGTCTACCGTGGCTCTGGAGTTCAAGGCTTCGTTTCTGGAGCATGGGGACTGTCTGTTGAGGATCCGAAGTCTGACGATCCGTACCATGAGAAAGGTTATGGCTGGCATCTGTATCCCTACGAGATTGAGATTTGGATCTGTAAATATTTGTCCCCATCTGAATTAACAGAAGACTAATCTTGCTCACAGGCTGGTCGAACATGTGGTCCCACGACGCGTCCGCTACTGCGCTCCGCCAATGTACCAACATCCTGAATCCGTATCTCTATGGTCATTCCACCCCCCAGATTTACCACGTTGATTTCTCCGTCGCTTCCGAGTTCCTCTCTGCCGCCTCGGTTATCGATGCCCTCCCAACTACAAATTTCATCGAATCCCATCTCCTCTCCACCCCGCTGACTGAGATCTGGACCTACAATTTTGGCGCGGAAATCTCCCAACAGGACGAGGACAGAATGAGGATGATGAAGAAGGACCTGGGTGTGACAATTGGTCACGTTGTTGAGAAGCAGAACATGGGCAGAAGAGAGTGGTACACGAGAAAGGACATTATGGACTGTCTTGTAGTGATGGTTAGGGAGGGAGGAAAGTGGGATAAGATTGACGATAGGTGGGGTTTGGACTTTGTTGATAAGACGATATCCTGTGTTGAGTTTGCGTCTTTCTGAGGATGAGCATGTCGATTGCATCTAAGGCTAGATTCGAGCTTCCACGTGGCTTGGGTCAATTCTAGCATACACGGGCATTGATTAGGATGCGTCATTAGCTACCGGTACTCCAGCCAGCCTCATGTGAGGTCTCTTATGTATGAAGAAGATACATGCAAGACCGTTTTCTGCGTGAAAAAGCGTACCCAGTGCTCCGGCCTTGCCGATTTTCTCAGCCCGCTGTCTCGACCAGATTGATCTCTGGCAACTATCCGGCAAGGTAATATGACAATCCAACCTGCTCCGTAGTGAAATCAAAGTGAGGCCTGAACACCCAGAACGCTGACCACTAGAATGCCCCTCCGTAGTAGTGTCTTCCACGCGAACGAGAGCGCGATCGCGGCCTCCTTCCATAGCCCTTTGGTGCCCTGATCTCCATATTTGAACTGGAAACCCCATGCTCGTTTCTCTCAACTACCTTCCAGATCTCAGGTCCTCGTCCGCGAGCCGAACTAGAGGCCAAAGATTCTGTGCGCTCGCAGCTCACGATTTCTCGTTGCGAACACGGAGGGTAGTTGCGACATTCGATTGCGTATTCCGCGTCACCATCGCGATTTTGAGATGTTGGCGCTGATAAAGCATGGCGATTTTGTTCATATGAAACTTCCCGAGTCGTTGCTGGTTGAGATAAGGTGGATCCATTCAGGGCCCTTGCAAAAGGAGCGGAGCTTAAAATTCGTTGATACTGAGCGTTCAACGCCCACAGAGCATCTCTCCTTCCTTGCTCGGACAGTTCATGAACTTGCCCGAACGCGCCACTCCTCCCATCGAGAATCTGTAGACAGTCTTAAGGAGGTTCGATTGCAGCATGAATGCAATGTTCCGCAGTTCCTCTCTTGCTTCTTCTGCATGCCCGTCAGCCTTGCCCGCATGGGTAAGGAAAATCACGAGAGAAAGAAAGAGCCGTACAGTCACCTTGCTTGAATCTTCGTCCAATTCTAGCTACATAGCTATCGAATTCACCTTGTATTTTCTCCAGTCCATGGTCAAGGGGCCTCCCTACATGATGTTTCAAGCGTTGTTCTCGGGACTTTCTTATGGTAAAGACTGGCGCTTCCGGTGTACGCGCTGATAATCGCGCATATAAGAGCGATGGTGGGGATTTCTAGCCCTGTCATCTTTGATATATAAAGATGGTGAGATTACTTAGAGCATTGGAAAATTTCGCAATCCTGGCGATTGGTTTGTGTCAGTGCAGACCTGGGGTTGATTCAAGCCTTTAGTGAGACGAGGATAGTAGAAAAAGGAAACATGTTGAGTGATAAAAGTGGCAAAGCTTTGGAACCCAAGGCGAACATGCAGGATCTCTTCTGAGATTGGAGCGAAGTTGGAGATTGTTTCGAATGCTTCTGCAGACTCATCACCCCTCTCAATTCCACCTTCGCATCTTCAAGCCGCTCACCCGCCCCAATGATATCCTGTACACTTGCTGTTTTTGTGACTCGGAGATGTCGGTAACTGCAAAGGTATCGGCGAGGCTAGCTTTGATTGGAGAGTTTTGATGCCCTATTTTGCGCCCCAAAGCACCTGCATATGCAACTTAGGCACGCCTGTCTGGAGAACGTTGGTGCTTGCGAATTGTTTCAAAAATTGAGATTGTAATTCTCCCTTTAAGCCTTATTTATAGCCAGAATAACAAGAATTCAAAGACTGTACTCAAACATTGCCCGGATAAAGGCTACATTATAGATGGTGATCGATTGCACAGTAAGAAAGACTAAAACTACATTTTGCTTAGATGGAGAATGTACGAGAGTCTGCGACCAGGAAAAGAACCAGTAGTCTCTTCTGCTATGACACTTGTCCGCTGCAAGCACAACTCGATTCGGAAGTTCGATACCACCGAGGATCTCAATCGCTCATCCAAATCGTTCTTTTGGAAGATTTCGAAAAGAGCGCAAATAACATGCTGTGAAATTCCGATTTCTACCATACAAACCCAATGTGCCAGCAGACGCCTAGCACGCCGCGCACCCAAAATGCTCTTTAAAAGCTGATAGTATTGTACACACAATTTTTATCTCGAATCGATGCCGCGTCGTCTCTGAATCTTGCTGGCTATGCTCTCACCGGCGTAAATTCTCTAGTCGATCTTAATGGACCCGTAGATCTTCTGCACGAATGCCCAGCTAGCGAAGAAGCCGATAGAACCTAGTGTGATATTTAGTACTTGTTTCTCAGAAGCTTTAGAGAGAGGCGAAACGTACCAGTCAGAATGAAGAATAAGAAAGAAATCAGCGCACTGTATCCAATGTACAGAACGCTTCCAGCCAAGCCCCCAAGCTGCAACTTCGTCACCCAGTAAATGAGCGCATTCAAGAACACATATCCAGCCGAGGCTCCAGCGGTCGTGAATGCTCTCCAATGCCAGTGGTAGTTCTCGCCGCACAACAAGAAGTATACCATCAGTACAGTGACGGCTGCACACGTGATGATCATGAGACCATAACAGAGGAAGAGGAATCCGAACATGTAGTAGACCTTGCTGAACCAGATGGAGGACATGATGAAGTAGAGTTCGACGAAGATCGCACCGAATGGAAGAATGCCAACGAGCAGCATCGATGGGATGGGCTTCATGTATGTGGTGCTGGGGGGGATTTGGCGAGGGATCTGGTTCGTGCGGACAGGGGGTGCAATCGGTGGTTGACGGAAACCAACCCAGCTACCAGCGAAGGATAGAGGGACGGAGATCAGAAACCAGATGCCAATAATGACAAGCATTGTGGTGAATGGGACGGCACCGGAGGATTCCTTGGCCCAGAGGAAGAGGTTCAGGAGGAAGAAGGTAGCGAAGACAATGCCCGGAACCATGAGCGGCGTGAGGGCAATGTTAAGCTTCCAGCGTTCTCCACCAAATGACTTGTAGACTCGAGCCGAAACGTAGCCTCCGATGAATCCTAGAACGGTGTAGAGCAAGACCATGATCGTACCAAGTGAACCACGATTTGAGGGCGACAAGAAACCTAGGAGCGCGAAGGCAATGGTGAACCCAGTCATCACGAATAACTGTGCCCCATTTCCTAGGAAAACACTCAGGATCAAGGGAGAGCCTGGTGTACGGAACACATCCCCATGAACCAACTTCCATCCAGAATCCTCTTGAACTCCATCTTCGATAACTGCAGATGTTCCAGACAAGTCATCAAGGTTGATGGAGTCCAAGCGGTTGTATCTCGCAATATCCTTTCTCAATGCTCTCAACAAAATTGAAACCACTGTGATGGTCAAGAAGACCACAATAACCGCCGAGTTGATAAGAGAGAACCAGTGGATCTTGGGGTCGAATACGTGCAAATATTTGTCCCATCTTGTAGCCCAGGCAGTAGTTGACGGCACCCAGTACACGCTGTACGTGAATTTCACCTCCGTTTCTCCGTTCTCATCTAAGGTCAATGGTGGCCCTCCTTGTCCGCAATATTTTTGATAATCGCCACCCTCTCCGCTCTTGTCGCCTTGACTCTTTCTCGAGCTTGGCTGCACAATAACTCCGACTACGCGGTACTGCTCTCCAGCCAATTCGTGGTAGTCAATCAAGATATCGTAGTGGTTGTTCATATGCATCTCCTTGTCGTCACTGCTCCCTAATGCAAATCCCTGGCTATAAAACTTCGTGTTGGTAATCTCGTCCTCGATCAATTGCCCAGCAGGCAGCCCATCAACCAACCAGTTCAACGCGAACCCCTGTGCTATCCTTCTATTCACGAAATGCGCCGAGCTCTGGTCGAATTTCTTCGCATCGCATAATGTCTTGCAAGTCTCGTTCGTCTTCATCTTGAGCTCGAATGGGGATGTCATTATTCGATCACCGAATAATATACTGCCCAGGCTTTCTGACACATATTCAGGTCCATTTTCTGGTCTGCAGAAATGGAACGCTGGATGGTAGTAGTCGAACGATACCACGGATCGCAGTTGCCCATCCGTATTTGACCCAACAGGTGTCAGACGGTTGACGTTCAGAGGAACTATATCGCCGTACTTGTATGTTGTTGGTGCAACACCTGGGAGGTAAAAGGCTGAGGATAGCTCTGGAGCTGCGAGCAGGGTCGCCAGAAGCACCGCAGAGGGCGAGAGGTCTCTTAGACGCATGGTCGATAATATATGCTTGGAATTCAAACGTCAGCGGATAGTACAAGACAGTGGTGGTTGTTGGCGATTGTTCTTTGTTTGGGATTCGGGTGCCTTGAGCTTACGAGGTACGAGATCCTTTAAAATGGCATCAGGAACCACGTAGTGATGTCCTATTGCACGATACACTCATATGCTGCCGGAGATGAGAAGAAGATGGCAACAACTGTCCAAATAGGAGCTTCAATACTTGTGACAAAAAGCACTTCGGCGCAGAAGAGTTTAGGGGAGCTACGGACAGGGCTACGACAATTATCTGGCTCCAACTGACGCCACATTGACGCCACGTTGCACCAGCCACATGATCTTCCGATCTTTTGCCGATGCGACATTTATTTTTTTCTGATCCCAAAGTTTCCAAGCCTTGTCCACAATTGTACCTTACATTGTGAAAATGACAGCCAAAACTTCATTTCCAGCGTTGCTGGGTAACTTACAACAGGCATTGGTTTCTGCATCAGAAGCTACAGAGAAGATACAAGCGCCAATTCCTCCAAAAGATGGCATCTCACTCCTTGATGTCAAGAACGAACTTTTCCTGTCCTATCTACAAAATCTGGTCTTCTTGATAATCCTCAAGCTACGACACCACAAGGGCGATATTGAAGAGCAAGACGAAGGATTGGATGATTCGGTAGTCAAGAAATTGGTTGAATTACAAGTTTACTTGGAGAAAGGCGTGCGACCTTTGGAAAGTAAGTTGAAGTACCAAATCGACAAAGTCCTACGCGCGGCAGACGATGCAAAAAGAGCGGAAGACGCTGCAATTGCGCAACAAAATAGCTCGAAGGGTCGTGGGGATGAAGACGAGAGCAGCGAAGGAGACGAGGGCAAGGACGCAGAGAGTGACAGCGATGCTGAATCTGCAGATGGTGTCACTCTGAAGGCATCTGAGATTGATGACTTGCAATATCGGCCAAATCCATCATCCTTCATTCGTCCCGCCGGTGCCGTAGAAGCAGACAGCAGGGGCAGATCAGAAGATGGTGTCTACAAGCCTCCTCGAATCCAGGCGACTGCGATGCCTACGACAAGTGGTCCTCGAGAGAAGGAAGCAAGAAGGCCTAACAAATCTGCTACGTTGGATGAGTTTGTCAGCACGGAGTTATCGAGCGCGCCATTAGCAGAGCCTAGCATCGGCTCGACCATTGTGAGCGGAGGTAGGAGAAGCAAGAGTGAGAAGGAGAAGAAAGAAGAGCAAGAGAAAAGAGAATATGAGGAGCGCAATTACGTTCGTTTGCCGAAGGAGACCAAGAAAGAGCGCGCCAAGAAAGGTGGCAGAAAGGATGCTGGCTATGGTGGGGAGGAATGGCGGGGCTTGGGCGAAGGTATTGATCGTATTGAGAGATTGACGAAGAGAAAGGATGGACCGAGAAGTGTGGTCGAGAAGAGTAGAAAGAGACCTACCGAGGACGGTCCAAGGGGCGGTGATGGAGTTCAGTTCGGGCAGGGCATGCAAAAGAGGCTTAAGACTCTGGATGGCGGCAGAAGGGATAGAGGTCGGAAGTAATGAGTTCGCCAACGATTCTCCTGCATGTGGTTTTACGAATGCCTGCTCGATTTTCTGTGGATCTTGTAGCTCTCACCTGACGATACCCCTGTGCTAGTCTGAAATTCCGAGGTAGGACAGCTTGATGGAACAGATTGTACACTCATTGCCCCAACACACTGGACACAGAAGGATTGCCCCTCGTTCCTTCATGGCCTTCCTCAAGCCTATTTCTAGCTTTCTGTCACTTCAAGGCACTCGCCCAATTCTCCAGGAGTCTGGTATTCAACATGCAATTGTCGACTCGTGTCCAATGCCTAGGCTCTATGGAAGTACCCACATAAGATGAGAGCTACAGTACTTGCGATGTGTCTGGAACTAAACTGAGACTCTGAGTCTTGCCAGTCAGGACTAGATACGAATTGTTCATTAAGGGGCTATCACGGTAATGCCTGTGGAGTGCATGAGAACACAGCAGATACGATACGGACCCCGCTCCAAGTGGTGGTACAAGAACCATTACATGCGTAACCTTTGCAAAAATTTCTATTAATTAAAAACTGTCTACAAATTTCTTGAAGCAAATAGAAGTCTCTCCTTGGTAACTCTGCAACTTGGAAGCACGTTAAACCAAGTGGGAGACCGCACCCGCTACCTAGAGACTTTCAAATGACAAAGTTACATTATTGCAGCTATACACTTCTTTTCGTGTGCACAAGATTGAGTACCAGGAGCAGGAATGCCTCCTTCGGCGTTCCTTCTAAGTGACGCCGTTAACTTGGTCCTGGTCTATTCGCACACTGGGGTGGTATCTTGCTAAAAACCCTTCAAGTTTTCATGACAAGTGTAACTAGAGCTTCTCCGTTTAGGATTGAACAGTGAAGTTATATTCAGCTTTATATTCAGCTCTAGCATTGTGACAGGTTCTCTCGAGAGACATGCTACTTGGTCGGGTAGATGATACCTTGAGCCTACTCTGTTGATATGCGGAATCGGTCAGAGACTGATTTATGAGCGGTATTGTATAAAGACCCTCTCTGCTCTCATCTTCATATTCTTCATCACTCCGTATCCAATTGTCAACGACTTTCGTCCGCAATATGAAGCAATTCGCTTAACTTTTTATCTGGCCACTGCCTTTTCTCACTACACTTCATGCTCAACTCGTCACCGACGCTCAAGCTCCCTTAATACATGGAGAGCCTACGGCGCTTTCGTCGAGCAGATGCTCACAGCAGGCGTACCTCTAACTCCGGGCAAAGACTTCATCTACGTCACTCCGCCCAACTCGGCTGCTGTCCGCGGAGGAACTCCCATGTCCAGGTTCAGTCCACAATTTCGATCTCTTCGGCATAGCTGATGGTCTACAAAACATCAATGGGCCTGTCATGAACCCGCAGGGAGAAATCTACATCGACCAACTTTACACGTACATCTCACAATCCACGGTCGAGGTTTTACTGACATGTCCCAACTATCTTCTCTCTATCAATCTCGGTACAAAACCAGTAACCCAAACTCAACTAAACAACATCACCGCACTACAAGCCAAACTTGGAGTCGCTCAAAACACATAGGACACAGAATAAAATAACGCCTACACACGCCACTTAGCAGACGTCCGCGCTCAAGCTGCCCAGCAAACCTTCGGATCTTGGGTCACTCAACACGATCCCCTTCTCATCGCTTACCAGCGCCAAGTCGAAGCGGCGGACACCACACTCCAGAACTACGAGGTCTCTGTCTATGGACCGCAAGCTGACACTATCTCCGAGCAACGAGACAAGATCAACTATTAAGCTCGCGATGAAATGGCTCCTGAGCCTGGGTTTCTCTCCCATCCTTCTCTCCGCTGTTCAACAAGCAACTGATGTTTGAAAAGGTACAACATGCCAATCTACCCGAACCCCTACAGCGTGATCCTCTCCCCCTTGGAGCCCACACACCCAGACCGACGGAATCCTCTACAAGCCCCTTTACTCCCTAACCGGCGGCTTCCAAGAAGCATGCGATGCATGGTTCAACGGCACTCCTGGCGGGGCTACAACTTACCAATGGAGGATGAAGAATGCTAATGGGAAGGATTGGTCGAGCCTTGGTCATTCGACGACTGTGAATCAGGTTGGGGAGAGTATTTTCAGTTTGATTGGTGCGAACAAGGGGGGGGAGTAGTGATACGACTCTTTTTAATGAGTGGAATTCAAGGTTGACGGAGCAGGTTAGCTTGGAGTTGACGGTGAAGGAGGCGCCGTTGGTTTTTAATGTTTGGGCTGGGTATTGGTGAGCCTTCGCATCTTTTTCTCTTCAAAGATGTGTTGGCGATACTGACAATTGAAAGGGATGTCCCCTCGGTTCGCACCATCTACCCCACCCTTCCTCCCCAACAAACCCAATCCGCTCTCCTCCCGAATCCATCTCCAAAAACTTTTAATCGGCTACGAAGTCAGCCTCAAAATTACCATCAACAACACCAACACGTAGACCAACATTTCCTCCTTCATCCAAGACGCCAAATCCTCTACCGGGGAGGATTCAGTAGTTTCGGTTTCCATTTTGGGGCTGGAGGAAGTAGTACAACGCATAGGAATGTGAGTACGTTGGTTACACATAGTGATGGGAGTAGTGGGGTTATTTCCATCCCGCCAAGTCCGCCGGGGTTGACTTTTTTGCTGGGGGCGTTGGGGAGAGCTACTTAGTCGGAAGAGGAGAACAAGGGTTGTGGAGTGGAACGGAAGGGTGGAAGGGGGGTGAGTGGCATGCGGCGGGTGAGGGAGGGGCGGAGATGAAGCGGGAAGGGGGCGAGACGATTGAGGAATTGAGGGCTTTCGTTTACGGAAGATAAGAAAAAGATGAAGAGGTCAAGTTCTGGTTCAATGGCGGTCGCTCCGAGTAAAGTTTCATTTGTTCTTCATTTCTAAACTGCTTCGTCGCACTTCTTTCAATCATCAATTCTTTCAAGTATCGTAACATCATCACTCATCCATCGCCCCCGCACTACTGCTGAGAGCATAGCGACTTCTCTACCTCAAATCCGGTCCCTTCCAAATCAACAACCCCGGCACAACCAAGAACCCCAAACCAATGAACCCAAGCGTAGTAAAACTTCGTCCCCTCATTCTCAAACATAGGAATACTAGCATGCGCCAACCCAGCGCTGATGCCATTTGCAGGCAGATTGCAAGCTGCGAGAGCGGAGCCGGCGTGCTCACCGTAGGAGTCTGTCACGTATTGCCAGATGCTGGTATAGACAGCTACTTCGGCGTAGCCGAAGAGGAAACCGGACCACATTAGGACTTGGCTTGGGGCTTGTGTTAGGTGAAACGGAAAGGTAGAAAAGGGAAAGGCTTACTAGGAGATCGAGGGGTGGGTGGATGTGAATGCGGACCACTTGATAGGAAGCGAGGTCAGCATTTATCTCCTACGGCGAGTGCGAAGGCACTTACAAAGATTGATATAGGAAGCATCCACACCGCAAAACAAGCAGTATAAAGCCTCGCCTCCAACCTCGGCTTCTCATCCCTCGTCCCTCTCGCCGACCGTCTATACAGCTAATTCTGAAGCGACTGCGTAGCTAATGCCGCAAGACCACCTTCTATACTGACCAGAAACATCGCACCTTCCTGAAGAGAGTTGAATCCATATTCATTCGAGTAAACTAAAGGATATCCCTGTAGGTAGATATCCAAACAGATACGTAGTCGTTAGCGCAAGGGCAAATATAATCGGTTCAGTGAACAAAAGACGAAAGGCTCGGAACGGCTCTTCGCTCAAATACTGACGCGCCGACTTGTTTACTTTGATGCCAGTCGATATCTCGTAGACTTTGTCGTGAAGAGTTTCTCCCCATGTCAAGGACCAGAGGAGAGTGAAAATTCCGAAGATTAGAGAGTCCAGTAGAGCCATTTGAGTGAACCAGTGGCTATGTAGATTGCTCCGCCTATGGTCGGCTACGGAGCGTCAGCTTCTCCTTACTCCCACCACATCCAGGTGCGATCAAGGTTGAGAATTAAGGCTTACTCCTAGATCCGGCCCCCCAGCTTGCGACATGAACGAAAACAACATAATCGGCCAAGCCGTCTGACTTGTCGGAAACAGATCCGCAGCACTAGCACCCATATTCGAGATCGGAAGGCCCGCGAAACATCCTGTAATAAATCTCGATACCACCAGTCCAGTAAAATTAGGTGACAATGCTGTTGGAATTTGAAGGATGGAGAATATGAATATACTTGTAATGAAGATTGGTTGACGGCCGCAAATTTCTGAGAGCGGCACTAGGAACATGGGCTTGTGAATAGTCAGTGAAGGGCGGAAGAAGAGGAATCGAGAATGAGGGGAGGCAAATGTACTCCAACAGCAATACCAAGAATGAAAATGCTTTGGCCCTAGATTGAGACTTCAGTACCGACCCCGAATTGGTCCTCGACTTGGTCCGTGACAAAGCCCGTGGAGACTATGAAGACGATGAATGTGTAGAATGTTAGGCCGCTTATGACCCACCATTTTCGGAACGTGGACCAGTTGCGTGGGGAGTCTAGGGAATGTCGGACCCATTGTTTTTTCTTGTCTTGGGTATTCTTGTCGTGAATATCGGTCGGGATATCTTGTGGTGGACAAGTGGGACCGCTCTCTAGGTCTTGCTCTTCATGCCTTTCGACATTAAATTCGTTCGTATTTAAAGTAGTATTCATTTTACCGTGAGAGCAACACAACCTAAGTTTTACTCAAACACTACTTTGCAGTTGTAGAGGACTTCACTTGAAGTCCTTCCTTCTATCGTGACTCGATGATGTAATGAGCTAAAAACGATGATATTCTGGAATTATTTCCGTGACTTAAGTGGCTCGACAATCGCGCCGATCCGCCAGCGACACGATTCAAAATTTCAAGCCGCAAGCCTCACCAAATATTGAAGCGGCTCATTTCGGCCACTTGCTTAGTATACTACGTACAGGCCCTTTTAATTGCTAAGCGAGAGAAAATACGTCCAAATCCAGTCGAAATTCCGAGTGGTCTGCCCAATCACCTGTCCAGATCTTCTTTTTTTGGTCTGTAATTGGGTAATCTGGGTGGCGACGTTTTAACAATTAAAAGGGCCTGTACGTAGTATAGTGTTCAAGAGCGGATGAGGCTCAAATGAGCAGGCGGGGTCGAGCCGGGGGTGGAATTCGAAGCGAGAATTTCAGGGGCAGCGCTGAGAACGAAGAAGGATGATAAATCTATCCACAAACCTGGTTTGGCTAGTCGAACATCGTGTCTTACATATATATAGCAAGTCAGTTAATGCTTCTTGAATTTAAAGAGTTGCATTGTTTTTAGATGAACCAACGTATTCTCTCCCGCGTGCGGGGTAAAGTTTGAACATCCCCTTCGGCTTCACAAGCAATATAACATAGAAGTACATCACAAAACAAGAGTGATACTTCAAAATTGCCGACATACACATACGAGCTTTGAGTGTCAAAACAAGCTTTAGACGTGTTTTGGTGTTGTGAATGGTTTCATCGGGGCTTTCACATGCAATTCGCTTCACATTTGTGATCGACGTCATCGCCAGGCACCGCTGTTTCCGGAGCAAGCTCCAGCTCTAATAAACATACAAAGTAGGATTTCCCTCATAAGTCCTTCTCTTCTTTTCAGTACTCAATTGAATTCCTCTGGTATCAATTGATCTCCATCTACCTCATTCCTGCCATAATTCCCAAATATGGCCGTCCAAATGCAGAATCCGCTTCTGCACCCCTTCGTTTTTCTCTACCAGCTCATGCAATGGTTCCTCGACAAGCTTCTCTCCCCCAAACCTCCGAAACCAGGAGCAAAACTCGGCAGACCCAAGATTGCAATCATCGGTGCAGGATTGACAGGTGTATCTGCAGCAAGCCACTGTATAGGCCATGGCTTCGATGTGCAGATTTTCGAGGCGGGGCCTAGGAAACAGCTTGGTGGGATATGGAGTGTTCGTCCTCTTCACTTATACCACTTCATCCAATTGAGCTAATGAAAAGATGGCAGAGAGTCAATAACACCTCCGGCCTCCAAATCCATTCCATAATGTACCGATTCCACCCCTCCGTCCGCTGGGACAGCGGCTACCCAAACCGCCAACAAATCGTCAGCCAAATCACCGAACTCTGGAAAAAGTACGGCCTCGAAGCCAAAACGAAATTCAATACTAAAGTCACAAACGTATACCAAGACGAAAAAGGACGCTGGATCATCAACGATCCTTCGCTTGGACGATTCGATGGTATAATTGCTGCAGTCGGAACGTGTGGTGATGCGAAGATGCCGCATATTCCAGGACAGGAGAAGTTTAAGGGAGAAGTGTATCATAGTAGTGAGTTGACGGGAAAGATGGCCAAGGGAAAGAAGATGATTGTTATTGGTGGTGGCGCGTCTGCTGTGGAGGCGCTGGAGTTTGCATCTCATGAGGAAGCAGATAAGACTTACATTTTGGCGAGAAGCGACAAATGGATCATTCCTCGGAATCCGGTTGTGGATATTCTGCTGAGTTTCAACATTCTCGGAGGCGAGACACCATTCAGCTTCATCCCAGAATGGCTTCTAAGGAAATTCTTCTACAGGGACTTGGAGGATTTGGCACCAACCGAAAAAGGACTCTTTACCGGAACCCCAATGGTCAACTCAGACGTAATGGATAAAATTCGATCGGGACAAGCAGAGTGGCTACGAGGCGACATCAAAGGCTTCACTGAGGACGGCATCTTGTTTAATAGGCGTGGAAAGGGTGTCCCAGCCAGTGGTCCTGGACGAGAAACACTGATCAAAGGCGATATGGTCGTTATGGCCACCGGCTTCGATCGTCCATCTTTAAGCTTCCTCCCCGAAGACAGTTTCGGCGAACCCTACAATCCACCAAACTGGTACCTCCAAACCTTCCCGCCAACACACCCCTCCGTCTGTGCAAACAACTGTACGTACATCAATGCCATCGGATCTGTCGGAAACTGGCATATCGGAATCTATACTCGTATCCTGCTCATGTTCTTATCTGATCCATTGTCCCGACCGAGACCATTTTGGATGGAGAGATGGATCGATATGACCAGATTCTTGAAGAAATTCGCTCCTACAGGAGCTTTTGATTTCTTTACGTATCTAGAGCTGGTGTGGTGGTTTACGTTTTGTATAGTGATTAACCCCTTTAGGTGGAAGTGGGCTTTTTTCGTCTTCTTTGGGCTGGGTCATGGGTTACCGAGACGGGTAGTCGACGCGGAGGATAAGATTCGGAATGGGATGGGAGTGAGGAATGGGGAGGGGTATGATGTTGGGAAAAGCTTTTGAGAGGAGAACTGATATAAGTTGATGAGTTTGGGTTCAGGCGTTAGGACTTCTCTGGCAAGAGATGAGGGTTGGAGAAAGAGGAGTTGATGCGGGGTAAATGTCAGTATTATGAATTGGACATTCAATATTAAAAGTTGTCTCCTAAGGGTTGTACAAATGCTTGAGTCTATTCTATGTCTATCAGCAGCCATGTTAGCAGGAAGGTTGCAAATTAGGAAACCGACATTTTCGAGGGATGACCGACTGTTTCTCGCTTGCGGAAGGAGCACCAGGGCCTTTAGTCACTCTATGTATGTAACCGTAACCTCGATGCCATCATCTTTCAAGATTTGATAGATTAAATCCGGTTTGTTCTTCCAATGATTGATCTTCACATCACGTCCGGCATGCTTTCGTCTCTACAACTCTTCCACCAACTTCGGTTGTGTCCATTCCTTTCCCTGTATCGGGGAAGTCGTACACAGGCTTCATATCCTTCTGATGTTTTTTATTTTCATCCTTCGGTTGCTTCTTGATGATTGGCATCGGGGCTCGCAGCTTTGGCTCGGTTTTAGCATAGTCAAGAACTACTGGAAGAGATGGTGTAATGACCGAAGGACCTTCGTCCTCGTTTTCAAGGTCATCGTCGGTCGTTCGATTTTTGGTATCTGCAGCTTGAGCAGCTTCAGCTTGGCTGGGAAGAATAAATGCAAGCCAGCATTGATTGAATGCAGGATTTGGGTTGACAGGATCGACGTTTGAGAGTGTGGTTCCGTGAAGTAGGTGTTGATGATAGGCGGCGCGCGATGATGTAGGTGGTCGCCAGTCATGGTTTTGGCTTGTGTTGCGCAATAATTAACCTAGATGGATCTGTGACTTTAATGGACTTGGAAAGTACCAAAGTTGTACACACTTTGTGAACCTCGAAACTGAAGTTGAGAGTAGCTTATTGTGCGGTCTCGAACCGGGGTCGTGGATTCGGGGGTAATGAAAATTAACCGAATGCTAAACAAGGGAACGTTTTGCGGGAATAAATTCAAGTGAGAATATGTATAAACGTGCTGATGTAAAGATGGGGACTAGAAATTTTCTTACGATATGAGCTGCTCTTTAAATTAGCTTGCATCAGGTACCGGATGAGAGGACCCTCTTAAATAAAGAATTCTAAGTTACCACCTTGCTGGACCGTGGAAGATTGATAGTGAAGCTGACCCACTACCGGCAGATGAGGCATCGGGATTAGAATGACAGTGGATGTCAGGATTAAAGTACATGGCCATGCGACATTGAACCATACGCAATTGCTATACTTTTGCAAGCAGACCACGCGAAAATCGCAAGTAATGTCAGGGGTTCGCGATTGAGACAGCATGAGCAAACATACAAGCTTGTATTCCATGACCAAACAGCTTGTGGGAGTGGAAGCTAATTTCTGATTCTTGAATAATGTAATTCTGGAGTTCGGAAGTTCATGCTCTCGTGAGTTCTTCCAGCTCTGCTTAGCGGCACGAGTCCCCCTATCCGCTAAGCGAGAAGCGCAATTTACGTACAGTGACCGACATCTTGGCCTCGTATCCTTAATTTCAGCCTTACGGTAGATGCTTACTACATGTACTGATGACCAAGTTTGCCGAAAGAGCCATCTGTGCTTTTTCAAGTTTTTAACTGTCAATCTAGCTTAAGTGACAGCTTGCACAACCTCCGACCCTAATGATGATGATGATGATATTGTTTTACGTCTATAGGGCTATGGTTGGCCAACCTCCCGAAGGGTATAGAGACGTGCTAAGCTAAGGAATCACATGCAAAGTCCTACATATAGAAAAAGCCAAAACCACAAGGGGAAAAAGACTCCCTCTACATATAGCCCCGGGTCCCTTATTCCGCGGTGTTGCAGTTCCTTTGTATAACCTCAGAGAGCGATATCAGGGGGCACAATGCCGGCCAAGAGTGGTGTTTGTAGAAGACCCTTCCCCTACAGCGGGATGGACTCCTTTGTTTCTTACTACTTTAAAGGGGTACTCAAAACCTTTGATACTAAGACCCAGGGGACTCAACGTGAGTTAAAAGTCTCCTAGACAGCCTAGTACCGGTATTTTAAGCCCTTCCTTTAAAGCAGTTGTCGATGCACATAAAGGCGCAATACCAGCATCCAAAACTCGATCCTCCCTCGAAACCTCTACCTCCCCCCGCCACTTCTACTCCCTCTCCCTCTCTCTCTCTCTCTCCTCCTCCTACACAAAATATAGAGTCCCCCCCTTATATCCCAAGCCTAACCCTCTGCCCCTCTAAAACCGTGTGTCCTTGCTCTTAATCCTCCTTAATGGTGGCTGCCAGCCGGGTATAAATATTCGCAGAGGTGTAGGTAGTAGAGGTGCACCGCGGCAGAGGTAGGGTTGCCACAATAAGGCACTATACTTGCAGCATAGAGAGTCGTAGTCGCGATCGAGATCGTGGTCGTAGTCGTAGTAGTGGTAAGAGAGAAGAGGACACGGTGGCAGATCGAGTTCGAGACCACTGATAAGGGAAAACCTCTTTATGCGACCGAGTGGTTGAGTGATTCAGTCTCAGCTCTGGGATCTTATTGCAGCCCGCAAGCTGCTCAATCCAATCTGCGAAGCAGATCAAGCTCTCTAGGAGCTACAGGTTCGTAGGGGACACCCGCAGAGTAAAACTCTGCTCCTGACAGGTGCTGAATCGAAGTCCCCACCTCCGACCCTAAGCGGATGCATCAAGTGATGTAACTAGAATCGATCCAAAAAGTCTGAAGAGATCTTATGAGAATGTCTGCTGGAGATTCCGGAGCTTGGGGGAAACAGCAGAAGATAATACTGCCGCAGGGGAAAGACTTAAGAGAGCAAGATTCAGAAGATATAAAGATGAGGGCTCTCCTTCGAGTTCTCTTCATCAATCAGCGAACTATCAAACAGGCCACTAACGAACCAAGTTCCGGCTTCATTTCAAACCAGATCAGTCCTTCGAAGACGCAAAAATCCCTAATGATCAACATCTACTTCATCATCCTCTCCGCCTCCGCCCTCCTGGCCGCCCTCAGCCCTTTCACGTGTCGAGATAAAGATATCATATCATTCGTAAATTCCACTGAGGAAGGGTTGAGGGTGGATACTACGAGAATGGGAAATCATACTTTTGGTGGTTATGGGTTTATGGTTGTGGACCAGGTGGTTCGGGGGGTACTCAGAACTTTACTATTACTGCGAAGTTTAATGGTGAGCTTAGTACATGAGGGACGTCATCGGGACTGCGGAGGATGTAATGGGGCATATGAATGTCGGAGAGCAACGATGGATGGAGAAACATGGAGAGTGAAGAACCTGTACTTAGAGGCGTATTTTGAATACTTTGCTTTGATGTTGCGATGTTCGAAGGGTCATCCTTCTAGCATTTAGCACGCGCATGTTGGAGACTTAGGAAAAGGAGTTGTACGGAAAACATACACGGCTTCTGCAGCAATACAATAATGTCTAGTCTTATCTGCTTTGGCTCATTTCGCCTGTTGCAAAGAGAACTTGCTCTATGCATATACCTTCAGGTCAAATGTATATTTGAATCGTCAAAATAAAAGTTTTATGCACGAAGGCTGCAAACGTCGTAGTATTATATGGATTAAATACAAAAATCAATCACTAGAACACATGCGCCCGAAATCATGCTCTTGCAATAACAGAGGATCAAACACCCTAAAACTACAACGAAAACCATGCAAACCTCGCACCACTAAATCCAAGGAGAGTCACGTGAACTCTCGCTAGAAATCAAGCGAGCGACCTCCAAGCGGAGCTAGTGGTACTGGCATACCCAGCTGCCAACATTCTTCCCCAACCACATTCCCTATACCCTTCAACACCATTTACAAACTTCCTGCAAACTTTACTGCGGATCTAGGCTTACTCGCGGTAGCTTTTTGTGTAACAAAAGGTGTGAGAAAACAACGTTTGAGGGAGCGCGTGTGCTAGTGAAAAGTAAAGGCTTCGACTTGGACTTTCAACACTAGAAAGCTCATTTGCAGCAGGCTTATGCGCATCACCAACACACCTCTCGAGATTCTCTGTGGAGGCTGAGAAGCAGCCACAGAAGCGATGTTCTCGGCTTTGAGAGAAGACAAGATGGTTTGGACTCCTGAGTAAGTTCCCGACTCCTTTCGAACTTTTTTCTTCACCTATATATACTGCTCGCCAAGTGAGTAGCCTCGTTGCGCAACCTACGCCTCAAAAGAATCAAGGAGGAGTGCTCTGGTGGCCACTGCGCTTTCGAGTCTCGTCACTCGAGATCAACAGTGACTTTTGCCTAGGGAGAGCACTAACATGATCTGGACTCCTTCTAAAGATTCAACCGCCCCAGCTTTCGTGTCGTTCCTGAAACTTCCAAAAGAGCTCCAGCTCATGATCTGGAAGTTCTCAATTCCTGGCGCCCGAACAATGAAGCTTAGCAGTAAGGGCGTAACCCTCCGCGGTGCAAAGCACGAACTGTTGAAGGCGGAGGCTGCGATGCCATCCCTCCTTCATGCCTGTTACGAGTCGAGAAGGATCGCTTTGAACAAATACGTGCTCCACTTCCTCGAGCATCCCGGCATGGTGCCTCAATATCTCGATTTGAGTCGAGACACCCTCTTCGTTGCTGATGTCCGCGCTTTGCAAGCTTTAGTCGGGCCAGTCTATCATTTGGGGAAATATTCCCAATCGATCCAACAGCAGGTCCGACACCTCGTGCTAGGTGAGGACTTTACGGAACCGTATCGTTGGGACGCCCTTGGGTATTTCTTCGTTCGGTGTTTCTCTGGACTAAAGACTCTGGCCCTAGAGTATGATTTCATCGTTCGAGACGATCACACCGATTCCGATACGGAGACCGAATTAGAGGACGCGCAAGATGATGAGCCACTCGTAGATCGACTGATGGATAAACACTATGACGCGAAATGGGCAATTTTTGGCTCGAGACCAGAGACTGATTCGTTGCCAGAGCTCGAGTGGATGACAGCGTTCGAGATGAATTTGAAATTCTCCAACGAGAAAGAAGGTAATCCTCTTTTCGAGAAGGACGGGCATTAATAGTTCGCAGGATGGTTGACTTTTAACGGAGATCGCCGCGATATGATTGTGTGTGGCATATGTACGATATGATTTTGGTACTTGAACCGATGTGTGATGGGATAACGAATTGACGAATTAACGACCGACTTGACGAACTAATGATAGCATGGGAGGACAATACATATAGCGGGAATAACTGATGAGACTGGCTAGGACTTTTGTACAATACACGCAGGCGGGAGCTTGATATTGGATTTCCTAGCCAAACTGAGGCATTCTCCTCGCTGAGCACTATAACTATAAAACGCACAGCACAACCTGTGCGTCTGCCTTCAGAAACAGACATTCCTGGCCATGAACAGCGCAAGAACAACGCACCGAAAGCACAATTAGATAGCAAAACACAAAAAAAAGCCACTTGGCAAGCCACTTCCTTCTCTCAAGTGGTTTCTATCAATGTGAGTCCAACATCCATTTATTATTTGATTCCATTGAAAAGCCATCCGTGCATTGGTCCGTATAACATCTCTCGATCAGTATACGATCTGGGTATTTAACAAACATTCAATCAATCCACTCCACAATAATCCACAAGCTACCACCAAGCACACCTCAGTTTGCCCTCCAAAAAAGGCCTACCGTCGAAAATATTTGCACCCAGTCCCTTCTACCCACACTATATCATCACTTGAACTTCACCCCTCCCGCAATTTGACCTCCGTCCCACCACTTCGTCATTCGCCACCCGTACTAACAGTCCTCTTCCCCCATCCAGTCCAGAAGCCACCGCCCCCAGACGTCAGAGTAGCAGTAGCCGGCGTCGAAACACTCGCAGAACTGGGCGTCGATCTATGCCCCGCCGCCATCCCTAGACCCTTCTGCAATTCCGCATTGCCAGCATTTCCCATACTAAGCATCTTCTTCAAACTCTCCAATTTACTCTTTGCCTCCTCTGCTTCTTGCTTGGCGATCGCTTCTGCTGTCTTTGCTTGCACTAGTTGCAGGAGTAAGGCATCCGTGTCGCTGTCTTGCCTCGTAGGCGATTGATCGTTGGATGGAGGTGTGCTGCCACCGGACGATAGAGGGACAGTTTCTTTTGCCTGGATGGCACCCATGTTGAGACTTGATGTGCGTTTGTTGAAGGTCGGTGCTGCTGGTGTCGGGGCTGGCACCTTTATGGATTTATTCGAGTTTGTTCGCCCAAGGCGGAATTCTCGGAGACCACCGTTTCCTGATGTTCTGTTGGGCCATTCAGTCTCGTTGTCGCGGCTTCCGTCTGGTGTTGTGGCGGCGCTCTTTGTCTTCGTTCTGAGGTCGTAGATCTGCCTCTCTAGACGCTGCTTCTCTTGATGAGCGTTCCTGATGTGGTTGTGGCTCTCCTTGACCTGGTCCTTGAGGTTTGAAATTTCTTGCTGGTGCTCAGAGATCTGTCTGGTAAATTCTTGCGACTTCGACGTTTCGATAATGAGTTGTTCTTTGGCCCGAGCAAGGTCGTCTCGTAGTTGTGATTTGGTTTGTAGCATTGAAGATCTGCGATTGTCGGCCGGAGTAGAGAATCGATCCTCAACAATGTCCAGTAATCGTGAGAGGTGGTCGGCGGTCATTTCAGCAGCTGGCACAGGGCTTTCGCTCTCAGAGTCTTCTGCTAACTCATCGTCCTCGGATGGCTTCGTTGGTGTTGCCTTCACCGTTTTCAGGCTGTCCTCACTCTGAACGGTCTCGGAGCTAGCCTTCTTCCTCAACCCATCAAGCAGAGATCGAACAGCATTCTTGTCTTCCTCTCGTTCCTCCCTCTCCTTCTGCAATTGCGTAGCAAGGATGGCATGATCTCTCTGCAATTCACTCAACGCCGTTAGAAGATCTTCGATCTGTCCATGCAAGTTCTTATCCTCCTTCGACTTCATATTGTTGAAACTGACGGATTGGCCGCGGATTGACGATTCGTCCGTATTTGAAGAATCCCGAGATATTGAAGTTGCGTCGGTGGTAGCACTGAGCATGCTGTCAGATCCACCACCTTCCATAGAATTCAGCGTCGAAGCAATGCTCTGCCTTGAAGGTGTTCTGCGAAGAAAGCTAACAGGTCGGTTCGGCGCAGAGAGGCCTGGGCTCAAATTCATCGACTTGGTAGATGAATTCGAGGCGCTCCACAATCGTCCCAAGAAGCGAGCCGCAACAGAAACGACATTCTCTGAAGGAGTGACAGCATCCACCATCTGCGCTTCCTTGTACTGGGTCTCTAAAGCGTTGAGAATATCCCTCGTTACAAGTCCTGTCATGCTAACGAACTCGTTGACAAACTCATCAGCGTTATAATGGTATACGTCCCAGAGGCCTCTCGAAAGCAGTAGTCCCATAACATCCTCCAATTCCGAGCAAGCAATTATCTTCTCTTCGTTCTTTCTCATGAGTGACAAAGCCACCCTCATTATCGTTTCCGAAGCACCTTCTGCAAATATGACGTCGTATATTCGGAATAGCATCGGCAGAGGGCATGTGACTGCAAAAAAAGACAAGAACCATTGCGAGGCGAACGAGGGTTCGATTTGGAGGTGATCGAGGTGGGCAGAGAGCTTCGGTAGATGGGATTTGAGGAGTTGGCGGAATTGGTATATTCGTACATGCAGACCAGAGAGATCTGGGAGGAAACAGGCTCGTAAATCGTAGTGCTCCATCAAACTGCTTACTATTAGCCACTTTCCTCCCATGGTAACGAGAATACATACCGGACGAGAACACAAAAGGCTTGCTTGTCACCCATATGCATAAGCAGAGGGCCAACAAGAAAGCCTAAGCCCTGGCAATACCCAATCTTGTGATCGTATAAGCTGAAGCATTTCAGCACTCTGCCTAACATTCGTTGCCCGTCACCCTCTGGATCACGGAACATTTCTACACCTGGGAAACTTCGTCCAAGATCTTTCCCAATGATGCCTTCATATGGACTCGACTCGCCGCACAATCTATCGAATTGGTCTTCTAGAAATGGATCTCGAGCCCCAGACATGCTCTGCCAAACCACACCCCGCAATGGCGGTGGAATGCCACTTCGGATCTTCCTCGACAATAGCGTGGGTAGACATTGTGCCGTCCTCGCATAATCTTGTACCAACGCAGCATAGAACTCGAGATCTGTCATAGGCGGAGCCGGTATCATCGAGTACCGTAACGCAGGCGGCGTAGGTCCATTAACCATTCTTTTGAGCTGTTGTATCGAAGGTGGTCTCGACTGTCGACTCGGTCGTTGTCTCTCTATCGTGACTTTCGTGATTCCAGATTTCGGGTTCGTGGCTAGCAGATTGTTCTCCTGCTCGAGTCTTGCGAGTAATAATACAGTAGACTTGACAATTAGCATAATCCAGATAAACTTTAAATGGAACTCACATCATCAGAGTTCTCGTTCCGAGGTTCTTTCTCCTCTGTCTGCTGTAGCTCCTCCCAATTGACGCCATATCCTTCCATTGATGCCTCTGAACTATCGCTTCTCCTTCTCGAAAGCTCGTTTTGTGATGCCGGTGATTCGGAGCCAGACGGGCTTAGTACTTCGTTGCCATCCACATCTACCATAGTAATCTTCAGACTATCCTCATCAACCTCCTCCGCCTTCTCATGTATTATATCCGGTGTGTTCAAATTTCTTTCCTTTTTATCCTCAATCTCTTGTTTAGACGGTAAACTGGTATCGACATGCAAAGCTGGCAGCGGAGGTTCCGATAGACGGACCGTCACCATCGAATCGTGCAGGACATGCGAGATATGCTTTTGTATCGTCTGCGGTCGCTCCTGCGCGTTCGAATCGATCGAAATATGCTTTTCCCTTTCCACCTCATCACCAGGAGCAACAGCAACGTAAACGTCTGCAGGTAGCGTCACCAGCTCCTGCTCCACCTCTAAATTCTCCATGATGGCAGCGGATCTGTGCTTGCTCGAAATGCGGAAGTGGCCACCAAGAATGTAGCCGCTTCCTACCTTCCTCTTCTTTTCCTATTTCCTTCCAAGTTCTCTTTTCCTCCCAAACTCTCCAAAGTCCAACCCGCCAATAACGACCCAATCCCTCAACTCGGTACTCTCCTTGGCAGAAGTAATGATTGGACGGCCCCCTTCTCGTCGCAGACCTTCAAATCGTGGACCTCGCTCGTTTCAACTCTTTACTCTCTCGGGGGAAAACGGCGGGGACTCTTGTTTCGATTTCGATCTCGCGTCGCATATAAATCAACTCACAAGAAATGCAAGACAACAACAATGAATGAGAGTGGGTGGCTGCTGAACAAGCAAATATTCAAGCAGCCAGAAACACAGTAACACACAAAATGAGTGGAATGGATAGAAAGAGCGGCAGAGGTGAAGTTGTGTCGTCCGAAATGTACGGGGTGGGTAGGCCATAATCTTAGATAGCTCAGGGGTGCAATGGGTTCGCGTGCCCACTAGCCAATCGCCTATCACGAATTCAACCCTCACTGCTGCCCCTTATTTTTTCGCGATGATCTCGGGGCTGTCTTCACTAATAACTTCATGCACACTCAACGCCTAACTGCACCACATGATTGATATCTATAATTCGACCAGATGAACTCATAAACACCAAATCTTGACAACTGGTCAATCAATTGCAACTAGCACCATCCCATCAACTCACTTTCTCGTCCCGTCCTGATTGATCACCAACAGTTAGCGTTCCATCAATGTGGACTCTGGTTAGCCCAACTCGCCGCATTTATCCGCGTCCAAATTGGGATATGGGTTGCCCCACCATATCAATGCATCAAGGTTATTAGAGGATATAAAAGTATCGGCATATATTGCTTTTGTTGATGTGTCGACGTGTTGAGATATTTTAAGAATCTTGAATGTGCGGCTATGTTTTAAGAATTAGAAAGAAGGCTGATTGATGGTCAACGGGGAGGAGCTTGCTTGCTGACGAAGATATAAAACTGTCGGCCAATCTATCCTCCTGGACTTCTATGTACCTGCAGCAAGTCTCCCGGGGTTTGCAAATGTTTGTCCTTTCGTAGCTTGGCGTGCATAAATCAACCTAAGTCATTCTGAAAAAGCTTGAACTCTTATCACCGGAGTTGGCCCAACTGGGTAATTTATCAACAATACACTCTCCACCACTAAACGACCTCGCTCGGCCCCTCCCCTCACCTGATCCAGCATGAAATTACCACCAGCGCTTATCAACAGAGTTTCAACGCGTCCATCACTTCGGGGGATCAGCCGCTCCGTTAAATGGCAGAATTAATTCAAGTCACTCAGTCAATATGTGTGATCACCTTAAAAGATACATCATTTTCATTTGCTCGTGTCTTGCTCGCGCATCGAATTCGCGAGCATTGGTAACTACTTATACAAGTACAAACGATACTCAATCAAAGGCTCCCCGTCCGACCAGAGATTGTAGTCTCAGATGCTCTCTGCACTCGAAGAGTACCAATATGATCATGCTGCCTACCCCTAGCACATACTAATTGAGAAAAGAGAAAAGCAAATTCATGTTCATCCCAACCACCCGGCAGTGTGCATTATCCAGCCCGAACTCCAAAATCAATCTGATCCCTATTCACTCTCGTCAAAGTCATCCTCGCTAGCTTCGTCGACCAAAGCAGACTCGTCATTATCATCCACATCCATTTCATCATCATCGTCCGAATCAATGTAGATCGGCTTCTTGGGTTTGGCAGCTGCGGCGGCGGCTGCGGCACGCGGAGGTCGACCTCGACCACGAGCGGCTGGCTTTGGTGGTGGTGAGTCCTCCATGACCACATTCTCGTCCTCTTCCTCGTCATCGCTGAAGACATTCTTCTTGGAAGTAAGCTTCATCTTGTTCTGCTTAGCAGCGTATGCCTTGGCAGCTGGCGAGAGTCCAACGGGCTTTGCTTCGGCGGCCTTCTTAGGTGCCGGGGCTTTTTTCGGCTTTGGCGCGGGCTTCGCAGCAGGCTTGGGAGGAGCAGCTTTCACCGGAGCCTTCTTAGTGATCGGGACGAGCTCATCATCATCAGATAGGAAGCTGTCGATGTTCTCTTTCGGCGCAGGAGGAGCTTTGTGAGGGGATGAGCGAGCCAACATCTCGTAGTTGGTCTCATCATTGTCGTCACTGAGATCAAATGCTCTGCTGGGCTTTGACTTGAGCTTAGGCAGATCAGTGCTAGTCGAGCGGCCATGACTGCTACCAGGACGAGACATAGCGAAGAGTGAGACACGTCCATTGGCGGCAGTGGTGTCGGCATTGTCACCACCTCCAATACCCTTAACCATAGCTCCGACGTCTCCGAGAAGCTTATCATCGTCGCTTTCTGATTCCTCGTCATCGTCTATGACCCACTTCTTGGGAGCTGCTGCTGCTGCGCGTTTTGAACGGCCGTTCTGAAGACCTCTCTGCTCGCTAGCTTCACGAGAGGTCGATGACTCCTTGGGGGCGGGATTGGATGCCTTCAGAATGCTGAAGTCATCATCGTCCAGTCCAGAAGCCTCTTCTTTCGGCTCATCCACGCCGTCTGAACCAAATGCATTTGGTTTAGGCTTGGGCTTGGGCTTATTCTCGAACATGCTTAAGAAGCGCTGATGTTGCTTTTGCTCGACTTTGACGACGCCTTTGTTGGGGTTGGCCTTCAATGGCTTCGGATTGTACTCGTCGTCCACCTTGGCGGGTCGTCCTCTGCCACCACCACTCTTACCAGCGCCAATCTTCTTGGATGCGCGACGATTGGTGTTGCGGATTGACTTCTGGTAGTCTTCTTCTTCCTTGAGCTGAAACTCCCATTCCGCAACGAAGTCATCGAGGTCTTTGCACCAGAGATCCTTTTCGCTGAGCTTCTCCATCTCGTCGTGCTCCTCCTTCTTACTCACCATCTGAGCTTTCAATTTATCAACGCGCTCTTGCGTAAGAGACCAGATGGGCAACTATATCATGTTAGTGGTCTGCTCGGCCATATCGTGTTGGGCATTGAACTTACTCCAAGGAGGTAATCATAGTCTCTAGCACCAGAATCTTCATCGACAGTGACTTCATCCTCGTTCTCCACGACATCATCAGTCTCGCCAGCTCTCTGGACGTCCTTGACTTTCGGGAAAGGTTCGTAGTCACGCTTGCGCAGCTCAGCGACAAGAATAGGCTTCTTCTTCTTAGAAACCACGAGCTTATTCTCGATGATCTCCATGACGAATCGAGCTTGGTTCTTGATCTTGCGGTACTCGGTGTTGAGCTTGGCCAACCAGTATGCCTACTAAGAGTCAGTAGGGGGTTCAAAACATGGTTTAAAGGGACGCACCTTTCGCTTAGTATACATGGCAAGGCGGTAGCCATAGTATTCTTCGAGAATATCTTCAACCTTTTCGTACTTGCGAATCTGACCTCTGGCATCAAAAGCAACCAAATTGGAGGTGGCGATAGTCTTGTTTAGCTTGAATCGCTCGTGAAGTCCATCGGAAACTGCTCCCTTCATGTGCTTCTCATCCAGCTGAATCACGAAGTGCACGCTCTTGTGGTCGTTGTACTCCTTGTAGTCCTTGATGAAAGAAGGTGTCTTCTCACCCTTAATGATATCTTCCAGCTTGGCCTTGAAGTCATCGGTCCACATTCTGATCGGGAGCTCGGTAATTTCAACCTCATTGCCTCCGCAGTCCTTGATCACACCATTGAAGTTGTATCGCATTGGACCAGCTTCTTCAGGAGTACCCTTCCAGCCTCGGAACCATGGCATCATTGTCTCGAAGGGCTTCTCTTCTCCGCTGCCGTCCAGACGGCCCATACGGCGCTTGAGGTTGTTGACGACATCGACAGGATGGTAATTTGGAATTGTCGTACTCCAACCCGTGCCGATACCATCGGCACCATTGATGAGAACCATTGGAACGACGGGGCAGTACACTGTAGGCTCGATGGATTTGCCGTCATCTACATTGTGTTCATAGATAGGCTCATCCAATTGTGAGAAGACTTTTCTGGCGAAAGGCGAGAGTCTAGTGAAGATGTAACGAGGACTGGCAGCATCGCTGCCTCCAGCAAGTCTACTACCGAAAGATCCACTGGGCTCCAAACAATTGACGTTGTTAGATCCAACAAAGTTCTGAGCAAGACCGATGATAGTCATGTGCATAGAAGCTTCACCGTGATGGTAGGCAGTGTTTTCCGAAACATAACCAGCCAATTCAACAACCTTCATGTCTCGTGTCAGGTTGCGCTTGAAACAGGCATACATAACTTTTCTCTGTCCGGGCTTGAATCCATCAATAACGGAAGGAATGGAACGAAGGTTGTCGGCCATACTGAAAAGAATGAGCTCCTTGTTCACGAAGTTGTCGTACGTTAATGTCTTCGTTGAATGATCCAGGTAGGTTCCGGGAAGGAAATTACCAAGCCATTGCTTTCGCTGATCGGCCTTCTTCTTAGAGAACGCGAGGTCGATCAGCTCTTCTTCCTCTGGCTTGATAACCTCGAACTCTCTCAGGTGATCATCAAGATTACTGAAATAGATCTGTGCATCTTCGGGTAAAGAAGTACCCAGACCCTTGTAGTACTTGTGCTTCCAGCCCTTGTCGTTGGCGTGTTGTTCCTTCCATTCCTCGTACTGCGGCATGGTGAAGAAGGATTTGGAGCTGAGGGGCTTCTTTGGATTTGGACCCTTCCAAACTTTGACAATGGGTGTGATGAATTCTCGGAAGAAGTCAGGCAACTTAAGTAAGCTAGGAAACTGGACTTGAAGGAAGTTGATCAGAAGACCCTTGATGTGACTACCGTCGTGATCTTGATCGGCCATGATCATGAGATGTCCATATCGGAGACCTGTCGTGTCCTTGTAGACTTGTTTGTGCTTCAACCCCAGAAATTGTTTGATGTTCTGGATCTCAGCATTCTTGGAGATCTGATCGATTGTGGCATCTCGGACATTGAGCAATTTTCCTCTCAAAGGGAAGACACCGATGCGGTCAGGATCTAGAATAGCTCGACCGGCGACAGCGAGACCTTTGGCAGAGTCTCCTTCCGTCAGAATCAAGGTACATTCGTGGCCACGTCTCGTACCAGCAAGATTAGCGTCGACGAGCTTAGGATTGTTCATTCGCGAGCGCTTGTTTCCATCACTCTTCGTCAGCAACTGATCAGCCTTATGCTGAGCAAAGTTCAAGATGTTTTGTACTGCCTCGGTCTTTGAAATCTTCTTTAGGAATTCCTCGGTGAGTATACATTCGCTACGAAATGCCTTGGGTTTTGTTGTGAGCTGCTCCTTGGTTTGTGATGTAAAGGCAGGATTGACGATCAAGCAATTGACGAAGAGGAAGATATGGTTCCGGATCTGGTTGGTTTTGAGTTGAGCTCCTTTGTTGTTCTTCCTCTTGACCACGTCCATCAATTTGTCGCAAATTTGGTCTGCGATGTAGTTGACGTGCGTGCCACCGGATGTAGTAGCAATGGAATTGACGAAAGAAACCTGCTGGAAAGAGCCGTCGGATACAGCAAATCCAACCTCCCACTTCTCGTGTGCCTTCGGATCTTCAACGATGACCGTGGCAGATGGTGCTTCACCGTCTTCTCCAGTACCTCGCTCCTTCTGAATAGCCTTCGCATACATCTCAATGTACTTCTTAAAGTCCAGCTTAATAGGAACGCCATTGAGGGAAACTTTGACACCTTTTACAGTGCCTGCCATGTCGTACACTCGGCGCTTGACCATAGCTTCAAAATCATCGTCGATGCCCATCATCTTGAATTTCTTGTAGTCAGGGATAAACGTGACTCTGGTGAAATCAGAGGATTTGCTCGCTGTAATCTTGGCTTTTCCCATCTTGCTCATGTTTTCTGTCCATGTTTGCTTGTATCTCTTGCCAGTAGTCGAGTCTTGTGTCTCCAACGTAAATTCAGTACTGAACACATTACAAAGCTTAGCTCCGTAACCGTTTCGGCCACCGGTTGTCTTCGCCTCGTTGTCATCGTAATTGGAACCAGTCAAGAGATGACCGAAGATCATTTCGGGAATGTAGATTTTCTCTGTCTATACATGGATCAGATCGTGAGTCTTCCATGAGTTAGGGACAAGACTAACCTCGTGAATGCTAATGGGAATACCAGAACCATCGTTCTCAATACAGATTTCGCCTTTCTCGCGATCGACAAAGACCTTGATGTTCTTCATGGTAGGATCATTTTGCTTATTATCTGCAGCATTGACCAGAATCTCGTCGAAGATCTTGTATAGACCGGGAACAAATGTCACGTCCCGAAACTCCATTTGCGATGTCTCTGAGTTGAAAACCCACATCTTTTCCTTGGTTCGCTCCACGGAGCCGATATATGTATCCGGACGCTTGAGGATATGTTCAAGTTGAGTAAGCTTCTGGTATCGTTCTGTTACAGTCTTCTTCTTTATGGGCTTCATCGGAGGAACGTCGTCGTCCTCGTCGAAGTTCATACTCTCATTGGCAATATCCTGCAGGGGTTTTCCACTGCTCTTGTTGGCTGCAGGCGCCTTCTTCTGCTTTTTCGCACTTGGAGGGGTATTCGAAAGTAGGGAGGCATCTTGCAGGGAGTCAATATCTGAGGGCTGATCTTCATCGTCGCTATCAGGCTTGGGTCGCTTCTTCGGAGCCGCCTTTGTGGCTTTAAGAGTTGTCTGAACCATCTTCTTGGGCACAGCTTTGGCTTTTGGCACCTTCGGTTCCTTTGGCGCCTTAGGAGCGGCTGCTTTCTTTGGTCCGGGCTTTGCTTTGGGCTTCTGAAGTAGTAAAATGTTAATCTCAAGTCAATTGGATATTTCGCGCTCGCAGAATCGTCGATTGACATCGCGATTCAAGAGCAGATCTGCTGGGAGAATAACGTACAGAAGCTGCGGCAGGAGAGAACACGTCAGAGTCGCTCTTGTCGTCAAAGACCGAGTCCTCCATCAATGAATCGTCCATCTTTGCTTATGTTGACGCGTAGAAATTGACAGTTTAAGGAGAGAAAACGTGACAGGTTAGTAATACCCGAGGTCTTCAATACTCAAGAGATCATAGGGAGCGAGCATGAGGTTTGGGTGTGTAGATCGACCGTGTTGTTGGGAGGTGTTGTGGTCGGAGGAGTTGTGCGACGAGAAGCCCTCGACCAGTGGTGTTTGTTTACAGGGAGGCGCGTTGCTAAAATGCTAGTCTCGATTTGGCGAATAAGCGCCTTTTTCTGCCTCTCCTGTCTACCTCAGGCATTAAGGCACCCCTTCACCTTCAAATTGCCTCTGATCCTCAAATTCAGATGTTGCACAGCATCCCCGCGAACATGGCCCTAACATGCCATACGATATACGCTCGCCTCGCCGTTGAGATGTAACGATCCAAGCACATTGTTTTCGCCCTCCCAATATTTCCGATGATGGCTATGCATTGGCCCGCACCCGATACTTCCGTACCGTCCGTCAACCGTCGTCTACCATACCCAAATCTGGTTTTCTCCATCTCTTTTCTCCACGCGTTCGAGGGAATCTGAAACTGAACAGCAGTTAGAGAAACATGCTGGCGCTAAACAGCCGCTGTTGCTCCTTCTTGTGCAACTTCTCGCCTTTCAAGGTGGGAGCATAGCTACACCACAACAATAACCTCCTGTCGGATGATGATACTCTTCTACAGCCATCCCCAAACTCCCCACGAACTCCTCGTATTCGACCATCCGTGCCTTTGAAGGCCACAGTTGGTCATGATGTACAGATGTCACCAAACGTCCTCACGACAATCCAACACCACGTTTTACCAGTAAGTTCCCCCTGAGCGAGGCCTTTCTTCGAGTCTGCTACGAGCATTCGCTTATTTTATGCATACTGTTGTGTATCCAACATGCTTAAGCCAATGGTGTGGCTTATGGGGCCTTTCATTCTGCTGCGTTTGTCGAGGTGCAGTGCGGATAACGTGGTTGGCTTCAAAAACATGAGTCGCCGCATGGAGTCAACGGGAAAGCGCAGTTTGGGCTGATTTGTGTTGCACGCACAGACTCATTCTTCAGACTATGACTCGAGCTTTCTGACGAGCCATGCTGTAGCTTGTGCTCGATGAGAGGAATCGAAAAGGGGAATTCTCGTGGGGGGTTTCTCATCTCTCCCCTTTATCTCGATCTCCTCCTTACATTTCATTGATCTTCATCTCGACTAGGTTAATGAGGCTTGTAAAGAGATCCAGCACAGGTCACAGGCTACGTCTCTATGCTGCCTTGTCTCAGGCACATGCTACCTAGGCCGCTTGAAAGCCAGCCTCCAACCATATTTTCCGTCCTTCGCTTGCTTGCATGAGTCCCGTGTATTTACCATGATTTTCAAGTGACATCTGCAGCTCCGCATTAGTTGCGGGCAGGGAAGATTCGCAGCTATTTCTCGAAGGGCCCAAGAAGCTCTTTGAGGAGCAAGAGGAGAAATATGTGATAGCACGGAAAGGGGCAACAGGCTTGGTGACAGGGGTTCTGGATCTTTCAACTCTCTCCAACCCTGCCCGAGACAGAGATTTTGGTTGTGCTAGGAGCAACATCCGATCCTTTGACTAAGTGCTTGAGTATGAGATGATGGTTTGGAGAATTGCTATCCACGTGCATCGAGTCAAGCAAGCTGTCTCTGATGTAGCGCGCTAATTGCTACGATTTCTTTGTCTGTCTTCACAAAAATGGCAGTCCACCGTGGTAGCTCATGCACAACTTCTGCAGCCTCCCGGCCCAGGACTTTTCGCCAACATGGAGGCCCAGCATCTTCCTCCCCACTTTCAAACAAGCTCTGTTCCCGATCGGGCTGTAGCACGAAAGTTGTTGGCGACAAACTGCTAATATGAGCTTGGAATGGCACACATTACTGTCACGCTGCCGGATGCTAGTTGCTATCTCTCCCTATTCGGCAATTCCGCCGTTTTGTGCTTCTAGTGAAACATCATTCCCTCGATCTTGCTCTAAAACGTATATGCATATTGCTCGGTAGGCCTGCTGGCTCCATGGCGACGGGCACGGGAGCGGAGAACCTCTACAGAAGCTTTTCAAAAGTCGTTTGAATCGCTATTTCATCATCTCGGGACTTGTCCTTTCAAAGCATCGACACCGCAAAGAAAGAAAGTCATAAGGATACATCCTTCTCTCAAAGGTTGCCGGGGCGTCAAGGACTCAAAACATTTCCCCTAAACGCTACGACTGCATCGTGTGGGTTTTCACCCTCGACCTCACGAATGAGCGGTGGAGACATGCAAACGGACTATCAATCTACCCCAGGTTGGTTCCTAGACATCGGCAACAAAGAGAACTTCCATACCGAACATCCTGACAGTGGTTGAATACGCGACTAGCATACCTTGGACTGCAGGAACCTGCACCGCTAGCAGAGGTCGAAGAAGCGCTGAAGCTCAAGCTCGTTATCTGGCATTCTCTCATAAAGACCCACGAACGGACTTTTCCTGGATCTCTGTTTGCCATCTCCAATTCAGTGGTTCTCTGAACTGCTGTACCAGTGCATTTGCGGCCTGGACTAGCTGCTTTACATCCACGAAGATTTATTCGTCATCGAAGCAACGATTTTCTACCTTGCAGAATCAGAGGCCCAACCACACCCAACGAACATTCAACTCTCACCGCTATGCTTTCCGTAGCATCACTCCTCAACCCTGTCAAGCCAGAACCACGAGGCACCCGACTGCCATCAAGTCCCTCATCGTCGCTGTACAATTCTTCTTCAACTCATGGTAGTCCTCAGCTATCAACTCAGTCTTCATTCAAGAAGCAGAAGATGACTAAGGACGGTGCCATTTTTGCCAAGGGTAAGATCAAGGGAGAGGTCAATTTCCCTCCGTTTGAACGATTGGACGAGGAAACAATGCATGAAGTTCAAAAGTTCCAAGTCTATCCACTTGGCAAGATACAAGACTACTCTCGACACATTCCTTATAACAGCGAGAAGAAAAGCTTTCTTGAGAAGACTGGTCGCGAAAGTTTCGAAGGTAAGAAGATAAGCTGACTGGTTGTCCTGTGACCCTTGCTGACTTTCCGATCACAGTCTTCCAGTACATTTTCAAGGTCCCTGGAGACGAGAAGGAGTACACTGTGATGTGGGATTACAATATTGGACTCGTTCGCATCACTCCATTCTTCAAGTGCTGCAAGTATTCGAAGGTCGGCATTCTTCTGGAAGCCTTCTAAAGCTTCTGTTTGTCTCTAACTGACTTCGCCCAGACCACGCCTGCTAAAATGCTCAACATGAACCCTGGCTTGAAAGAAATCACCCACAGCATCACCGGCGGCGCTCTCGCAGCTCAAGGCAAGTCATCACAACCTCTAGGAATCCTACTCTATGCAAATGCCTCTAACAACCACCAGGATACTGGATGCCCTACGCCTGCGCCCTCGCAGTCTGCACAACCTTCTGCTCTCATATCTCCCCCGCTCTAATCCCCATCTTCGGTCCAACCTTCCCCTCCCAATGCGTTCCCCCCGAAGCCCCCGAACACAGCCGTATGATCATCGACCCCTCCATCGTCATCTCCGCCACAGCAGAAGCAGAAGCCTACCGCCTCCAATACAGCACCTTCACCCACAAAGCCTTATCAGCTCGCGACAGCTATTCACCTCAAATTCAACACCCTATTCGGTCAGTTGGAGAACGAAATCCTCTGCCAAATATGCGCACGACGCCTCCAAGCCTCGCGAACAGACAATTGAGACTAAAGAGAGCGTTTAGAGGCGAGGGGATTTATGGATTGAACACGGATACAGATCTCGATACGAATGGGAGTGAGACTTCCGGTGGAGAATATTTCTGTTCGCCTGTTACACCGGCTTCAACAAATAGTTTATCACAAGTTCTACCCCAAGTCTGGCAAGGACACAACACGCTCTCCCATTCCGCGAACTCGTCTCTCAACATCTCGCCTCAATTCAAAGGTCCAAATCCGATTCTCAGCGCGATCCCAAGATCGACGGGCTTGAATGAGATGCATATGGGTAGTTCCTCTGGCTGGCGCGGAGTTGTGAAGAGGAGGAATGAAGAGGTTGATAATGATGAATACGATGGTGGAGAGAGTGCTACGAGCGTTACGGATGATAAGGGAAGTGTAGGGGATGAGAAGGGTAGTGATAGGGAGATGGAGGATGTTGGTAGTAATGGTGTTGGAGGGGCGGAGAAGAAAGCTGCTTGGCTTTTGATGAAGCTTAGTGTTAAGGATGGAGAGTGTGGTGTTGAAGCTGGGAAGGAGAAGGATAGCGATGAGGGTCCGAGAATCAAGAGAAGGAGAGCTACATCCATGTGAGTGGGAGAAAGGAGATAGGCGTTCTAGCATATTGAATTAGGAAAGGAGTTCATAGGTAAGTGGAAGACGGGTGTTCAGGCTGACGACTGTTCACGAGGAAAATAATCTGTATGGAGGTGCTTTGTTTTTGTTTATGTTCGATGCTAGATGCATTCATGTCCATAAACAATATGGCACCTGTAACCATAGGACCATAATATCGATGATTTCTGACAATTCGGAGTTGATTCCAATTTAAGCCTTAAACTCAATTGTTGTATTGGACTCGCTTCCGTGCCCAACACGCGATGACGGCACTGCTCACGGCTGTCACCTATTCGCAACGTGCTGCCAACGTTACGCATTGTTGCTCAAGGCCTCGGAATGACCGGTTATTGGTGATACTCCTCCAATGTCGCTTGTGTGGACTGAGTACGGAACGTCTTCCGAGCCCGTCAGTCTCCAGGAAACGAACGACTGGTCCCTTCTCGCGAAAGCTAACCGGCCCTTATTCAGATCCCGAAAGTTCCTAACCTATCGTTTTCAAGAACCAGATTTCTCCACAGCCTTCTTCCTCTTAAACTCCTGCACCCAAGCCTCCGAACCCGCTTTAGGTACCACAAAGATCTTCACCACCTCATCCACAACCTCCACATTGCCCGACGTGAGAACCTTCAACAAGCTCACCTTCCTCCCGACCTTGATCAGACCCCCGGTAACCGTTTCCATGTAACACTCCACCCCACTAACGGTATAAGCTCCGATGCTGTCCCAAGGCAACGGCAGAATGTAACTCAGATGCTCGCCCACGGATTGGGTTTCGTTAAACGACTTGATGAAATCGCTTTCCAAATGCAGCGGATACAACAGCACGGCCGGAAAGGAGACGCTGGACTGTGGATCTATCGGATCAGGGACGAGCTCGATGTTCGCATCCTCCATTTCGGGTGGTTGACTCGTCTTCCTCGTCTTGATGCCCCTTGCCTTCAGTGCAGCGCGCAACGTAACCTCCTCCAATCTCCTCCTATTCTCCCTCTCGAGTTCTGTCTTCCTCCTTTTTTCAACTTGCTCGTTCTTCTTGATGATTTCTTTCGCGACACCTTGCAGTGCCTTATTCTCAGGATCCACAGCTAGACCCCTTGCACAAGAATCGTCCGCCTCAAGGATCTTATCTAGTTTCAAAAGTGCCTTCGCACTCCTGTAATACGCTTTCACGTTCTTGGGATTAATCCTCAAAGCACTCCCACAATCTTGCACACAACTCCTATAATTCCCTAACTCCAAATGACACGCCGCCCGATTAACCAAACAAGCCTCCAAAACACCCACCTCCCTTTTCACCTCCTCCTTATCCACCCCTTCCCCTTCCCCGTTCCCCTCCCCCTTCTGCCTCTTCCTAACCTCTAACAACAAAACCTGTATCCCCTTCGCATAAAACTCCTTGGCATCTCCCCACCTCTTCTCCCTAAAACTCTCATTTCCCCTCTCCTTGAACCCACTCGCGACTTCCAACGGGGTTCCTTCGTAAGCCAGAGCTTTTAGGGCTTCGAGATCATCATTTTCTTCTAGATTCGTCATGAATAGAGGGGATTTGTTTAGATCTGCTAATATCTCGTCTGCGGTCATGCTTCGCATCGCTGCCATTCCGGGAGGGAGAGAGGCGCCTGGAGTGCCATCTGGGTTCGTGGTGGGAGAGGAGGACGAGAATGCGTTCATGGCTTGGGTGAGGAGGTCTGCGGGAGGCGGGATGGAGGCTTGGGACGCATTTTGTGAGGGAGAAGAGACCTTGAGGTCTGCGACGTCGTCTGAGAGCTCTTCAATCTTCATTTTCGCGAGTGTTAGCAGTTCGTGAATTGTGTGATTTTGGTGCTGATCTCCAGAAAAATATTTTGGCGGGGTCGAGATAAAATCTTGGGTGGAGTGGGGCGGAATCTTATCTTATCTTGGGGCTCCCGCTCAATCTCGGTCTTGGCATGGAGATAAAAAGGATAAGGCTAAAACCCGCTCTGGATTTCAAATCCATGAGGGGTTGACGACTTCGGGACCGATGTTCGAGATGCTCGATCACATCATTTGCTGCAAGCGTTGCATGGTATGAAACAGGTCGGGTTTATGGTATAGATGATTGGTAATTATCAGAATTCCGTGCTGAGAAGTGCATATTTAGCCATATCTCGTCTCTTGTTAGTAAGTTATAATGTGGATATAACTTCGCCCCTTCTCGAACGCACCACCGACTTTCATTCCATCTACCCCGCCATCTCTCACACGTGATACCTACCAATCCTGTTATCAGACCACCTTCTTCCTTCCACAAGCTAAACAACTACACAACAAGCAAAAGATACTTCACGATGGGTTCTACCGGCACTCCCAGCATCATCCTCTACACCAACCACGGCTGCCCCTGGGCTCACCGTGCCCACATCGCCCTCACAGAACTCGGCCTTCCCTTCACAGAGGAGATAATCGACCTCTCCGTCCCCCGCACACCCGAATACCTCAAGATCAACCCCCGCGGCCTCGTCCCCTCCCTCTCCTACAACGGAACCATCATCACTGAATCCGGCATCGTCGCCCAATTCCTCGCCGACGCCCATCCTTCCCACCTCGAGAAGACGAGCTCAGAGGAAGGAGGAGCTCTCCAACGAGCTAGGATCAATTTCTTCGTCGATGCGTATTTTAGTAAAGTGAATAGTAGCTTTTATCCGATTCTGAGGGCGCAGGGAGAGGAGAAGGAGGTCGAGGTTGGGAAGTATGTTGATGCTGTCGTTAAGGAGTTGGAGCCGTTGCTTCAGGATGCGAATCCGTACTTTGGGGGAAGCAGCAAGTTGACTTTGGCTGAGGTATGTTCATTCGTTCAGTCACGAGGGGCAAGAACTATGAAAATCTGACTAGAACAGGTTTTGACTGGATCATTCCTGCTTCGCGTCCTGACGCATGGCAACTACCCAGAACTGAACCTCATTCCCAAGAGTCTTACAGAGGGTCTTCAGGCAAAGACTCCTAATTTCTGGAAGTGGGCGAATGCTGTTATTCAGGATAAGGGTGTCACTGCAGGTATCTGGGACGAGAAGGGAGTTGCTGAGAGAACGGCATCGAGGGTTGAGAAGATGAGGGCTGCCAAGTGAAGCGCCTAGTGTCTTTGAAAGACGTTGAATGATCTGATAGTTGGCAGGTTATGATGAAAATGATTCAATGCAATGTATTTGAAGCATATCGTGGTGTGGCGAGAAGATATCGCCATCTTAGACCGAACCCCGTGTATTCGGATTGCCTGTTTGGTCTTGCAAAGTTTCTTTGCCTCCCTTGTGCCAATTAGTTTTGAGTTACTCCGCTGTTTCATGCTTGGATGTTGTTCTACCGAAATTGCAAGAGCGGTTGATTCGATGAATATATGCGCGAAGTTGCGCATCTAAATTCAAGTACCATAGTTCTTTGTTTGCGTAATTATTGCATCTCAAAGCCCAGGACGAAGTCAATTCACATTCCATCGAAGATTTAAAATGACCGTCATACGATGTTTCTCGACAAGCCGGGGTACCTATCGGACACGAAAACTCTATTTAGATTTCTGGGAATATGCCTCGAATGCCGAGTCCGAACTCTAGGATCCGAGCTCTCGGCTTCGGATCTTAAATGCTTCCATAGAACACGAGGGTTGATGTGGAGTCGTAAATTGATGGAAGTGGATCTTTCAAAATAAGGTTCTCAGAAACTCCAAACTTTGTTTCTCCTTTCCTCGACTTAGGGCTTCGGACAACCCGGAATTCCAGGAGATGACTTGCGCGTGTAGCATCGTCAAGGTGGAAAGTGATCTGTAGTTTATGGGTCTTTAAGTTTGAAGGATATGTGGTGATTTTTAGGTACAAATGCTTGAATCTTCGCTCTTGAAACAGAACCTTTCTTCATCATCACTTTTTCTCTCTTCTCCTTCCACGCAATATCTGTGCTGTGGCTGTCGCTCATTGATTTCCTTTCGTCACGACTGCAATCGTCACAATGCATTGCACTGCCCTTCTTTCTATTGCAATTTTCTGTAACGCTGTGCTTTCAACACCGCTATCATCAAGCTATGGACGGTATTCTCCTTATGCGAGCGGGAGACTCGAATCAACTGGACTCCGAGCTGTAGGATACTTTGGCAACTGGGTAATCTCGACCCAACTCCATATCTTTGATTAGACAGCTGATAAACTCAGGATATCTACGCACGCAACTTCTTCGTCACAGACATCGACACTTCGCAACTCACCCACCTCATGTACTCCTTCGCAAACATCAACACCACCACTGGAGAAGTGTAAGCCAATTTCAACCCCTCAGCTACCCCACACTAATACACCCAGTATCCTTAGCGACGAATGGGCGGACCTCCAATATCCCTACCCGGGCGACGACACCTCCGCAAACGGAACAAACGTCTACGGCGGCATCAAACAACTCTTCCTCCTCAAAAAGAAGAAGCGCTCGCTGAAGACCATGCTCTCTATCCTCGGCGCTACCTACTCCGCCAAATTTTCTCCAATCTTAGAATCCGAATCTCTCCGTGCCAACTTCGCCTCAACAGCTCTCAAGCTCATGACCGACCTCGGATTCGACGGCATAGACATCGACTACGAATACGTCCAAAACGCCACAGAAGCTAGTAACATGGTCGATCTCCTCTCCAAACTGCGATCAGGAATGGACGCTATATCCTCCAACACCTCTTGTTCCCCATTCCTCCTCTCATACGCCTCTCCTGCCGGACCATTGAAGTACACACAGCTAGACATGCCCGGTATGGATCAATACCTCGATTTCTGGAACTACATGGGTTTTGACTACGCCGGAGCATGGGACACGATCGCGGGGCACTCCTCCAATCTCTTCGCTTCCAAAGACAACCCTTTATCCACACCATTCAACACCTCCACAGCAATTAACTACTACCTAACCACCGGACAAGTCCCTGCTTCGAAAATCAACCTCGGTTCTCCGCTATATGCACACGCATTCGCCGGTACCGAAGGGCCAGGAAAGCCATTCAACGGCACCGGAACCGGAGGCTCATTCGGCATTGCTGGGATATGGGATTATAAAGCTCTCCCAGTTTCTGGCTACAACGCTACTGTCTACAATTCTAAGAAGCTTGGGGCGAGTTGGAGTTATGATTCGGCGAAGAAGTATATGATTAGTTATGATACGCCGGCGATTGCGAAAGAGAAGGCGCAGTGGATTATGAAGATGGGGTTAGGTGGGAGTATGTGGTGGGAGGTTAGTATGGATAAGAATGGGACGGAGAGTTTGATTGGGAGTACAGTGAAGACGTTTGGTGGGGTTAAAGTTTTGGACTCAAGTGAGAACCATCTGAGCTATCCTACCAGCAAGTACGAGAACTTGAGGAAGGGCTTTCCGGGAGAGTAGAGGGGTCGACAGAGTATTCTCGGTTTGGAGAGAGGTTCGTTTCTTGTGTGTATATTCGCTTTAGTTCATATCCATACCCTTCATTCAAAGTCCAGCATACATACTCATTTCTCATTGCCACGCATCATCTGATCCAGTCGTTGACTTTCACCTTCCGTAATTCCACTAGCTGGCGCCGACCTCTCAATCTCTTCTCTTCTCCGCCTTATCCTCAATTTTCCGATTCTCGAAAGTCCCCTTCCAGCAGCGTTTCCACATCTCCCGACCGCTCTCGGAAAGTGTGCCAAAGACCTCACGGACTCCCAGCCCCACCTCCAGCACACCCCGACCCATATCAGATCCGTAAGTCTGCATCAGCAAAAGTCAGCACAGCTATGCCTTCCCATTGATCTACCCCAATTCCTCACACAGCAAGAACGACTTACAACAAGAACCCCAAGAGCGCAATCGTCACCCCACCACCACCATCAAACTCCATAATCGCCCAAATACCCCTAAAAGCATTCCCACCCATCAGCCCCACCACCAGTATCACCACTTCTTCGACCACTACCCCTGCATGAAGGGGTACAATCCATCGTCCCACTCTGATTCTCTCTTCTTCTGTGCTGAAAAGGTTGAACCCTACAACTAGGACGCCGACGATGTCAAGAAGAACGGAGAGGGTCAAGGTTATGATTAGAATTTCAAGGATGCGGCTTGAGGAGGTGTTAGCTGTGAGGCGGGAGCGGATAAGGAAAGGGGGAGGGTCAAGGACATACTTGCGGCGAGGATCAGAATGATCATCATGATAGCTGACGAAAATCGTAGTTTGGAGCAACAACGCAAACGCAAAAAGCCCATGGATAGGCACGCAGAGTCGAGAAATGGCGAGGGAGCGTTTATCGACGGCGGCTACCATTTTTCCATACTCGTCTCTTAGTCTTCGAGATCAAAGATCCATTCGAAGTGAGAAGTGAGAGGACAGAATCTCAGACGCGACCACAGGCAGAATCAGAAGACAGAAAGGATTGAATGTAAAAGGGACACCGCAATCGCACTCATAGTATGCACATTAAGACCAACAGTATCAATATTGAACAACAAATTCTCCGAATCCAGACCGTGCTCCGTCCTCGCTCCACCCCCTATCGACCGATCTGGGGTAACTCCGCAAGGAGACACACTCCAAGATTGGCGAAGACCCAGCACTGACCCCTGTACTCGCTGCAAGACCACGGCACTGCAAGGACATTAAAGGCTTGTTCACCGTTTATCGCGTCACATTCTTTCGATCAGACGAATCATTCAAACACTTTTCTGAAAACCAAGGAAGGATAGAAAGTGACGGCGCAAAGATAAGACGAAACCGGTCAAAGCGCGCAGCACTTGGGCACGAGACGAATTTTCAAGCTTGGGAAGAACATTTAATTAGGATTAAGAGAGCCACCTATCGTACAGACAATGAAAAGAACACGGGGAGCAAATGCAAATGCCAAAGGGAACGTCTTTGCCATCAGTGCCAGATACGCCAAAATCCCAATCTCAGGATAAAAATAGGCGCCTGAAAGTCGGTCACTGGTATGCTGCCTCAATCTTATCAGCATACAGAGGATAAATCTTTCTCCGCTGCAGCTTTTGAGCCGGAGTCAGCAAGTCCTGTATTCAGTCAGCGTGAATCTCCGTTTCACAATATCCATAGACTCCACGTACGTTCTCAGTCGTCCATTCTCTATGCGAAAGGATGACTGCCGTCGGTGTCTCAAATCCAGGTAAGCTTGCTTTCTTTGCCTCAGCACACAGCTGATCCAGAACAAGCTTCGAGGCAACCGGATTTCCGAGTAGTTCGTTATAGGCTATGCCTTTAAGGGGAGCACGAAGGTTTTCATCAACGTGCTTGTTGGCAAGCTGCAGAAGCACCTCGTGCCGAGGAACAACGATGACGACAATGCTGCTCTGCTCCCCTGTAGCGTATACGCAACAATTGGAGACCACATTTGATCCTCGGTAGATTGATTCGAGCTGTGATTTAGGTTAGGTTAAAGCCCTAATCTAGATAGGTTATAGACTCACCTTTTCAAGCGCGACATATTCACCATTCTTGACCTTGACGAGGTTCTTCTTTCGATCAAGAATCATCAAATGTCCGTTATCAGCCCAGGCTCCGATGTCGCCGGTCTTGAACCATCCACCAGGTGCCATAGCTTTTTCTGTCTCCTCTTCATTCTCATAGTAACCAGTCATGACTGGATCTCCTGTACTCAAGAGTCAGCGTGGTATCGAAGAGTAGTAATGCATGAACATGAAGAATATCAAGAGGCTTACCTCTGATCCAGATTTCTCCCCTGTTGTCCTTGGCGAAAAAGTTTCTTTCGGCAAAATCGACCAACTTGATTTCGATGCTTGCTGGAACATCTCCCAGAGTATTGTCTGTCCATTCGAGGGGATCTTGAAGAGCTCCCATACTATGACTGTCAGCCCAACCTAGCCTCCTCAATTTTCCTTGACAGGCTGGGACATTGCAAATGCGGCATGGATTCGCACTTACGCAGTAGTCTCGGTCAACCCATAGCCAATGATCAGAGGCGCCACAGTATATGAAATAAAGCGGCGCGTTTCTTTCCCAAGTAGACCAGCTCCATTGAAACAAGCACGTAGTCTACCACCAAATTGATCCTTGACCGCTTTGAAAACAATCTTATCTAAGAGCTCGACGCCGGGATACTTCTTCTCACATAGCCACATCTTAAGCCTTAGCGCGTAGGGAAAGATCTTTCTGGTGAACCAATTCTTCTTGGCTACCTGGAATCTTGGAGTCAGTATACCTCTTTCGAACATTTGAGAAAGTCCCACGATTGGTGGGACATTCGCGTGGCCCAGCTGTGGATGCTCGGAAAAGGTGAGACTTACTTGATCCTCAATACCCTTTCGGACCAGATCCCAGACAGTCGGAACGCCAACCATGATCGTAGGTCTAAATTCTTTGATGTCTCCTTTGCACTTTCTCATTGAGGTATCCAGCAGAGTTCTTGGATTACCGTAGCCCATTTTCATACCCCAGTAGAGACATGTATTCTCGAATGCATACTCGAAACTGTGAGCTAGAGGTAGATAGGAGAGAACTGAGTCCTGTGATCCGACGTAGTGTTTGAAGATGGAATCAAGACCGGCAATAGCTGCAACAACGTTCCGATGCGTCAAAGGTACCTAATTCAACAGATTAGCACTGGATGTCCCACGAGTGACAGTACATTGATATCGGGTCCAAAACTTACCCCCTTCGGCGTCCCGGTCGTCCCGGATGTATACATGATACAGCAAAGGTCGTCTGGCTTTGGAGGGACTAGATCTACTGGTTCGACCAACCCATTCTCAAGGAACCCCGCGAAACTCAAGATGGATAGATTGGGATAGAGTTTCCGAATACTGTCGACGTCCCCCTGCTTGATCTCATTTTCATCATTATAAATGACGAGCTTGAGATCAGGTGCGCCGGTCAATGCTTGCTCCAGCTTGGATAGGAGATCCGCGTCCACAAAAATTGCCTTCGCTTTCGTTTGAACAAGAGAATGCTCGAGTCCTGCTATGCCTGCCAGAAATCAGTACTTTAATGTTCCAGAAGTCGTGGAACATCGCAAGAGAGATCTTGATAAGATACCTAGAGTTGCATAGGACGTGACGATTGGCATCGACTGCGTCGCAGCACCATGCGATATTGCCAACCATTTCATGCTACGATATCCCGTCAGCTCTGGATCTTTAGTTCTCTCAACACCACTTACCTTGTGGCAGCAAAGATATGCACCCTGTCACCAGGTTCTAATCCCGCCTTCCTAAAAGCTTGTCCAATCTCCACCGCACGCTGGAAGTAGTCCTTGTAGCTCAGATACTTATACTTAGACATCTCATAAAACCTCCACTTCTTCTCAACAATCTGTTCAACACCATTGACCTTCCTCTTCGCAGACTTGATCTCCTCATGCATCTCAATCAGCTGTCTCCATCCCATCGCATGTGCATCTCCGTACGCATCTCGAGCGTAAATTAAGACGTCGTACAGAGTATGGATGTCCGGCCTGGGCCGAGACAATAGACCGTCGACATATTTTGCATTTCGGCGAGGAATCGTCTCACCTTCGACTTTTTCGACGCTGGAGATCTCGGTGCTGAATGGACCCTTATGGAACATGCCAGGTTGAACTATGGCAGTCTTCAACTGGGAACCGGATGGAAGAGGCGCCATTGTCCCTCGTATGCCGGGAGATTCAGACAGGGGTGTTGTGGCTAGAGGTGTTTTGTCCAAATGTGTGTTAACGGATGCAGTTGAATATATGTGCTTTTGAAATGTCGTACGACTATGACTTGCAGAGGAAAGCTCGGATGAAGAAGCCATCGGTGAACAGTTACGGAAGGAGCAGGTGAACCGAAAGTGGTATGATTAGCGGGTGCGCTTGACCCATGTGCTGTCACGTGAGTCTCAAACTGCAAGTACTTAATCTATCGAATCTCTGCAGCTTAGATAGCTCTCTCAAATCTTCATCAAAGGGAAGGACCTTTTAAGGATGAGAAAGTCACAAAATTGTTGGGATAATGACGACCGCTGCCTGCCTGTCTCACTGCATCCGTGGTCACGGGCCTCGGCAGCGGAAAAGGAGAGGCGGAAACCCTACACGGACATTCAGCCTCAACCCAACACCTCGGTCAAGTTTCCGTCGAGTAAGACGGAAACCCTAGATCTTGCCCAGAATCCAAGATCATCCACGCCCAAGCCCTCCCTGGCTCGCCGAAAAATAAGCCATACCGATCGTCATTCGCCTCGATGACCGACCCGTCCTTGATACCTTGCTGAACTCTGTCTCTGGTTGCGAAACTCATGAAATGCTCTCGTTGGTCCTTCTCCAGCGCCAACATATTCCCTGAGATGCCATGACAGAGACATGGCTCCTTAACAAGGATTCCTTTCTCCCAGATATTCCTCCTCCCCTTCTCGATTGCCAGTTCCAGCTTTTCCTTCAACCCCGGGAAAGCACCCCTCATTTTCACCAATCCAATAACCACTCCAGGGCTTCCATGACACCATTGTACATACTCTCCTTTATCACTCTTCCCCATCCTAATAAACCAATTCCCATCCTCCTGCTGCTGATCCAACACCTGCTCTAGCACTCCCTCCAACTCGTCCGCAAAACTCAGATCGCAAAGCACAATCTGCAATACGATCCCCACCACACCATGCGCCGCGCCAAGGAACTCAGAGCCATCATACCAAGTCCAAGGACGATGAGAAACGATATGTCGGATCAATATCCGCATAATTTCATTCACCATCTCTTTTGCCTCCGGGACCCAAAATCTTACCACCCGCAACAAAGCCAATGTCCCTACCCTCCCATCATATAGCTCGTTCTCTCCTTCTTCAATATTCCCATGCAAACTTCTCACACCCCTAACATCTCCCTCACAACATCCATATCATTCGTGAGAGCAGCTTTCACAGCCCTCCAAGCAAGATACTCATTTTTAATACCCATCCCTTTTCTACCTTCCACTCCTTTAATTCCTAATTCATCAGAACCACAATTCAAATACTCCTTACACCACTCTTTCCCATTTTTGCCCTCGATTAGAAGATCTGGATGTGTTTTCGACAGCCAGAGAAAGAGGTAAGCAATTGATGTGGGGCCACTATAAAGGCCTAGAAACTTGCCACGCCATGGTTCCTTTGGCGGAGCGCGGGTGATGATATTCTCGAGGCAGTAAACAAGCTCCGATCGAGGATCTGGCACTTTTGAGAATGTGGAGAAATTATTTGGGAAATATCGTAGCTTTTCAGGCTGGGACATTTTGTTTGCTGCGAGGATAAAGTATGAGTGAGGAGAGCAGGTGAGGTGACGTTGAGGGGTTGCCGCTAAAATTGGAGCATCTTGGAGGCGGCAGGCCCACGACGCAGATCAGACAGCCACGGTGCTACCACCGGAGCGAGATACCTGCTAGAAACCCTTCGATACAAGGTGCTATCGTTGGCTACTTCGTTCAGTGGCAAGTCGCGACGTGAAACAAAAGAATTCTTCAGAGATAGCATTGGACCACTCGCTCATAATGTTGTTGGGTGGCAAGAATCGGTTATAGGGAGCGAGTGCTACGACTAAACAGGACCTTGATGACTAGTATTAGGAAAGGAATCATAATCACTCACGTCGCGTGGGATTCAGATCGGGCGCAGGTATCAGCTTCTCTATTTTGCAAAGCTAATCCAAGTACTTTTATACAGAACTGCCTACCTGGCCTTCAACGCCGCCAGTGCCATTCAATTGCTGCTCTGGCCCACCAGTATCTTCGCCCTTGTTGATTTTGTCCGCTTTGACATCGGTGTGATTTCCTTCCTTTGGCTCGGCGACAAGGCTCGAGTATGGACCTGGCTTGATGATTCCATCTGTTGGTCTCTCATTGACAGGCGCTGCTGATTCGATGGTCATGGACGTGTCGGCTTTGACTTCGCCATTTTCGACCTTGAATCCTGGTGCGACGTCTGGCATTTCTTCATCGGCGTCCTTAGGCAGTGCCTCGTCGTCGTCGTCTACAACTGCTAGCTTCTCCTCATCTTCCTCGTCCTGAACTGCAGCCTTTTTGGTCCGCCCGGTCTGATTGTTGATCAGAGGCGTTGTATCGTTGAAAATTCTTAGCAACATAGCTGTTCGATCCTCTTTAGCCAGCATGAGATTGAGAGAATGCAAGCTTCGCCACAAAGGCAGAACCATCCGCTCCTCGAATCCATCTGGGTCATCGCTAGGCTCGATTCTGAGCACACAGCAACCCATCCCGATGTCTCTGACACGCTCGCCTATCTCATCCAGATTCCTCCAACCTTCGTCGGCAAGCTTAGGGAACATCTCAATGAGAAGCTTTCGCAAAGTTTCTTTTTTGTAGAGTCTTACAACCCGCTCCTCGCCAACATAGCCTTCCAAGATAGGCATGCCTTCTGACTGTATTCGCCACTTGCAAACACCTTCTTTCTGAACATCTTGTCTCATAAACATCTTGACACCTCCGTGGACGAATTTGAGACCTTTGCCCTCGTTCTCGGTTAGGATGTCGCGAATGAGGGTAGATGTGTAGTAAATGGTTTTCGCAGGCTCAGCCTGGGCATTTCGTACCATGAAGCGGTCCCTTGGAAATCGTGGAGATAACTTGTAGAAGTCTTCAATAACTTTTACTTCTAGATGTTCACCAGAGATGTATTTGAATGGCTCCTCAAATTGCTGACCAGCTCGATTTCTGTTTTGTGGTCGTGAGTCAGATCGCATGTCGCCAGGTCGAGTGGTCAGACCAAGCTGAGCTCCAGGTGGCGGTGGGAAGTGAACTTCTCGGCTCTCCTCTCTGGCTGCTGCCGGTACGTCGACATCATCCTTCATCTTCAATTTCTTCGTTTGCATGACAGCATCGACCTCTGGATCTTCCAAGTCGTCGATTGAACGCTTTTTTGTGATGACTGTTGCGTCTGGCGTTGGATTCTCCTGGTTTTGACGAGCCACGGGAGTGACTTCGTCAGGCTTTGAGCCCCGTGGCTCCGTGAGGGCATTGGCTGCCGTTATCGTGGGGGCGACACTACCACCATCTTTAGGCGCCGGCTGGGACATGATCTCGTCGACAATCGCGGTGATTGGTGCTGAGGTCTTGGGGTTGGAGTTCTTCGATTCAGATTCTGGCTTAGCTTTGAATTCGGACATCTTCTCAAGGATAGCAATGAAGAAGCCACCAGTATCTTGAAGATGCGCATAAACCCTCATGCAATTCTCAAATGGAATCTTGGATATCGGCGAATCTTCTGGGGGAGAAAACATGCCTGGAGCGAGCCTTTCTGTGTGTGGGGTGACACCGTGCTCCTCTTGGTATTTCTCTACATCTTTGTAAGAGAACCACATGATGCCACCCTTGTCCATCACACTCCAGCTCTTGAGACCAGGTCTTCTCTTCAAAAGAGGGAGTTTGTCGTCGCTGGGTAGTAATTGAACCTTATCGATACCACCGCACCGCTCAATGGCAGAGGCAATAACAGCTTCGTTCTCAACCGGGTTCATACTGCAAGTAGAGTAGACAACCCGTCCACCAACCTTCAACATTTGCAGCGCTCGAACGAGAATGCGGACCTGAGTAACATAAAGGCCAAGAGCATTCCCAGGGTTCCAGTCCTGCCATAAGTTGACATTCTTTCTTGTGGTTCCATCTCCTGAGCATGGCACATCTGCTAATATGCGGTCGAACTTGAGGTATCGGTTCGACGCTGGATTTTGTGGTGTAGCGGGAAGCTTGATCGAAGGGTACATTGTAGCATCGTGATTAGTGACGATAAGATTTGGCGAGGACAGGCGCTTCAGTTGATGAATTAACATATGGCTTCGCTTATAATCAGAATCGTTGGCGATCAAAAGTCCAGTAGCTCTTCCATTGTCGGTCCAGTCGTCACCCATATCTACTTCCTCCACCTTGACGTTTAGTCCGGGACTCATTACTCGACCATCCTCTTCTGCGTGGTCCTGGAGAGATTTTCGCATTCGTGCCTCTTCTCCTTGGTGCACCATCTCTAGTAACTGTGCTGCCTTGCTACCAGGAGCCGCGCACATGTCGAGTACAGTCATGCCTGGTTGGAGGTCCATGACCAGTGGAGGGATCATACTAACAACCTCTTGTCTGCTGATATTTCCAACACTAGTCTCCGAGACGAGGTATTTCTGGAAAGCCGCGAAAGGAGGGAATCTTCGCACAACGTTCTTAGGAGTTGTCATCCACCAAGCAAGGTCATCAGGGTACCAAGGCACGACCTGAGGTGGCTCGACAGGTGTACCATCGTAGTGAGATATCTTTGAAATTTCGGGGATATAGCGACTGATCAGGAGCTTCTGTACTGCAAGAGCATGGCTAAAGATCTGGTTAACTTGCAATGCAATGCCAATTCTGAGAAGACATACCCTTTTGACCCAGCAAAACGGAAGCTGTTAGGTAATTCACGCTTCAATGCGTCCCAGAATTCCTCCTTTTCCTCGTTCGAGAGTCGCAGAACGCTGTTATAGTATTTCTCGAGTTTTTCGTTCTGCTTAGGGACTTTCTCGAAGCTCACTCGATTGTCCTCCCCCCCTCGACGACCTCCCCCGCCACAGCCTCTTCCTCCGCGACCACCACCACGACCGCCCTACGAATTTGTTAGAACGAGAACTAGGATTTATTATTGGCGTACTTACTCGTTTACCTCCCCGGCCCATAGTAATTCTGATCTTTGTGGGCGTGAGAGAAGTGGTGGAAGAATACTATCTTCCTATCGATTGTCTCAAAATCGCACAAAAATTGAGCTTGGAGCAATTGGCCAGGGTATCAGACGCTGACGCTAACCTAGGCACTAGAAAGGACTAGCTCCTCTTCACGTGATCTATATCATCTTCACATTCTCGGCATCCTCCTCCTTTTCTTTGCTTCACAGAAAGTAAAACCTTTCGATACTTAGCTTTACGAATTCCTATACAACACACGTATTTACTCGCAGGAATTTCTATCGAGAAACTATTACTAGCAACTCCCAGGTTCACCTTACTCCTTCGAGACAAAGCCCCACCTAATGTTTGCAGCACTACCCACTCCAACAAGCGCAATCATCAAATACTTGAAACTCACTACAACGATGGGCTACTTCGACGACGACGACCACTTCGAGGAGATGTGTGAGGAACAATTAGAGGAGTACCTAGCTGAAGTAGAAGCTGACGAAGTCGAGGCTGAAGAAGAGGCCAGGAAGAAGCGGAGGCCCAGGAGGAAACTGAGGATGAATCGGAGGGCAATTAAAAGGTTACCTCTGTGAGCTTCGTTCGCAACGTGGCGCTTCAAAGCATCAGTACCTTCTCACCTCCTATTGTAGCCCTCTTCGGCGGTAGAGAGACGAGGCAATGGGTTGGATGTTTTGAAAAGGTACATGCGTTCGGAAGCTTCGAACTCGTCATGGCCTCCTTTTTCGTCAGCTTACCTCCGTTACTGTAAGGCTGCATCTTTGAGGTTTTGCCTCGTGTGTCGTGCCATTCATCTTTTTATTTTTTCCCCCAAGGCGAACCTGCTTCTTCTCTGCGCTTTTCTTGTTCAGACGTTCTTGTTCTTATTGCTTTCTGCTCTTTTTAGGATGATACTGAGGTAATGCTACAGGTGTTTTAGCAATTTCATCAAAGGACGACAGCTGTTTATAAGTAATGTTATTGTTACTTTATCTAGTCCATTGAAGGTCGACAAAAGACTTTTCAACAATCTATTCCAGAACTGCCGATGCAAACAGATGCCTCTCTGCTAATCCGTTGCAAACTTGACACTCCCCGAGAACTCCCTTAGCCTCTTTCCCCAGAACTGCAACACAACAATAAACCCGAAAGCCGCCGCCACAATACTGGCTTGTATCCCCAAGGCATTCCTCGTCCCCATCGCTGTAACCCACGGGATCTCATAGTACGTTATGATGAACCCTCCGATTGTCCGTCCAAAGTTAATCCAAGCGGCAACTTCACCTGAAGCTTCAGGGTACGCGTCAAGGAGGTAGGCATTGATACCTGTTGTGCAGATGATGATGCCGTACACAAAAAGTCCCCAAGTCACAGCCATCACCATATAGTGCCAATGATTTTGGAGGGTGAAGCCAAGCAGGACGATACCGAGTACCATGATTGGGGTCGCGAACCAGAGGGGTAGAAGACGAGCTTCGGGCTCGAGATTTCCGTTGTTACGTTTTCGGTAGACGCGGGCGGAGAGGTCGAAGACGAAGTGTCCTGTGATTTCTCCGAGAATTGTCGCAACCATTGGAGCGAAAAAGTAAAGTGCTTTTGGAAATTGTCAGCCATAGAGGGACTTTAAGTGGTGAGTAGAGCCCACCTGATGCTTCGGAATTGAAATGATATAATTCGTGTAGAAACACTCCAGTAGTGGCATTGAGCCCAATCACCCATCCGAAAGTAAAGATATAGTAGAGTGTCACCAAAATGACCGGAATTTTGGTAATTGCAATGGCTGGTCTGCTCATCGCCTGCAAGAATGTGTTCCTCTGATGACGACTATGCCATTGCTCAACCCCGACGAGTCTTAGAAGTCGGGACTTTCGTCGTGGTTGTTGGTCTTGCGGAATCTTTCGATCATAGTATGTCTCATCCATAATACCTACGATCAGTATAAGCGCCACTGCCCAGAGAATGGTGAGCACCCAGTATGCCCATGGCCAGGTTGATTTCCAAGTTATGAAGGAGGCGACGAAAGGTCCTAGATAAGGTGAGACGACTATGAAGCAGGACCATATATTGATCTTTCGCCTAAGAAATTTATTAGCATGACTTTCACAGCCTGTAATCAGAAGACACATACGGATGCTCATGAGCGAAGAAGATGTCTTTGATGAACATGAGTCCTCCGGCTTGAGCAACAGTGGAGAAGAATCCGTGCAATATTCTCGCTGCTTCGAAGCTCTCCAATGTTGTAGCAGCAGCCGACCAAGCAGCCGTCAAGAACGCCACGATCGAGAACCAGAACAGCACTGGTAGCCTGCCGAAATATGCAGATAAAGCAACGACGAAGATGCCACCTGCACCTAACATGAACAAATTCCCGACCAGAGCGTGATTGACGATAGTTTCTGGAACGCCGAAAGTTCTGGTTTTGTTGTTAGCTGATAGACTTGCTACTCGAGGGCTCAAGACAGACAAGGGCGTGAGAAGAAGGGAATGGGGAATGATAGAAGGGAGACGAACGTAGGCTGCACTAGATTCGTAATCGCTCCTGTTGAACTTCCGTAGTCTGGCAGGAAAGCTGTCACAGCGATGACAAACAAGAAGACATGTTTCTTCATCACACTCCAATTCAACGGATCGTTGGGATCAGAGCTCGGTTGCGGGACGAGGATTGTCGAGCCATCGTTGTGCATTTTCAGATCCACCATTGGGGAAGGAGGAGCATCCTCGATGTTTGTGAGATCTTTTTCGTTGCGGGCATCCTCAGCGGATGCCTTTGGAGAGGAGGACGACATGAGAATTAATGTCAGAGGAGAAATTGAAGGACATAGACGAAGATGAATGAGCGCGTAACTTGGTTAGAGGTAGCTAACTTGACATCTTATTAAGCTCCTAGCAATTCCTCACTTTCCACCTGTCGGCCTCGTGCTATCCACTCGAGATTACAAGTAAAAATCGAGCAACTCCTCGATGATTCTCGCGAGGAAACCGAAACTGTCGATTCAGAACGTGAGATCAAAGGTCTGACAGAGATGGAAAACATAAAACCAACATCGGATTATCCATCCTCCTCATTCTCGTTTTGATTATTAGTAGCGAGAGTGGGGACCTGGTTGACTTGACGAAAGCAGGCTTCCTTCAATCTTCCAAAAACGCGTATATGTCCGAAAGCCGAACTATGATCGAACATGGGGAAGTGGGAAGCTTGTTTGGGGATCATCCTGGTACTTGCAGGAGTTTTAAATGCCGCTGCGGGAGGGGGGCGCAGCTTGCATGGGGGATGGAGCAGGTGCCAGGTCGTGGTCAGGGATGAGGGGAGGCAGAGATTCAATTAGTGAGGTGGCCATTCTAGAGCGGAGGCTAGCTGTCAATCCATGCAATTAATAATTGAGTTTGAGACCGCCTCGACTGGCTATGATGGGGCTGGCAAGGTCAGATCTGGTTTACCACGACTTCATGAAGTTTTTGGCAGAGAGGCCCAGAAACATTGACGTGTATGTGTCTAGTCTTCGAGAAGTATGGAAGGAGTGAGCGCACGCGGTTCCCGTCTTACTACCATGGCTCCTTGAGCGTAAAAAGTCTAGTCCTTCAGCTTAGCCTCAATAACAGCCTCTGTTCCACCACCATCGAATCTCCAAATCTTCACAATCTCCATCCCAATACTATCCAGCAGGACCTGCCACTGCCTTTCCGTCCTCTCCATCGCATGGAAGTACGCCAACATGGCGAAGTCAAGCACCGTGGGATGAAGCTCCACGCCAGTGTTGGGAAGAACTTGATCATTGATCAGAAGTCTCGAGTAGCCCTTCTTCGTCACTTTGGCAGTATTTCCTAGGAACTTCTTGCAATCCTCATCAGGCCAGTCGTGGCAAATCGCGCGAAACTTGTAGAATTTGGCACCTTGGTCCTATCAGTTTCTTTCTTTGGGACCGAGGGAAAGTTCTGACCTTGAATTGGCTGAGGAGTAAAGAAGTCATACTCAATCTTCTCAATCCCCACCAAAGGATCAGAATTCCCAGCAATAGTCTCCGGCAAATCCATCAAAACCAACCTCCCAGGTATCTCAGGACATTTCTCCTGAAACAGCTTCAAATCATGACCCAGATTCCCGCCAATGTCAACAAGAGTCACTGCATCCTCAGCCGTGCTGAGATTTTCGACTTGAGTGTGGACAGGAAAGTATTCTAACCACCTCGGATGACCATCTTTTCGTCCTTTCATGTAATCAAGAAAATCTTTGTGCAATGAAGGTTGCTTTCTGAGAAAGGCCCACAGATCTTTGCCAAGAGCATACTTGAAAGCAGTTTTTTCTGTTGGTTTGAATCCAGTTTCGTTGTAGTAGTCTACTACTTTTGCAAATGTGGGAGCGAGCGTGTCGTGTCTAAAACAGCAAATGAGTCTTGTGGCTCGCCAGTCTTTCGGCGCTGCGAGGAAACGGATACTTACAGATATCTCGTCCCAGCACTCCATGTTGGATTTGCGAGTGTTTCTGTCGTTGGACTGGATTTGTAGTGCTCTTCTCCAATCTCATCGACCATGTCCATTGCAACGAGGACTCTCATCACGCGGTTATCCGGGAACATTTTCAGCAAATGGCCTTGAAACCGCTCGCCATCGACGGCCAGCATCTTCGAGACATGAAGATATAGGTACCGATCAAAAGTTGATTTGCTCCGGTCTTTATCGCAAGCTCAGCAGAAGTCATCGTCTTCGCTTCGACCAGAGCTTGGGGTAAACCCATCTCGACAGCCAATCTCACAACAGCACATTGCACCGTCTAAATTAAACCATCAGTAATCACCGATGCTTTCTAGGTGAAAGGATCATCTGACCTGGTAAGTAACTCTTCTCATACGATCCGTAGGAGATTCAGCGACGCGATTCAGGTTTCGAATAGCTCTTAACAACTCCAAATTATCCACAACCTTCCCAGACTCAACAGCCTCAGCAGCAATCTGCACCTTTTGCGTCAACTCAACCAAAGAAGCCATTCTTTGGGACGAAATGTTGACAGTGAGGTACTTGCATCTCATCAATCAGAATATTCCCTCATCAGCCGATATGCTGACCACCAACCACTAGCCATTTTCGCCTTTCGGTATCGCTCACGCACGACTAGTATACCTCATCATCCAATTGAACAACGATGAACGATCCCTGCAGTTGCAAACCAGAAGTCTCCGGATGGTGCCAATACATCATGCAAGTCGTTAGATCAAGCGTTTCGCTCCGAACCCAGTGCAGAACGTCTTCCGGAACAAGGATGATGAGGAGTGGTCTTTCGCTACCTCGCGCTGATTGGTATGGGCACTGGCAGAAAACGTCTCGGTCTAGATATCCCTGCCATGGCTTTCCGGTCGAAACGGCACGACTTTTGACAATGCAGGTAGTCATGCATAAGAACAGTACTTCATCCACCAACAATTCGAATGCTTTCGGAGGCATGGGTAAGACAATGCAGAAGACAAGAACAACTCGCTAGCTGGATCATTCCCGAATGCAGGACGACCTAAAAAACTCATAGCTGTTTCATTTCGAGGATCTGGAGAAGTTCGAGAACTTCTGTGCTGGCAAGAGTCCGACCGATCTAGACCGCGGTTCGAAAATCGATCGATGTCTAGGGAAACTCCACCTGGTCGTAATTGTATCAATCAATGTCCCTGCTTCGAAGTCACGAAGTGTCTCCCGGACGATCATATCGTTTGAGCATGGAAGAGCCTCCTGCAAGCCCGTTTCTCGATTGGCTCGAGGACAAAATATGATTTGACGCTATATATTGGCACATCTCAGGAGTATAATTCCGGAACATATCAAGTGTTTTCGTCCGTTATCGTAAAAAAAGCAATCGAAATGTTCCAGAGGCGGTGCTCACAGTGGCGTCAAGCAAAATCTCTCAAATGCCAAAACCCCAGCTTTAGAAGGATCAAGCCTTAACTTCCCAGCTCCTCGGTATGGTGGCCAACTCAAGCCATCCATCTGGTGTGAAATTCCATCCACGTGCTGATTTCAAGTCTCTTCAGATGATGTAACATCAAGAAACAGATGAGGCTGTTCAGGACCTGAACCGTGTTTGCCAAAGAAGAAATTATTGCTACTTCCAAGCATGATCCATAAAAAACCATATCACATATTTCCTTTCCTGGATGTGAATGCCATGGATTCTTGCCACATTACTTTGCAGACATAATGCAAAGGAGGAGAATCGGTCTCTAGCCATTTCCAGACCCGGCGAATTCTGAAGAGGTCTCCCTTGGAATAGTGCTAGGGATAGTCGTCAACAGCTAACAGAAAGATGTCGCTGGAGATGCAGACAAAGTGGACAGGGCTTTGGGTCGACGACTGCTTTCACAATGCTTGCTGTATCTTGAATTTGCCACTTGCGAAGCATATCTTGAGTGCGCAATTCATAAGTCGCAGTGGATCATCGTCTGATGCTGTAATGAGGAGAAGATCAACAGCTTCATCGTAACATTCGATAGAAGCAATTTTCTCAAGGATGCTCTCTCCACATATCGCAGGTCTTGGACCCATCGTCCTTGCTACCACATAATCTGAATTCGCTGCTAGAACCGTGTTGATGGGTGTGCGGATATACACCAACGCGTTCATCATTCGAAGATGGTCTGCAGACTTTTGGTGGGCTCTGATAACATATGTGAGAACAATATTCCACTTCACTTTGTTCTCCGACTGGTTTCTGACTGATACCCTAGATATTTTCAGCATTCGCAACAATATTCCTGACGATCTCAGTTGAATTCGGACTCGGAGCTCGTCTCGATGACTTACTTGGATTGAATCCGGAGCTCATCGTGAGAAACCAATGTTATCAATGGATCTTCACCACGTTCGCGATCGTATCCATTGCACTTGGCAAACTAGCAATCATAGCCTTGATATTACAAATTGAAGGAACTTCGACAGCCTCGAAACGGAAATGGATCTTGTAGGTATTCGTAGCAAGCAATGTCATCGTGAATATCATCATCATCCCGATTGTATGGACTCGATGCACTCCAACGGCAAAGATGTGGGATAATTCTCTCGAAGGGAATTGTAATGGGCAAGAGAGGAACAAGTTGTATAGGTTCTTTCAAGGGAGTAAGAAACAAAACCTGCGCACCATCAAAGAAAAGAAAAGAAAAGCAAGCCGACATAGACCAAGTTTCGGTGCTTTCTTGGACCCTGCCCACGCTTTGTATCTAGTCATCATCTTCTGGAACCTGCAACTTCGACTGCACATCAGAGTTGGATTGATGGCCCTCTTTGGATTCGGGATAGTGTAGGTGCGTATCGGGTTTAATGGATGCCGACAGAGGACGGACGCACGGCGAAGTGCAGGGTGATGACTCAAACGTGAAAAGAAGGCATAAAATTGTGTGTTGGGGGTATCATGTGAATAAGATCAAGCAAGATTAAGCAAGATGCTGTTGTAAATGTATGCAATGGGTGACGACCTGCTAGAACCTACATCCTATTCATGTCCCACATGAACATGGTCCTACTGGGACATGATAGCCGAGCTTCCTATTGTGCGCGACTTGGAGAGAACGACTAGGAAGGGGAGTGTCGGAGAATAAGAGTCGAGGCACCTCAGTCGTGAAGTTCAGCCAATCACAACGTCCTCCCTCACAACACCTTCGACATCCCAATACTTCTGAGGAATATACACTAGCGCAACTCGCTCGGCTGGCTTCTCAGGATACGTGTCTGGTCTGATGATCATAATGGTGTTGAGAAAAGGCCCGTCGTGTGCTTCGCGAGGAGGTTTTCCTCCCATAGGCAGTGCTGTTGCAACAAACCTCGAAGATGGCTTCCATTGTCGTGGTCGAACAGGAGATTTGGCATATTTTGGGCTCAAGGTGACTAGTAGGAGTAATTCGTATTTCCGAGCTTCGTCGGGCTTTGTGGAGGGTATAAGCGAATGGTCTTGGATGAAGTTGGAGATGATCTTTCTATTTGAATTAAGTATGTCGTACACGCTGAAGTTCGTCAAGGCAATGTCTGCTTTCGTTGAGCGCCTGACATTGAAGGATAGCTTCCGTGCATTGATGTTGAGGAGGTAGTGTCCCGCTGATGCCTTGCAATCTTTCTTGATTGAGCCTGGCGGCTTGTTGAGATAGCCGATCTCACCGGTCCAACCGATCCAAGACCATGAGGGGAATTTACCCACGACTCCAAACTTCTCTCCACGAAGTCCCTCGTAGTAGTCGTGAACGGGATTGTAAGATCCGCTTCTCCGCTCAAATCTAGGCTGCTCAAGGTGAGCGGGAACAGCACCAATTCTCCTTAACTCGTAATGCGGCCGGTATGTTGCCATCTAAAGCAATGATTCGACCAATCTGTCAAGTGGAAGGCCAGCGCGCCAGTTCTGACCAATTGCGCCAAACGGCCTGAGGGCGTTGATGATTCCTGAAAAGCCGTTCAAGATGTCGTTTGGAAGTGAAAGGTGTTTGAGAGAATATTGTGAGACCAAATCCTGAAATATCTCAAACCCTCGGCCTTGGGGAGCCCCATGAAGTAAGGACATGGATTGAAATGGATTTTCATACTCTGTTTGTTTGAACCTAGGACTCTCAACTCTTGTATCTTCGCAGTATTCACCACCTTCGCATCTGAAATGCACCTGGCCATCCGAGAACACAATTAGTCTCCTCGATAGTTTAGATTCTTGAAAGGTCCATGCTCGTGTGTTCCATCTGGAAGTCTCGAGTATGTGATCGAGTGGTGGTAGGGCTGTGACTAGTCTCAGTCCGTGGATCTTTTCGACGTGCTGTGAGATTTTTCTTGGTGTGCGCACTCCTGGCAGACCTGCATTTGAATCAATGACGCTCGCTGCAACAATGGTGAAATCGGCAAATCGATATATGGCTTGCATTTGTGAGATCTGATTTTCTTTGTCGTCTCCATCATCCTATATGATGCAGAGAGCTTCAACCCAGAGATATTGCCATCCAATCTTGCGACAGAAATAAATCGCGTCTCGAATCGTCAGTGGAATTTCGTCCTCTCGTATGCCGTTTTCCTGGCTCAACCTGGTAAAGTTGTCCTTCGTGGTCTTGAGCATTGAGACCCCTCCCCAGAGGTAGCCGAGAGCACAATAGGCAAGGCCTCTCAAGGCGGGGCATATCCTCATGGCCAGAACATCAATAACGCGAACGTCCGACCCCAGGCGGAAGCCTCCTTTTATCAGGGTTCGAGTTTCATGGTCACCACGATCAGCACGTAACATAGAGCATGTATTCCCATGATTCTTAACACAATCATCTAGCCATCTAGATACGAGTGGAATGTCCAGGTCTCCCGACGCAAGTAGACCACCAGAGGTGCAAAGAGCGCCGTCGAAGGATTTCCACGTTTTGAGATCTTCCACATTTACAGAGACATTGACACCTCGCCTTTTCTGGTTATTTCTCCGTAGCTCCAATTGTTCGCCTGTAACACTATCGTCGAGTATCTGAATCTGATATGGAGACATTGATGAGTCAGTTCCTTCAAATTGGACTTCGAGTCGTCGAATCTGTTGCGGCTTGTGCTTTGCCTCGACCTCACGAACAACGATGGGTGTAACAAGTACGCGTAGGTAACCATTTGGTGAGAGTCTGTCCTCGGAACCTAGGCCGCCATCGAAGTGCGAGTTGGCAATGTGAGCCAGCATGCGGCAGAAAGCACAGTTCTTCTCTTTGCGAATCTCTTGCAAGTAACCCACATTTGAAGTTCTGATTTCGGACCTCTGGGGATCGCACTGGGCCTTGCTGATTTGGAACCAGCCAGCGAAGTCGAACTTCGAGCACCAGTCGCAGAGATTAGCATCTCTAAGAGTCTCGTTGGTCACGGCATTGTCCGACGTTTCTTAGGTCTTTCACAATTCTCCACTGGACTCTTAAAAGCGGCTAAACAAAACAGGACGGAACAGAACTCGACAGAACGTTACGAAAGAAAAAACATAGAAAAGGTTACGGCCCGTGTTGATTTATGAAGAAGGTGCGTACTGAGATGCTGAAGAGGCTCGGAGCTAAAAACACGAAAGAGGGAAATGGGTTCTTTTGAAGTGACGTTGAATGAGGCTTTTAGGTGTGGCGCGTGCGCGCTTTTCCTCGGCACTCACACCTGTTGATGACGGGATTGGCTTCTTCTCATTTCAGATGAGGTTGGCCTGGATTTCGGGCCCATATTCATCGACGTTCATTTTGATCCTTAACCTCATTGCGACGATTTGATTACATCGTGTTATCTCAAATATACTTCGCATCTGAGTTTGGAGCACTAGGAACTAGGACCCGCATCATCCACGAGTGACAGGATCACGCGTTGCATCCGTTTGTCGAGATATTGCATTGCGTCATGCGTAGCTCATGATACATACATATTCACGAACGAATCCGAATCGCGTGTCCAATAAAAATAAGAAATAAGAAACAAACGCGATATCTGGGAGGAGATTCAGGTATTATTGAGGCCCGGTGCCGCTTGATAGTCTGGTTTAGAATTCAGACGAAGACGCGATTTCCCGTTTTCCCCGTCATTCCGATGATCAATAACGAAGGATGAATAACGTTTCCTTTCAACCGCCTCCTCCTCCTCCAAATCAACAACCAGAGACAGTTTCGAAGCCTCGAAAACTCCGGAGGATTTCGAGAGCTTGTGACTTTTGTCACAGACGAAGCATCAGATGCAAACCCAGCGAGGAGGATGCAGCACGTTGCCAGAACTGCATAGACTTCGGCGTTGCTTGCACGTACGACCGTCCAGCCAAGAAGAGAGGCATCAAAAGCGGAAGGAGAAACGCAGCAAGTGGAGATGGCACGCCTTCGGGAGATGGAGAAAGCGATGCGCGGATGCTCCTTTCTTTGACAAATCGCATGCAAGGGGATGGCAATTTCAATGTTGTGGACCGCCTTTCTCCCTCTCAAGATTGGAAGTCAATCGCATTGGAGTATGAACCAAAATTTCGAGACCTTGTGGATGTCTATTTTGAAGTTGTGTATCCGATGTAAATGTCCCTTTCCTTTTAACAAGTGAACCAAATCTCTAATCATTTTAGATTCCCACTATTCCACATTCCGTCCCTGCATAGCAGGCTGATAACCCAAGATTACCTGAGAGACCAATCCTTCTTCGCAGATATCATGGCCATATGTGCTTTGGCTTCGGCAAGAGTCAGAGACGGAGCTCTGTTGCCTAACCAGTGGGAACCTGGCCATTTCCGGGAGCCTTCTCCAGAACAGTTCTTCGCTGTTGTCAGAGAGACTATGCCTCGAGACCTAGCTGCTATGAAAGGCCTTGACTGGATGCGCACTTGTGCCCTCATGGCTCTCTTCGGCATCCAAGTCGGCAAGATCGAGATTATGCATCAGTACTTGGGCATATATCACAGCTTGGTGTCAATGGACAGCCTGCATGACGAGAAGAATTGGCCTAAGGATATTGGTATTGTTGAGATAGAGCTGAGGAGACGATTGGTAAGTGCCTTGTTGCCCAGTTTAAAAGATTAAAGCCAATTGGACTAGTTCTGGTCCATGTATACTTTAGAAGTGTACTCCTCTATCATTTGGGGTAGCATAATTCGATGCCGAGAAGCACAATGTCAGGTTTTAGTCCCTAGCGAAGTCAACGATGAATTTTTCTCCGACGCTGGCTATCATCCTCCGAATGCTCTCCTTCCTTCGTCTACGGCGGCCGCCAATCCCATGTGCTGGCTTCACGGATGGAACTTCGCTGTAGAGTTATACCGAACCCTCGAGCATGCCATGGATGACTTTCACCGACGACGCCAAACCAATGGCTTCTCTCCATCCGACCTCTATAATCGAGAAGCGCTACACCAAACCGTTGTTCTCGATAGAGTAATGTCCATGTATGAACAATTGCCACCACAATTCAAGGAATCAAAACTTAATTCCATGAACTACAAAGGTGGTCTAGAAGATAAGTTCAGCTTCCAAGCCGCCAACATCACTGCAACGCTTCAGCTTGTCCGCATGATTCTGTTTACATCCGAGAAAGCAACTCCAGAAGAAAAGTGTGACATCGCTCGCGACCTCCTCGACAGCTTCGCAAAGATCCCACTTCCCTTCCTTCGGGCCATATCTTCACCTCTCTTGCACCATCTCGCAGGAATCGGTGCCATCCTCGGCTCTGTAATCGAAGTGCCTATTTCTGAGTCCTCTTATATGCAGGTTCGAAATGTTTTGTAAGTCGCCTCCAGTGTCTATTTCCCTTCTTATAGACTAATAAAGTCTCAGAATCCGAATGGCAGATCTCCTCTCCAACCTCGAAATAGGAATGTCTAATCTTGGCGCCGCCTCCCGTCTCCGGTCCCAAATAGAGAACATAGACACTTATATGGCCACACAGCGTTCACACGGCCAACAATCTCAATCCCACCCAATGTTCGACGGCCTGCCTCCCGCTCCCACGGCTCCCACGACGACCAGACCGGAGCCAAATCCAAACATCGATCCGAGTCTTCAAGACGCTGTCAATGGATTCCAAGCTCCAGCGTACGATTTTGCGAATTCGATGGCTATGACTACAGCGGAAATGGCGGGAAGTATGGTAGCTCAGGCACCGGATGGAGAGTTTATGAGGCTGCCGCAGGAGATATTGGAGGGGTGGCCGTTCCCGATGAACATTAGCTCAGGATTTGCACCCCCGGGACCGGAACAGGGTCCGTATTGAACTGTTCGTAAGGAAAGTGGAGAGGGAATGGAATTTGTAAGTTTGTATGATGTATGAAAAGAGAAAAGACGGAAGGGAAAATGGGACATTATTAGATAGGTTGGGATGAAAGTGGTGTTCTGGTTCGGTGGAGACGGAAACAAGTTGTAAGAGGAGCGTTTCGGCCTGATGGACAAAAAGGCTGGTGGGCTGGTATTGGGAATCATCCGCATAACAATCAACTTGGGATGCAAAAAAGTGGCACAAGTCTCGGTTGAAAGGTCTGGTGCTTTTGGCTTAGTATTATTGTATTGATAATGGGGACTATATCGTAATAGAGAAAATTACTGGCGTGTATGATTAGATGAAAATACAAATTGTTAGAGTTTTAGCTCTGGAACTATTTCTCTTCGCTTTTGACAAATTCCACAAAATGATACCTTAGGAGTATTGTTTCGGATTCTCATATTGCTTATTTACTAGAAATAGAATCGTCATCATCAGGAAATCGCCGCTATGCTATTGTACATGCTTTCAACAATCAATCTCACAGCCACAACTTCAAATCATCTGTCCCTGCCCCCCATTCTGCACCGGCAGGACCTGTCCCCCTTGCCCACTAACCGAGCTCTCCCTCTCCCTCCCCCCATCCCTCCCCTGCCCCTGAGCTCTAGTCCTCACCTTCCTAAAACAAGCAAACTCACTCCTACTCCCCTCCCTCAACCCTTTTAACGTCTTCCTCATCTCCGGCAACTCATTTTGCAACCTCGTCCTCGCCTCATTATCCGTCTTTCGATCCAATTCTTGATATATCGAACTCTGACTCTCACTCGCTCGATCAGTTGTATATTGACTCAACGTCTGAGCTATGAATTCTACGTCCAGGGTTGCTTGCATTAATTCACTAAGGGTGTAGCGAGGACGGGCGCGGAAGGCTTCTAAGAGGGCTTCGGAGGATTTTTCGAGGAGGTAGGACAAGACTTGGGAGGTTAGGGAGGAAGCGGTGGTAGAGACTTGGGTGTGGACTAGGACGAGGGAGAGGAGGGAGTCGTAGACGTAAGGGCGGACTTCTTGGGGTTTTTCGTTGGCTCGTGGGGACCATGTTGGAGAGGCGATTCCGGATTTGATGATGGATTTTAGGGCTTCGACGCTAGGACGGGTGTAGGAGGTAAAGAGACGGGCATCGATTTGGCCGAGGACATCTTTTATGGTTTTTGTTTCTTCGGTTAGTTTAACGGCGAAGGCGTCTTCGAACTGTTTGGTTAGGTTGGGGACTGTATCGTTGCGGAGGGCGTGGAGGTTGGAGAGGGTTAGGAGCATGCGGACGTTCTGTGGGTGGGGTTAGCGAGGGTTTGGGGAAAGGGAGGGAGGGAAGGTACTCGGTCGCTGGCATTGACAGTTCCTGCTCCAATGCTGGTGGCGATTATCATTGCTACCGGGCTTGCAAGACCATCGTTGTCGGTTGTCCAGTCATCGTCTGCTTTCTTCACGGACTTCTCAGCATTCTCTACCATCCCACTCAGAGACTTGTATAGAGTAGTCACAAACTGACTTCTGACCATTTGCAGAAGTTTCGCTGGAGGTGGAAAGACAACATCTGTTGAATCGGATTTCGCCATAGCTTCAGAAATGTATAGGATCTTCTGCATACCCGTCAAGATTGCACTCTCAAAAGAGCCAAAGTAAGAAGGCATTCTGGTCAGATCTCGCTTCTCAGGCGATCGTCTCCAGTCCTCCAAAACCTTGATGTTGGTTGCATCTTGATTCCATGCAGCACAAATGGCGATAACGCATCGCTCTCGAGCTTCGCCAACAAATGCCTTCAAGCGGTCGAGAGCTGCACCATCGCCATTGCCTACAGGAGAGATTGCGGCCATTTCACTAGCTCCAGTCCCCACCAAAACAAGAAGTTTGCCCAGGTAATGGACACCACTCAACGAGTTGGACCACGGCGGCCAGAATGCGTGCTTCTCCCATGCCTCGCCTCGTTTGGGAGACGGAGGAGGCAGGTTATTTGCATCATAGTTGAATCGCGGATCTCGAAGTGCCGAAGGCGTGAGCTGTCCATTTCCATTTCCATTTCCATTTGCTGCAGATGCTGGGGTCTTTGGCGTGGGGGGCATAGGCGAGAATAATGCTGAGATATCATCGATTGGCGGGTCCACAAAGAAGGAGAAGACGCTCTCTCGCATCTTATCGATCAGCTCCACAGTCCCGTTCCGCAAATCAACCGTCCCTTGATCCGATAGTCTGTGCCATTGTCGAGACTCGCCGTTGATGCCTACTGGTAAACTTCTTTGTGCTTTGCCATCAATGAAGCTCTGTACAGTCTGCCAGAACTCCACGACTTCTCCAAGGATTCCCTGAGACCCAAGCATTTCGTTCAGGAATGTGTGCATCTTTTCCCATAGTTCAATGACTTCTGAAGAGTCAACTGAAGTGGGCTTGTCTTCAGCAGTTTGGCGACCTAATGATCTCAGATGCGAAGCAATAATTTGGGGCGTCGGTCTCTCTCCAATTGCAAGACGCCTTCGCAAAATCTCAATCTCGATCTTTGATCGATCAGAGGTAGTCTGAATCTTGCTCTTGAGGTGATCGTAGCGACTTAACAACCAAACCCATATTGGATTGTCAGTCACTCCGAGCTCAAGTAGAACGGATATCAGTTCCATATGCTGGTCTTGTGGACCACCACCAGTTGCTTCACTTTTCGAGATGTTTTGCAACGCGATCAGTCGCCTCCACACATCCCGCTTGAAATCTTCTATCTGTTCTTCAACGTCATGCCAAACACGCCCGGCCATTAACATCTGCACGATTTGGGAATCTGTTGGAGGTGTAGAGCCCAGATTCTCAGCAAGCTTTCTCGCATCATCTGCGTGCCGCTTTGCTTTGGTGTATTCTTCGACAATACTTTCGTAATCTTTTCGCTTGATACTGTCCGTGATGGCTTGGCCCACCTCGTACAATTCTTTATAGCGTTCCACAGTCCCAGTCATGGTCTTCAGGCTGTCTTCCTTTTCTCGTCCGCCTAGAGCAGGGCCCCATACCTCTTCTGCTTTTGCAGAGACGTCCAAAAGAGGAGTCTTGATGCCCAGAACACCATACTCGCTTTCCTTAGTCAGAGCATTCTTCTTCTTAGCATCTGGTATTGGAGCAATCATGATCGAAGCCTGGTTTCCACCGCTTGCCCTGAAGCTGTTCCTGCTTGCATGTCTAGAATGAGGGCGCCGCGAAGGGGACGATGGTGGAGGCTCTGCCCCGCGATATTTCATTTCCTTATACACATTGTCGATCGTAGCCTTAGCCCGTACGAAACGCTCAAAGTTGGACTCGACTAGGACCTTCAACGAGGCAGATTTCTGGTCGATGGACCGGGATAGAACATCGAGGCCGTCTAACAGCTGCTGTGTAGAGGCAGTAGCGTGCACCTGTGATAGGAACAAGGCGGGGGAGAAAGTCGTGGATGATAAAAGGAATCTATTTCCTGCTGCTATTAGCTTTAGCTACAAGCTGGGCCACATCTACATACGAACTCGAGGATCATCCTGCACTGGCAGACCCATCTGCCGCAGTATTCTCACAACACTATCCGTAGAACCTAGAGGATCAGGCTCATCCCTCTGCACCATTGTGTCCACTCCATTCTCCCCTCTCTGCGATCCAGGTAGGAAGCTCTTCCGGTCACTCGCAACTCGTTCTAAGGCCGAGTACCTAGATTTTGACCTTCGCATCATCTTATTGCGGTTAGGCTTCGTCTCTTCCTCCTCGTCGGACGCATCACTGTTGTCCTTCTCTGCAGGCCATTCTACTGGATATGGGGTGGAGAGCTGGTAGTGCTCCAGGATGGTTCGCTCGTAGTCCGTCATTTTGCTGGTAGATGAGGCTGATTCTCCCCCTCAGAGCTGTCCATGAGCAATAATAGCTGTACCTCCGCAGAGTTTCTAACCCTCGACGCTCATCAAGCTGTGAACCGTGATTCGTGATACCCTGTAGCGCATGCGTTTCTAAATGTGCCCGGTAAATGCCGATGTCGCGGTCCGGGAAGAACTTTGGAGCTCGCTAGATCAGAAAAAGCAAGTCTCGATTCTTGGTTATCCCGCGTTTAGCTATCGCAGCAAACCCTTCTTTCTCTCCCAAACCACCGCCTCCTCCGAACATACTCTTGCATATTATCTGCGGAAGCATACCAGCTGCAGCATTGTTCAAGATGTTGGCAGTTCGTTCTTTCGCTCCTGCGCGCCAGCAGTGCCTGCGGACAGCAGCCCGCGCCTGGGCTCCCACTTCCGTCCAAGTGAGTACTTTCTGCCAGCTACTGCGACTTCACTTGGAGTTTACTCTTATTGACAATCGCTTCTACAGGCTCGACGCACATACGCGACCGATTTCTCGAAGAAGGACAAAGTTGCCAAGTTTCACGGACAAAAGGGTTCGGATGTACGGCTAAGCCTCCTTGCGATCCTGAGAATGGGCCATGATAGCTATCTACAACTTAGCAATGGACTCAATTAAGCTTGTGGAGGAAGCTTTCTGAGGTCACAGAGCTGACATTTGTTTAGGGACTATATACCGTCAGTTTGATCGAGGGAGATGGCATTGGACCCGAGATCTCTCAGTCTGTGAAGGATATTTTTGCAGCAGCTGGGGTAGGGCATGATATTCTACGGAGGAGAACAATATGCTAATATACAGCAAAGGCACCAATCAAGTGGGAACCAGTCGACGTCACCCCTACGCTGAAAGACGGAAAAACCACCATTCCTTCGGAGACGATTGAGAGCATCGAGAGGAACAAAGTAGCTCTCAAGGGACCTCTGGCTGTAGGCAAATATTCTCGACTCCTGCGAGCAGTTACTTATAATCACAGACACCAATCGGTAAAGGCCATGTTTCTTTGAACTTAACCCTCCGACGAACTTTCAACCTCTTCGCCAACGTCCGACCCTGCCGTTCGATCGCCGGTTACAAGACCCCCTACGACAATGTCGACACAGTCCTGATCCGAGAGAACACTGAGGGAGAGTACTCCGGTATTGAGCACGTCGTTGTGGACGGTGTCGTGCAGAGCATCAAGCTTATCACAAGAGAAGCAAGTGAGCGTGTGCTCCGATTCGCATTCCAGTATGCCGAGGATGTTGGAAGACTAAAGGTCCGTGCTGTTCACAAGGCTACCATCATGAAGATGAGTGATGGTCTTTTCTTGGGAACTGCCGAGCGTGTGTCCAAGGACTTTCCAAGCGTCGAATTCGACGCTGAACTTCTCGACAACACCTGCTTGAAGATTGTTACGGACCCTACCCCGTACAACGACAAGGTCTTGGTCATGCCTAACCTTTACGGTGACATTCTCTCAGATATGTGCGCTGGTCTCATCGGTGGTCTTGGTCTCACTCCCTCGGGCAACATTGGAGACGAATGTTCTATCTTCGAAGCTGTCCACGGTTCCGCACCCGATATCGCTGGAAAGGCTCTTGCCAACCCTACTGCCCTTCTTCTCAGCTCCATCATGATGTTGAGACATATGGAATTGAACGACCACGCCCAACGCATCGAAACTGCTATCTTTGATACCCTTGCGGAAGGAAAGTCGTTGACCGGAGATTTGGGCGGAAAAGCGAAAACACACGAATATGCCGGTGCTATCATCAAGCGTTTGTAGATATACCCTCTAGCAGGAGATGTAGACTGTAAGATTCATAAATGCATGGTGTGATTTGACAGAAAGGCATGAACTTGGCGCTTTGGGGAGTTGGTGATCGCTAGCACACTTTACTATTCAGCGCTATACCGCTTCCCTTAGTATCCGAAGACTTTAGAGGGTTTGTGAGGATTCTGCAGCAACATCGAATTCTAGACAGCTTCGAACGTAAAGAGCATCTTCAGTTGATAATTATATATTGCTAGGTATCACGTGGAAGTGATTTTCTTATACTGCTGAGAGTGCTTTTATCCCTGTCGCGATGTCTCCACGTGTACAACGCATTCGACGAAAAAGCGTCATGTTTCGGACGCGAAGAAACCCCTCAACAAGCTATCTCTACTTTTCTCCAATAATCAATCCTAAAGACTGCAGCACCTAGGACGGTCTACCTAACTTCTCTCGATGTCTCCCGAAATTGAATCTTATCATATCCGTCTTTTCGCCCCTTGAACTACCAATCACCCAGCCCCCTGGATGCTCTAGAGCCGCAACCTTGAACAAGACGCAGCAAGGATGGCCATGGAGTCGGCAACTGTAGCGGCCCTGGCCAGGAACCCCGCAAGGAATAAGGACAATAGAGCGAGTCTGCCCAGCCATAAATATGAAGCTATCCCATCCTCTGAGGATCAACCTCCGAGGGAGTCTCGTTACAGTATCGACTTGCCGGACGATCATCACATTCTCTTGGGAGAGCATCTGAAGCAGTTGCAGAAAAGAAATAAGAGGAGATTGATTATAACGACAATGGTTGCTTTTACTCTCTTTACATTTTTCTACCTGGCTATTTTGTACGTTGCTACTTTTCTTGTATTGTTCATGGACTAAGTGGTTGCTTCAATCGTCTCTTTTTCGCTGGGCAACTGAGAATCGGCCCCTCTACTTTGACGAAGACTGACACCCAAGCAGTAGTGGCAGCCATGGCCTTCCTACGAACGGCTCATGTGACACAGTGGACAGAGGATATATATGTGACCCCAAGATCTCTCACATCTGGGGTCAATACTCTCCTTACTACGAAGTCCCATCAGCAATCACTACCGATGTGCCTCAACAATGCCAGATCACTTTTGTCAATATGCTCTCCCGCCACGGTGCTCGGAACCCCACTGCCTCAAAGACGGCCAAGTACGAGGCATTGGTAGACCGCATCCACGCTCAAGCCACCTCTTATAGTAAAGATTTTGCTTTCATTGAGGACTATAATTACACTCTGGGAGCCGATGACCTCTCCGTCTTCGGCCAAAAGCAGATGGTCAACTCCGGCATCAAGTTCTACTACCGCTATCAAACCCTCGCCAGGAACATCACCCCTTTCGTCCGTTCCTCAGGCGGAAATCGAGTAGTTCAATCGGCTCAAAATTGGACACAAGGTTTCCACGCCACTCGTGCCAAAGACTCAAAAGCAAACTCCGACGATGGCTATCCCTATAACATCGTCACCATCAGCGAAGACACCGGAAGCAACAACACCCTCAACCACGGCCTCTGCACCTCCTTCGAAGACGGCTCTGACTCTGATATTGCGGACAGTGCACAGGCGACTTGGATCTCTATTTTCACACCCAACATCACCGCTCGTCTCAACCTAAACCTCCCAGGTGTGAACTTCACTTCCTCCGATACGATCAGTTTCATGGATCTCTGCCCCTTCAATACCGTAGCCAACGATTTGGGAACCATTTCCCCATTCTGTGATCTCATCACCGAAGACGAATGGAAAGCATATGATTATTACCAATCCCTTGGAAAATACTACGGTTACAGCTGGGGCAACCCTCTCGGAGCAACCCAAGGCGTCGGATTCACAAACGAGCTAATAGCTCGTATGACAGACACCACTGTTCACGACCATACATCCACCAATTCCACACTCGACTCCAACCCCGCTACCTTCCCAATCGGCGGCAGAACACTCCTGTATGCGGATTTCAGCCACGATAATGACATGACGGCCATTTTCTCCGCGTTGGGGCTTTATAACGAAACCGCTCCGTTGTTAAATACGACGATCGAGAGTGTGCGAGAGACGAGGGGATATTCGGCTGCTTGGACGGTGCCGTTTGCTGCTAGAGCTTATTTTGAGAAGATGAGGTGTGTGGGGGCTGAGGAGGAGTTGGTTAGGGTTGTGGTCAATGATAGGGTATTGCCGTTGGAGATGTGCGGTGGGGATGGGGAGGGAAGGTGTAGGTTGAGTAGTTTTGTGAGGAGTTTGAGCTTTGCTAGGGAGGGGGGTGATTGGGATCAGTGCTTTGTGTGAGGCTTTACTTAGAATAGATAGATACCCTTTTAATTCAGACAAGTTTGTGAGCAGAGGTGATACAAGTCCTTACTTAATCCAATGTCGCCCTCTGAATGTTCGTCCTCCTGACTGAGGTTAGGCAATTCTGCAGAAATTGTCAAATTAAGGTTACAGACTTCAAACGAATCAATACTGTTCTCGAGAGAATATAACTCGAGCTACCTTTTGGTTCCTTGCCACAGTTCATTTCCTGAGAGAATTGCATCCATCAAATCCTTGCCGAGCATTATTATGATCTTGTTTTTGACTTTCATTGCTTATCGTCTAGCTAACCGTGATTATAAATAACATAAGAGCCTGATCCAAGGCCTCGTCCAAACTCCATGGTATACGCCCCGAACATAATACAACCCCGCCCATCTAATACTCTCGTCTGCCTGTTCATTTCGTGATTCCAGATATCCAAAATCCTCCTCTTTCATCCATTCCTCATGTCAATTTTCGTTCGCTGAACCTCATTAGGCCGCTCATAATAGATACGCGGCACCGCCAAAGATCGTCATCCCAACGCCAGCCCACCATAGCATATTCAAGTCAATCTTATGCAGTAGTGGTTTCTCATGCCATTCCCGCTTGATATGCATCGCATTCTTATTCAGCGGCTCCTCCAACTCTTCTCCCAACCCAACAGTCCGCTTCGCCTTCTTTCCTGAAGCAGTGGCTGTTGTAGTCGGATTCATGGTGACGGTAGGAAGCATTTGAGGTGGTGAGTAGGCAAGGAACATCGGGTTCATTAGGGAGCCGTCGAATTGGTAGAGATCAAGACGGGTCATTTTTGTGTACGGGTCTGTGTAGACTTGGTATTTCTCGAAGGTTTCAGATTGGTTGTATCGTGTGTAGGTAGATGTGTCTCCAGCGCAAGGGTTGGATTGTAGTTGTCGGCCATCAACTGAAAAGGGGGTTAGGTCTAAGGAGCCGTCTGAGTTCTCGACGAAGGTGCCGTGTTGGAATTGCATGATTGCTTGTGGACATGATGGTTTCGTTGCTGTATGTTCATTAATATTTAATTCCCGGGTAATGTCGTGGTCTGCGTACGGTTTGAGACTGCTCTGTAGTATGCCTCCTCATAGTACCCATCGCTCGTGAAGGAATACGAGATCCCCGTATGACTTGGTTCAATGAAACTGTCATTCACAGGATTGTAGAAACCCTATATCCTCATATCAGCCTCCCTACCATTCAATTGTCCTCGCTGCCAACTCCATCTCTCCTGTTCCAAGAATAGTAACATACCGGCCCTGTTAACACCTTCGCAGACTTCGTCGACCATGTCCCAACTAGTTGTGTGTTTATGGCGGAGGCAGAGGATGCAAGGCATGCGCCTGCGATCAGTAGCGACTGTAGAGAGAATGAGGTGGCCATTGTTGTGGTCAAACGAATGTGTTGAATTGAGGTTGGAGGCAGATCAAGATTTGAGGATCGCAATCGCTAATGGCGGCACTAGCGCGGTGCTTCAACGCCACCAAGCCACACCAGAAAATATCCTTGTCCGGTTCTCAGGTTTGGCATAAGACAACAGAGAAAAATAGGCAAGCCGTGGTAAGAATACGAGCAAACTTTTCTGATAGGAGGGGCCTGGGGAGAGCTTCGCTGAAAATTGGTCTCTAGAAACAGTTGGGCAAGGGCTGCTTCTAAGTCGCCTGATATGGGTGAGGAAAGCAAGCACCTGCAAGAAGGGTCATCAGGTGCAATGGCTTCAGTGTTGAAATCTACAAAGAAGCAGCTTCGCACATTGATAAAGCAAAAACTCTCAGGCATTCCAGCAGAGTCCATTAATGCGCAGAGTAGGCTTGATAACCTAGGCCCTTCAAATTTTTACTGATGCAGCTTTAGGTGCTGCTATCTTCAAGAATGTCATAAGCTTGAAGCCTTACCAAGAAGCAAAGCGTATTGGCGTCTATCTGTCTATGCCTACAGGAGAAGTTCAGACAGATGCTATTGTTCGGCATGCCCTCAAGTCCGGCAAGCAAGTCTTCGTGCCATATCTCCACAAAGCTCGGAATCCACCACCTGATACCCCGCGCTCGGTGATGGACATGGTAGACCTTCGTTCTCTTTCGGATTATGAATCATTGGAAAGAGACAGCTGGGGAATACCTACAATCAGTGCTGAAACAGTGGACCACAGAGAACATATAATAGAGGATTCGAACAAAGTAGAGGGGCTGGATTTGATCCTGATGCCTGGTGTGGCTTTTCAACTGGATGAATCTACTGGGTTCGTGAAACGCCTTGGTCACGGAAAAGGATTCTATGACTACTTCTTACACAGATATCGAGAAAGTCGAGAATCACAGGTGGAGGAGCCATCAAAAGATCCAGGAACAGATGTATTGTTGTATGGTTTGGGCCTGAAGGAGCAGTTCCTAGAAGCCACCATGGAAGAAGTGCCCATCGGAGAGCACGACAGCTTATTGCATGGTCTGGTGGTCGGTGATGGAGGACTGATCGAGGGTGCCACGAAAGGAGCATAGAATTCGAGGTTGCTGAATCAGAAGACCTTCCAAACTCCATCACCGATGATATCGCAAGAATCTTGGTAATTTTTCGACTTTTGAAGTCCCGTATCCGCATAACGCCCATGGATATCCCTTAACCGTTCAGACTCTGGATCAACGACACATTGTCTCCCTTCAACAAAATTTGACCTGCGCGCCAGATTAGCCAGAATCCTCTCCCTGCTACCCAAGCTTTACGTACCCAATTGTCTCCTGCTCTCTTCCTTATCCTTCGTAGCTTGCTTCACCTCTACAGCATCATCAATCACCAGATTCATGAATTCGTCAAAACCCTAGATAGCCTCGTCAGCAGCGGCCCCACATACATCTGCAAAAGAATGCTAACTCTGATTCTTCCCTCAATTCTGATCGCCAACTGTTCGTAGAGCCATATCTGAACCGTAGAGTGTTGTTGAAGGAGCTTGAAGATGAAGTTGATTGGTGGGAGCAGGACTTTGCGCCCGCCTCCTCCGCCGCCTCTGTTCATCTTAACTCTTGTTGTTTGGTGAAGGTCTGAGATTCAGGCGACCACTCGGCTTTACAGGACAGGTTCGTGGGAAGTACGTTGACGTTGTTGTCGCGCTGCTTGAGAATATGCAAAATTTCCTTGGGGTCGCGTTTTGAACGGGCAAGGCTGAAGCCGCTGTCCGCCTAGCTCGCTAGAGACTTATTTCACGGGCTGCTCTCTCTCCTCCTCTTCAAAACTTCAAAAACAAACAAGATACCCTTCCATTTTGCCAACTCTTTCTCGTTCTTTACCAAATATTTTCAACACGCTCCGGAGGATATTTCTGGCGATTATCTGCACTTCTATTGCATGCGTCGTTGAGCGCGCCGGACTCGAACCCTAAATCTGCCCCTCCACCACAAATGGTAGTCATGGCTACAAATGGCAGTGGTCCCACGGGAGCTTTCGCGCCTGTGCTGAGTGCTATGTCGACTATGCGCGTTGGACAGAGGGAACAGAAGAAGGCAGCACATCAGTATTTGGAGAGCTTCCAGAAATCAGTAGGTCTTCGGAATTCTTGTTGCGCCATAGGGGGTGGTATCGTGAGGCTCACCGATTTCGCAGGCGGAAGCATGGCAGATCACCATCGGCATCTTGGGCTCCCAAGCAGACCCCGAGGCCAAGTTATTCGCGGCTACGACATTGAGGGGAAAGGTAGATACATCAGAGGTGCCATTGAGGAACAGCAGGCTAAGGATATAGATCACTTACGATGTCGGCCAAATACCAGCAGACGCACTTCCTGCCCTACGAAATCAGGTCTTAGAACTCCTGAAATCTTTCGCGACTGGGCCACGACCAATACGAATCCAGCTATGTGTGTGCTTGGCTATTTTGGCAATACAAATGACGGGTTGGAAGGATGTGGTACCAATGGTTGTTTCGACATTGGGCAACGATGCCGACAGCCACGCCTGCATTTTAGACTTCCTGAAAGTCCTTCCCGAAGAGGTCACCGAAGGCCGCAAGATCAATTTGACAGTATGTGGGCCGAAATACACCATCCTGCGAGCACCTACGACGTTGGTGGGGCGAGAGAATACCTGTATCAGAGTCTAATGCGTCGATTAGGAAGATGAGCTGCAACAGAGAACACAGGAACTACTAGGGGACAATGCTACTCTGGTTGTACAACTATTGATCAGCTATGCCCAGTCATCAGGTATGAGAACGACAGCTATTGAAGGACGAGGCTGACAAGCACATCTAGAATCCGCTGCGACAAACCCGCAGCTTCTCGAAGTCATCACATCCTGGCTACGCGAAGTGCCAGTTGCCGATGTTGTGAGCTCCCCACTCTTGAATGTCATGTTCAGCGCCTTGGACAACGACCGGTCATTTGAGGCGGCGACAGACTGTCTTTGTGCAATTTTCAAGGAGACACGTGAGGTCGACGAATATGTATCTACAATCCAGGTCCTCCTACCTCGAGTTGTTGCATTGCGACCTCGGATTGCCCAGGCACAACAAGCAGAAGATGCGGAAGCCTTTAAAGGAATCACTCGCATTTTCGCAGAAGCAGGAGAGGCCTGGGTTGTCCTCATTGCCCGGGAGCCAGTTGGATTCCGACCACTTGTGGAAGCCGTCTTGGAGTGTGCTGCCAGAGATATGGATAGAGAGGCCATCGCGCTTACCTTCATCTTCTGGTATGAGCTAAAGCTGTACTTGATTCTGGAGAAGTATATCGAGGCTCGAATGCAATACGTCGATATATACTCGAAGCTAGTCGACGTAATGCTTAAGCAGCTCGAATATCCCACCCCGGATGGAAACGAATCGGATTTGTTCGATGGAGACCGGGAGGCCGAAGAGAAGTTCCGCGAATTCCGACATCACATGGGCGATGTTCTCAAGGATTGCTGCGAAATCATGGGTGTTACACAATGCTTGTCAAAGGTCCTTGATGCAATCAAGACCTGGATGGGCAAACATGCAAGCCAAGCAACCGCAACCTCTGTCCCTTTCTGGCAGCAACTTGAGGCACCTCTATTCAGTATGAGGGCGATGGGCAGAATGGTTGACAAGGATGAGGACATAATTTTGCCACAGATCATGCCATTGCTTGTCCAGATTCCTCCTCACGAGAAGCTCCGCTTTGCCACGATCATGGTTCTTGGAAGATACACTGAGTGGACTTCGAATCATCCGGAACTCTTGGAGCCTCAATTTACCTACATTGTTGGGTCATTCGAGACAGATTCTAAGGAGATTATCAGAGCTGCCGCGATGTCCATGAAGTTCTTCTGCACAGATTGCAAACACTTGCTCAGTGGTCAGGTTGTGCAACTCCAACGTTTCTATGACCAAACGCTTGACAAGTTGCCGAATGTTAGTCAAGAGGAGTTGACTGAAGGAGTTGCTTCTGTCGTTGCAGTCCAGCCATCAGACCAGATACTCGGTCTTCTAAAGATGTACTGTGATCCACTAATGACTAGATTGATGGCGCTTGCGAATCGAGCTACAGATGATGATGGCAAGTTAGCAGTTGCAGGTAAGACTATCATTCTGATACTCTCTAATGTGCCATTGCTAATAGTTTAGATCACTTGCAATTGATCACTACCTTTATCCAGATCGTCACACCCTACGTCGAGCCAGGGCACGAGAATCCCGCTGTTCAGTACTGCCAGGAAATCTTCCCCATTCTGGCGACTATCCTGGAAAATTTCATCGATTTCACTCCAATCTGTGAGAGAATCTGCCGCAACTGGCGATATATGATCATCTCATACCGCACGGCTATGGCTCCACTCCTTCCTCAGATGGCGAACAAACTTGCCAACGGTTTCGCAACCTCAAAGCAAGGCTGTTTCCTTTGGGTCACAAGTGCTATTCTGCGCGAGTTCTCTGAGGACCGAGAGCATGTCGACGAGCAGACCACGGAAGCCATTTATTCATTTTTCGAAGCTCAATCTACCAACATGCTGAGGATGATGAGCGATCTGCCTCCTCAAGACCTACCAGACGTCATCGAGGACTTCTATCGCCTACTTTTAGATGCTCTACTCTATTATCCTCATAAGCTGATCCGCTCAGATCTCTTCTCTCCTATCTTCCAAGCAGCTGTATCTGCTCTCGCACTCGAGCAACGAGATCCGCTCAATGCGACTCTTCACTATATAAGAGACGTCATTGGCTATGGCGGCGATAACCCTCCTAGTTCTAGCAACAGCCCGAATCCAGCTGACATCAAGCACGCTGTCCAACAATTGCTCTTCGCGAATGGAGAAATGCTGGTGAAGCAGATCTTGGCTGGCATGATGATCACCTTCCCTGACGATTGCTTTACCGACGGCAGCGGCGCCCTCCTTGGCCTCTTCGAGCTTATGCCACAACAGACAGGCGAATGGGTCGACAAGACGGTCCGTATGCTACCTGCAGGCACCGTTAGCGAAACCGAGATCAATCGCCTTATGACAGGCATTCGAGAACGTCTCGCACGTGGAACCGATGGCCTCCGCAAGGTTCGCAGTCTTCTACAAGATTTTACTAACAGCTATCGGAGACGATACGTGGCTCCTAGAGACGGACTGGGCAGGCTCGAGGCCGAGCGCTTCCATTTCAACGCTTGATCTTCCTTTGCTTTTGCTTTTACTTTCTTTTGGTCTTGCATGGCATAGCGGGTGGATGGGTCTATTTTCATATTGAGCGGCTAGAGCAAGATTCAATCATGTGGATGGGTGGGCAGCGACAATCGATCTGATAGGGAGGGATTGTGATAGTATGGGTAGGCTGGAGTTTGGGCGATCGTGAAGAAATATGGCATGGAATGCATGCTTGGTAGATGGAATAAGCTAGGAAAAGTGTCTGGGTCAAATGGACCATTGGTGGATGATATTGGGATGGCATGGGGGATAATATCGAGGGTTGAATGGAGGCCACATCGCTTGCGTGCAATGCAATGGATTTGAATGAATGATGGATGTGGGATCAATTGTCTGGAGTAGAGGTCTTGTATGAGCAAGCGAGCCGTAATGCGATGTTGTTGGAGGTACATAGGGGTGGATCAGATCAGACGTCACATCACGGTCGACTCATTGTGGGGTAGCTGAGATATCGAATGAAAGCTTCTCCATCATTCTCCCCTTGTGCCTGTGATGTCTCGTTCTCAATGTCTGTCTTTGCCTTCTGATGTGCTTTTAAGAAGATTTTAACTTAATGTCTGTCTTGAATTCCTCATAAAAGGCATAGTGAAAGGCAATCCAAATGTTTGTTTTGGTTTCTTGGTACATTAATTAAGAAATAGTCTTCACAATGTCCGTCCTTTCTATGGAATAGACTCTTTTAGAAATTGAGATACAAATGTCTGTCCATAGGATAATATGAACCCCCTGGAAAGGCGCAATCCCAATTTCTGTCCTTGAGTTTTGATAAGAAACCTAGTCTCAAATGTCCATCATCTGCATTCAACGAATCTACTAGAAAATTCAATGTTTGTATCACGTGTGTCAAATGCAAGTATATTCAATGAAAATAATTTCATTGAAAAATCAGGCAGAAATGCAGCATCGCAACTAATGTACATGTGCCGTAAGCCGGGCAGGCAAAACAAATGCAAATTTTGTAAAAGCACCGCGAAACTCCCTCCCCTTTTGGTTCATTGATATCATCGTGTTGTCGCCATCCCATAAACTCCATTCCCAAATGCATCAATCGTTGATTTGTGTAAAAGCACCGCGTTTGAGTATGTACAACGCACTGCATCGCCCGTATGTACCGTCCCAATGCACCGCCTGAAAACAATGCGTAACGCCTGAAAGAATTGATTCACTTTTCGGTCGAAGGAAGGAGAAGGTATGAGCAGAATCGGAGTTCGTAGCAGCGAGGATTGCTGGCATCGAAGGTGTGGTTGGCTTGCTTGTTGAGGACGTCCGCATCTGTGAATGTGTTAGATGTGTACTTCTTGCAAGGGGGTAGATATTACTTACAACTAAGCTGCAGCTTCTCGAAGTACTCTTGAGGAGCCGGAGCAGAGTCGCAGGCTAGAACGCCATCCTCTCGGGTATAAGTCTTTGGGGGAATATTTCTGGTGCTCAAGAGTAGCGCCAATAACTTCGTCAACTTCTCTCCTTGAGATGCGTAGTGGTCCGGGGTCTTGTCGAGTGGCCAACGAGGCTTGAAGGACTCCTGCTCCCAAGACTTGTAGAGCCAAGTCGACTTCTCGACGCAGTTTAACATGACAATAGCCACGAGGAAGGTCTCGAAGGTGTTGCTGCTGGCCTTGTTCAGAAGACGCTTCTCAAGCTCGTTGAGAACAGACTTGCAGATGCTGGCGGCCTTCTTTTCAGCAGCGGCGTTGAGTTGGAGACAGAGGATGTTGAAGGTGGAATTATTGCTAGCTTGGTCGATCAAAGGTCCAGTGCCCGGCTGAGCATCGACTTCAACTCTTTCAGACATTGTCCAGGAGATCTCGTGGTCGACAAGGATGTGAACGATCGACCAGAGCTCCAGAACACGAGCTAAGAGCGCATCTTGACTTTGAATAGCCAGGGCGTGGGCCGTAGCCAAGGTGATACGCATGAAGCGAGATGGTTCACGGTCGTAGAACACATTGGAAATTCTCTTCATATAGGCCTCAAGCTTGCTGGGGAGATCATCGTTCGCCTCATCAAGAATTCGAAGGCTGCTAGAATTGATTTCGGCACCCAGACCTGGGTCTATATTTCCTTCCTTCTGGACTTGTCCATGAAGGGTGTTGAAGGTGGCAAATACCGTGGTCTCCGGGTATTGAGACGCCTCAATAGTGCATGCTGATTGCTTGAAGACGACTCGGCCCTTCAGGCTGCTGGTTTCGTGGTAAGCGAGGGAAACGTGAAGATGTGAGGAATACATCTTCAACACTTCCCAAAGCTTAGTACGGATACATGGAGTCTTCCATACACGTGCAGTCTCAACGCTCTGGCAGGTTTTGCAGGGAGTTCCAGCAGAGCACGGCTTCTTCAGCATTCGACATCGAAGACAAGCACCCATCTTCCTAACATTTTGAACTTCCTTGCGTCGGTCTGGTGTGAAGCGGCCACGACTCTTTTGCTTATTAGTTCTTTCGCCGTTACCATACTCGGCGCTGAACTCGGTTGTCATAGATGGATTCATGGCAATAGGGGTGTATGTTGTGCGCGGCATCTCGTTGCTCTCGACCTTTTCGTCCACTTGCTCCGACTCTTGCTGATACGAGTTACCCATATCCAACATTGACCAAGTAAGCTGTTGATTACCTGGGCTCTCATGGAATGAGCTCTCAGAATAAGCCGCAGTGGCTTCATTTAGTGCTTGTTCGATGCTCTTTCCTGACTGAGCTTCGTGGGCAACATGGCTCTCGTCCAGAAGTTGAGGGTCGACCATTGATGGGATGAAGCGGGCGGCCGCAGCAGCAGCCATACTACTCGCAGCCATTGCTAGGTTCGGTGACGAAGATCGAGAATCAACCATTTGAGGCTGATAGTTCATGCCTGGCATTGAGTGGTTGCTCTCTCGGCGATTAGTCTTCTCTTGAGGATCTAGGAATGTTAGACTAAAGTTTGGATCTGGCAGGATATACTGACGTTTCTTTTGCTTCTCATAGCTAACGGGAGGATTATCTGGAGTGTAATGTTCATGTAACTCGAGTTTGTCTGCTCGAGGCTCCGACGATCGGCCACCGCTGCCATTCTTGCTACCACTAGGACCAACGTGTTTTTCGCTGAGACCAATTTGCCTAGACGCCTCTGCCAATGTCTCGAGGGGGGTCCAGTTGCGAGGAGCAATAGGCAGATCTACGGTGGGTCCATGTAGTTGTATTTGTCCATCATGCATTTGGGAACCGTCGGTATTAGATGCGTTCCAAGCAATCAAGGCCTTTTGTCGGTCCATCGGAGAAATTGCAGTGCACTGCTTGAGTAAATGGGCTTGCATACTATCAATGCGACCCTTGGGGAAATGCTGGCCGCATGCCTTGCATGTATGTTCGTAGCGATTGCTCGAATCATTCAATTTCGGACCTCGTTGGAAGTATTGGATAACAACGGCTGTTTTCATAGTCAGTAGCCATACTTACAATTCTGCTAATACAAAAGAACTGTAGAGAGCCAAGAAGGACTCTAAGGTGAATTGCTAGGGAGGTGTCGAGAAGTCGACGCGCTGCGACCGCAAGTGTCGAGACACCGTCGCCATCGAAACACGGGCGCAAAGAGCTTGACCGGTCTATAATGGTTCGCAGGCATGAAGAAACAGATTGTGTACTTACTATTTGGTTTGCGACCCATCTTGAGACCGCCTGGGCAATTCCTTATCGTTGGTGTTTATATCGAGGGCAGAATGTTAGGAACAGAGACCGAAGACGTGGGAAAGCAATGCGGTGTGAGCGGCGGTGTGGGGAAAAGGGAAAGAGGTTATGATAAAAGAAGGACAGCTCCTGCCTAAACACACCCAACACGTGATCTCAGCGTTAAAGCTCGGATCCGAACACGGACATAAAGGAGGTAGGCCTATAGCGGCCCGAAGGCCGAAGGAAGCGCGTTGGCTCTCCACCGGAGAAAAAAGTGGCCGATTTTGTCAAAGTGCGCAAATGCGACAAATCTGCAATATTGCTAATAAATAATTAACAAATCTTACAATATTTTTTATGTGCATGTACATTAGCTATTTTTTGAAGTATTCTCGTAGTTGCAGAGGTTTTAAGGCATGGAACGTCGAGAAATAAAGTGTTGAGTATTTTGGATTTTGGTGTTCTCGCGTGCTAAAGTGGGGAGGTTGGCCCTCGAGGTTCAGAAGCGAGGCCCGATATTGAACCCGATCCCATCACTCGCAAAGGAATTCCCCAATGTCACAGCCCAGGTCAGGACAATTGGTTCTCAGAAGCACAAATTCGGACTCAGATACTTGTGGATCGAAATATCAGAGTGGAGGGATCAGAACGATGCCCTTGCCTTTTCCCAGAAAGCAGAGTCGTTACGGAGAGACCACACTACTGCACCAGATTCGCTCCAACTTTACCTCAGTCCCTTCATCAACCAATCCTTCTCCTAAGTAGGAGGTACCATCAACTATTCGATAGATACAGGTAGAACCACCGAGACTCCTTTCACCCTCACAGCTCAAGAGCCCGGCATTTCCTGCGATCGTGTCCTTCATTTCCCTACCTTATCACATGTGGCCCCTCAGTGAATGAATTTTGCTTGTGGCGGTTCGCTTTCCATCTCAGAATATTGTCTATTGGCCATAGTTCAGGGCTTTGTCTTTCTAGTTGTTTGTCTCGAATTTGTTCGTTTGACCAAGCATCGGTGGCATCTGCAGTTTTGGTATCACACGTGACTCGAAGCCGAGATCAGAATCTAGTGTCTAGCTTGCTGTGTAAGCTTAGTATCTCGCCGAGCTGAGGGGATGATTGTTGCCTCATGCACTGCTCTAATTCCCATCTTTGTGTGTTTATAACTCAAAAGCTCGTCCGCAGCAGCTCTGTGCTGAAGTTCGAACATCTTGTTATCCACCGGAGGAAATGCAGGGCCCAATTTCCCAAATATGATAATTTGCTTCTCACCATTGGGTCAAATCGAAACATGTGATAAATGCATTGTAGCTCGAGAGGTTCGGTCCATTTTTAGTTCATGCCACGGCTTTCAACAGGGCTACCAAGGCTACAGCGCCACCGTGGCCGAAGCTTCTTGCGCATGTCTAGATGAACACTCCATGAATCAAACAAACGGCTTTCTTTACAATTTTAAGGCTTAAGCAGTGTACCATTGTCCCATTGTCAGTATAAATATCTTGCCACCGCATCGTAGCGTTCTCATCGAGTGCGCTCTCGTCCAAAGTGCAATGTCTACAGTTTATTGCATAGAAGTCTCTTTCCGTCACGCAAATGCCCCAGCGCATACTCCCCTTGAAGTATCATGGTCGGCCTCTATGTAGTAAAGACTTGAGGTGTGAACAAGAATCACAAGGGAATATGGGCACAGACCTACGTAGAAAGACGTCGTCTGTCTCAAAAATCATCTCAACTTTGTGGAAACTCGTCATTCACCTCGATGTTTCGGGTAGTGGGACTAACATGTTATGCAAGACCAATAGTATCATGCGGCGGTTAACCTTTGGCTTATTCAGAGTCATTAAGGAATGCGGCGCTAGTCCACATGAAAGTGGGTTGAGGCTCTTAAAAAGCGCTTCGTCCTCCTTCCCGCAACACAACCCAACTCCAACTCTCAACACATTTCTTCCGGACCCGATCATCCCAAAAACATTCAAGTCGCACTTGCAATACATCCAAGTCTCGATACTCTTAATTACATTACTTCCGCTTTCTACTTTAACATCATGGCTCCTCCTTCTGCGCCTCCGTCTGGGTTTGCGCAATGGTGTCGCAAGTGAACAGAGGACTAACTCCCATTGCTATGGTAAGCCAGCCACCAGACATCTACTGCAGCGCATTGACTTCCTTCGACAGTCTCAAGAGATCCTCTCAAGCAGCAGTGGTAGCCAGTCCGTCGCATCTTCTTTGACAGTCCCGCCGGCTGATATTGTATCATCCTCCTCAACCAAGAAGGGTAAGGGTAAGGGCAAAGGCAGGAAGTTTGTCCCTCTCGATATCTGGGGTGCAAGCGCTTCCGATGATATGACTCCGGACCCCGAATACGCATCTGCCTCCGCGCAAGGCGGCGGACTCGTTATCGGCACATCATCTGCATTCAATGGTGACTTTGGAGGTTTTGCGCGTTTTGGCGGTAGTCGATTCCCCCATCCTCGAAATCAACCAATTGGCACACGCCATCAGATTACCCAAAGCGGGGGTCGCAACGACATATCAAGACAAATGGAGAACCTTAGCTTCGGCGAGAACCAGCCTGGGGTCAAGAAGCCAAGGTATGATCGGCCTCTATCAAGGACGGTTGCGGAGACTGACATAAATAGTGCTCCTCTCGAGTCATTCCACCTGTTTGCCAACCTCCCCATTGAGATGAGACTCAAGATCTGGGGCCTGATGTGCAAGATGCCTCGTCTCTTGGAGGTCTCATGGGACTTTAAAGCCAAAGACCTCGGGAGCAAGGATGCTGAACATTACTACTACCGCCTGGCACCAAGATCTTGTCTCCCTCCGGCCCTTATGCACACCAATCAAGAGGCTCGCAGCGAGGCCATGCGCTATTACCAACAGGCCGTCTTCACGACAAAGAACAAAGGCCAAAATACTGACTCGAACTATCCTGCCTCCGAGCCATTCGAAACATGGTACAACCCCAAGGCAGATGTCGTTGTCTTCTCTGAGAATACTTGTATGAACACCATCCTTCGCTTCTTTCAACACCAGCGTCTTCGTAACGTACAGATCAACAATGTCGCCATCCTCCTCAGCGGTAATACAGTCAACTGTCATGACTGGAACCGTGACGATCCTATTTATGGTCCCGATCGCGAGGAGGTCGCCTATGGATATGCCATTGCTGGCGGTTGTACTGTCATGCAGGCTCTCCATGGCATCCACAAGGATGTAGCATGGACTGATATGGCTTCGGGTGTCAAGGGCCTCAAGGAGGTGTTCTTCATCGTTCCGACATTCTTGACCCCCATTGAGCCAGGTACGATCGATGATAGCATCTGGTTCCGCCGACTTACATGCCTTACCGATGGAATGACTTCGGGACAATACACTATTAAGAAGAGAATGGAACAGGATGTGCAGCTGGTCTAAAGTGGTACCCCTCTTCCCTACTGTGGCGGGCTTGACAATTGGACCTGCACAGAGCCTCTTATCAATGACCAAGAGTCCGACGAGGTTGAACAATCTACCGCTGAAGAGGAGGCTGAGGTTCATGACAGAAGCGGTGCCGTTGAGAAACCCAGAGACGGCCATGAAGACTTCAACCAAAGACATAACGAACACCAAATCGACAACGAACCACCGACCTTCCACTTTGTATCCTTCTCCCCAGCTCCTCCTGCTGGCTACGTCTTTGATGCCGTTACTATTGACGAAGTCAACCTCCCATACCTCAATATGCACGACTGGGCTCCTATCAAGAAGATTGAGTTTGAGACTGGAGTCCACATCAAAGTCCCTGAGGTTGATTACCCAAAACAAGTCAAGCGAGAAGTGGGATTCTATGGCAAGCCGGATGCAATTGCGGAGGCCAAGGAGATGGTTCTTCGTCGAGTCGTAAGCGCCTTCCAGTTCCTTCATTTCTCATATTACATAGACTAACAGTTCATACACAGCTCCTAATGACGGACAAGAAGTGGCGCCAGAATTACAAGTTGCGTAGTCAAGGGTATCGCGGCGGCGGAAAGGTCGATTACTTTGGTGCTGAGCGGTCTCGAACTAATGCTGCGGCAAAGTATTGAAACTGACGACGTGCTCTCCTGAATCCTTCCTATATGCACGATGGTCCTCACGGTTTTGATTGGAGACAATAATTGGACTGGACATACGACCGCAACGCCCATACACTTTTTCTTCTTGTGAATAGTCTTTGTACATGATTTTGGTAGCTGGGACAGCGACTCCTTGCTGGGAAGGAGGTCTTTCATGATGGCGCGCACACACATATCTAAAAAGCACAAAAAAAGGCAGAATCTTGTAAATTTGATCTGTGCAATCCATGCTTCTATCGTGAAGGTGACTTCGAAACCCCTTAGCTTCGTTCATTTCAGCCATGCCGTCTTCTTCCAACTGACCTATCGAAATCAGTACCATTCCCAATCAGTACTTTGTTCACGTGCACGTTCCCAGGATGCGCTAAGCCTCTTTGAGCGTCGGGCAGCCAACTTTCACTTCCGACCAACCTCACTTTCTTTATAATTACAATTGTCAACGAATTCTTCTCCTAATGAGGTCACTGACGATACAGCTGGTGCCAAAGCTGCCATATTGTCCTTAATACATCAGACAATCTCTATTTGCATAAGCTTACTTATTCCTAGAGCCATAGGGTCGTGCGACATGGATGTTACTGGTCGCCATTCACTTTTGTTTTAAGATTGTTCGTTTCTCTGACAGAGCTCATATATTCGTCTCCAATATTTGCGTTGCCCTGAGTTTACCCCCTTGGTCCAGCGTCTAGTATCACCTGTAGTCGGTCACATTACACGTGACTTGAAGCTCAGCACGTACCCTAGCGAATTCAAGTCTTTCAGTTCTGATCCAAGATGCAGCATGCATGATGTATAGTCATTCTGACGTTAAGGCTAGTGCCTCAGTCACTGCTCCTACTCTTGATGTGTTGCTACGAATCAAAAGCTCGTCTGTGACAACTTTGGACGGCAATTGGAGCTTTCGCCTAGCGGAGGAAACCGTTCTCTTCCAGTGCAGTGTATATGGTTGACTGTATCCAAAGTCTTTATATCCCCTGAGCAAGCATCCCACCTCCATTACATAAAGGAGCATAATGCTGGGTTTTATATAGAAAGTTCTAAAGCTCATGAGAAAGTGTAGCGGACAATAGGCAAGGACTTTCATCAAGGACTTCGCGTATAAAATCGTCTTTGCTCTGTCGGAACTCCTTATTTACCACTCGATTCTTCGAACAGCGAAGTTAGAATATTGCACTAGGCCAATATAGCCATACGCGCGGAGAATAGCCTTTAGCGTAATTTGAATTTATTAAGGAATGCGAGGCTACGCCGTACAAAAATGGGTTGAGGCTCCCAAATGCGCATCCTCTTCCCTTCCACATCATAACGCAACTTCAACATCCAATCCCAATCCCAACCTTCCTTGATAACCCAGATTACTTAATTCTTTATTGACATACTCATCAAGCTTTGACATCTCTTGTACCTCTTATGCTATATTGTCTTCTTACTTCTTGCTACCTACTGCTTTACGTAATCTTACCAACTTGATATCATCCAGATCGCGACCCGACCCCTCGGAATTATTATCCCGCTCACGCAGACCACCCTCAGTAGACACAGTAAGGCTTCTAAGAGTTGCGCAAATACTACTATCTTACCATGCTAACTTGAATAACCACCAATAGTATTGACAAACAATAACAGCACTGCCTCCGAAACGCCAATAGATCCTCCATCGGGTAATATTGCGCCAGCATCTACCAAGACGAAAAAGGGCCGCAAATATGTGCCTCTTGATGCCAGAGGCGTTGCGACAGCAAATTCAAGCTTTGTCCGAACGGGTATGGTTGGAAACGTGATGGGAAAAGGGGATATGTATGTCGCGGTCGTGGTACTCATCGTATCAATCAACTGGTTGTAAAGAATGGAGGGCAGCTGGTCGTGAGAGCTCGAAGATAGGATGAAAATTTATTGAATGTAGAGTGTAGGGACAATATATATCTGAAGCTCTTAGGGCTCTAGTCTAAATGCGAGAAGCCTTTATAAACTGCTCTAGGGCTAGCGGGAGTCACGTGCTCAGGTGAGATAATGCATCCTCGCAACAAAATGTATCTGGAGCTTATTTGATAGAAATGCAGGTTGATGGACTAAATTGAAGTCGAGCTTGAGGTGTCAACTCTTGAAGCGCAATGGGGATACAGTGCTGTGTTTTTAATGTAGCGAGCCTGCTGCCCTAAGCAGCGCTCAAAGTAAAATTCACATTCCCAGCATTAACATCCGCCCCTCCAATGCACGTACTCGTAAACGGAGTATCACCACACACCGCCCTAGCAGCCCTAACGCACCCTTCCCACCTTCCCTTCGTAATATCAATCGTTTGTCTACCAGCTTATTAGCATTGTAAAAGTCAAGATCTGGGAGAGAGCTCCGGAGTTGGGGGCTGTCTCAGGAGCCTGCATGCAAACGGATCATGTCTGTTTGCTCTACGTCTCAATTCTTCAGACAGCTCCCGGCTCTAGAGCTCCCATACAAGAAAACAGCAAATTAGTATGGAAATAAGACGTACCCGCTCGTCGCAGCCGTCAGAACGAATTTTGCGGTTCCGCTTGTGCCTGTTGTGGTGGTGGGGCTGCCGGCACACTGTTCGATTGTACCGGCGATGCTGCCGCAGATAGAGAGGAGCGCTACGTTTATGTCGTGGGATACAAGCGTTCTGAGGGGATGTTCGTAAGAGGAGGGCAGAGGGGATGGAAGGGGACGAACGTTGATTTGTCAGTGCAGGTTGTGCCCGTGATTGCAGCTGAGTTGACGTCTGTGTTGGCTGGAGCTGGAGCTCGAGCTACTTTATTTGGTGATGGCGCTGCAGTGACGAAGGCTGCAAGCAGTGCGCTGAGAACGATTGAGGAACGCATTTTGGAATTGATTGTGAAAGATAGTATGCAGCTCAGCTGAACAAAATTAAAGCACTAAACGAGTAAATTGAACAATTGATACAAGAAATTAAAGATTCCCGCGAAGATCAAGATCAAAAGAATGTCAGACTCGCTGTTACTAGCAAAACCAGACAGCGGGGACACTCGAAATATAAACATACCAAAGAAATGAGACAAGTGGTAGCGGGAAGCACCGTGGTTCATCGCAAATCATAGGAGCATCCTCGTATGCCATCTGTCAATCAATCCATTCGTGGGACATTTCTATCTCATTATCTCATCTGATACTAACTCAAGTATCAGATCGATCTGATACCCCTGAAACGGTCGCTTAGACGGGTGCACAGCCGAAAAATGAAGATGAGATGAAACGAAAACATTGGTGCAACGTCAAAGGTTTGGTCTTGGCGGGCGTCGGAATACGAGATGACAGGAATCGGAGAGAAGAGAGAAAGAGATTTGACAAGATCCTTGAAAGAAGGAGTGTCATTTGCTACTCCTTCCGTAAAGTTTGCCCATGATCCCTGAAAGTCACGTGTGGTCGCCAGTCGTACGGGACATATTAACTTTCGTCGTTCCTTGACCTTGATCCTTCCATTTTCGTAACTCATGCATATTTCCAGCTCATGCTTCGTTCTCATCTCTGACTTTCTTGCCCATCTACAAGGTCGGAACCAGCAAGGTCTGCGGACTTTGAACTTTAATCTGCTGCCTCACTCAAGCTTGCATCCTCACAACCTAATTCTGACAAAAGTTGACAGCCTTTACGAAATCCTCATCCCACTCTGCCTGACTAACTGGTTTAAGAGCGGTGAAGTGGCTCTCCAGATGCGAGATATACATGCACAAGCTTTGCGTCGTGACGACGACGAGTACTTCATATGCATTCATAGCGTTCAACTCATGCGCGAAAAATGCTTCGGCAAATGCTTCGATACATTCTCACTAAATTGTTTGTATTCGCCATATTTTTCGATGATTGGCTTCATGGAATCGAGTATGGAGGTGGCGATGTGGTGCATGAGGCGCATTCTAGAATGAATTCCCTTGTCTGCTTTGTGGTGCTCGGAGTGCCTGTTGCGGATAGCGAGAAGCTCGGCGATAAGACTCGTAGGTCGCTCCGACCCAGAACTCGAGATGTCGTTCTCGAGATTCCCCCTTATCGCCAACACCGCGAGCCGAGGACTTGTCGCGGGAAACAGTCTTCTCTGCAGCGGTCTGCAGTTCTGGCGCATGGATCTTGATCTCGCCATCGGACTCATCTTTGATCTTCTCGATTCGAACAGCGCCGGACTTGAATTGAGGCTGTTTGGAGATAGGGTCCCATTGTTCTACATCTGTCAGTACATGTGTTACCACTGCTGATGACGGAAGGGGATACCTTAAGTGAGCTCGTTAGCCGCTCGCGATCGACCGTTAGGTGTGTTAAAGTACCCGAAGTGAAAGGGATGAACGTTTGGCCCCCAGCAATATTCCCGATACGAGCGATCATCTAAACCTCGCCACGTCTCGACTTCACGACTACGTCTTCTCAGTCTTTCACGTGGAGCTTCGCAGCGTCTTCCTCCGATATCTAGAAGAACGGTTCAGGTGCCGCATCCTGCAAGGCCCTCGCTCTCCCCGTTTTCATTCTCATATGAAAATGATATACCTGTCTTCCAGTCGACAACTGCATAGGATACACCTCATTCACAACCTCCAAACTTGGTATATAGTCCGCGGATTTCAAGAACGCACGACCTGCGAGATTCATCGCGCGATACTCATCTTTGGTGTAGGGAGTACCGGTCTCGAGATCATGGCCACAGCTCTCGCAGTATTCTATTTCTGTAAAGAAGACACCGTCTTCGAAAAGTCGCTCTTTCCTATTCGGATTGTCTCGTCACAAGGCCATTGGACACCGGAACAGCCAGTCAACTTCGCGTATTTCATCTCGCTGTAATTACAAGGTCGTCCTTTCGACACTCTTCTCCAATCGCTGAAATCTTCCGGCTTCGACCACCGCATCATAGGCTTGCCATCCTTGCCACGGAGGTCCGCCCTCTTTCCGAAGTCAACCAAAATGTCGAGATCCGATCGTGCTTCACCTCGTGGATCAATCGCCTTGTGCGAAAGATGGAAGGTCTAGTCGACATTGGTGAAGCAGCCTTCTTTCTCGGCCCATTGAGCAGCTGGAAGTACCAAATCGGCAATCGCAGCTGTCTCCGTCATGATATCTTGGCAGACAACAAAGAGCTCTGGCTTCCTGAGCAGCTCTCACACCCGCGGTAGATTTGGCAGACTGACAAGCGGATTCGTACCACTGATCCAGAACATCTCGACCGCCCCTGGCTTAATGAATTTTAACATGTTATGGATATGTGTCGGTTCACCCCAATGTGGGGTACGATTGTAGTTAATGTTCCAGATATCAGCGATCTCTTGCATCTGATCTGGATTCACCTGATTTCGGAAGCCGGGAAATTCTCCATCGCAGCCGGTTTCTCGGTTTTTCTGAGCTGTGGGTTGTCCATTCATCTGATAGATGGCACTTCCAGCCTTCCCGATCAGACCTCGAAGAAGATTGATTTTGTTGATCCGGCATGCGCTTGCAGTTGCTTTGTTGGACTGATACACACCTTGGAAAGCTGTTGATAGCAAGCTCCTCGTAGTGCCGATGATTTTTGCAGCGTCTTCCAGTTGACTTGCTAGAATTCTGGTAATCTCTTCCACATGCTGAGGATTGTGCTTCGTCACTCCCTCTCGCAATTCATCCAAGCCAACGACATGCTCACTACACCACTTCTCGTTCATCCAATCATTCTTGAACAGTAGGTGCTAGATGCCGTTGAGAACAGCTAAATTGGTTCCGATACGAGGAGTCAGGGGCATAGTGGCTCGCTTGGCTGTATCACTTCACCTTGGATCAATAACGATTAGCTTCGGAAGGTCAGGGCCCGTAAGTCTGTCGAGCATCCTTGTCCAGAGAAATGTTTGCGTTGCTGATACGTTGTGGCCAGCGATGAATAGACAGTCAGTGTATTTGGTATCCGTGTAGGAACCTGGTTGACTATCTGCCCCGAAAGGCTCTCGCATGGAAGCTGCAGCTCTTGCTGTGGACAGACGAGTGTTGCCATCCATGCCACAGTTAGCGGTTGTGCATGAAGCAAACCTACAGATTCACCTACACGTGCAGAGTGTTGAGGCCGCCTTTGCCGATGACTGCAAGAGCATAGTGCTCTTCTAGAAAGAGCTGGCCTGATATATAGAATCCGATGCCATGCGTATTAAAGCGTTTTCTCATGTCTTTAGCTTTCTCGATCATAAGATTCATTGCTACCTAGTCGTTAGAACCATACGATTACGAAATTGGACAGCGTGCGTGAAGTCATGTCGCATGACAAAACTCGGCAAGCAGACTTCGTAGAAACATGACCTACCTTTGTCCCAAGAAGCCCTTTCAAGCTTTCCATTCTTTCGAATAAGAGGATACTTCAGCCTGTTTTTATGGGCATTTGATACCCAGCTAAGTCATAGAATCAGAAGGAAGTCCACCAAGACTCGGATCATGCAGTACCCGGGCATCCCCCTCGGACCTAGCCGCCCCTTATTGACCCTGTCGACAGCATGTCCTCGAACTCTCACCATCTTTCCATCTTTGACGCCGATATCCATACCGCAGCCATTGCTGTTCAGGAAGTTCAGTCTTTTCCTTTCGCTAACGACAGCTAACGACATAAAACACAAGCGCTCTGGACCCACTTTTCTGCTGCTTCAATAGATCTCTCGTCTACTCCAGTTGGTTATTCGTGTTTGTAAGGAGTTCTAGCTCCCCAGATATCCTGGACTGTATCACGCGCCTGGTATTCGTTCGAACTCGTGATGGTGGACTTGCCCCTCAAAGACTCCTTGAGCGTCAGGACACAAGGATCCCCCCCGATACATAGTAGACCATGCCAGCAATCATCAAACTAATGATGCAATTCCTGGTTGTGGACTTCTTCTCCGAGAGCTGCTGTTTGGATGACGTTTTGGGTCGCGCCGTCGATGACAAGTCTCGTCAAGTGTTGATACTGAAAAACAACCTCACTCTTCACCATAAAATCGACATCAAAAGAAGATCAGAGTGGTGCTTGACCTGAAGAAAGTCCCAGCGTTGCCTCGAAAGATTGCAACCTTGTGACATCGCCGCGTTCGCTTAGGGTCCTTCGAAAGGGGGGCGGTCAGACTGAGCTTCCCTACCAATGGCTATTCCATACACGGACGCGATCAGCATCCTGGATAAGTTCGCGGCTCAGAAAGCCAAGCACTTCGCACAAGAAGCAGAATTAGTACCAATTACTTCTGCCGTTGGCAGGATATCTCGAGATGCCTACTACAACCCAACGTCAACACCAGCTTTCGACAGCTCGGCAATGGACGGATACGCCGTAAATTCAGCTTCCATTTCAACAGCATCACCAACAAAGCCAATTATCTTCCGCGTCAGAGGTATGATAGCTGCTGGCGATGCACCTATATCGGTACCGATCTCTGCCCCTGATTGCTTCCTGACTTGTGTTGCGGTCAAGACAGGCGCTCGGTTTCCGCTGTGCACACAAACTTGGAGTGAGAGTGTCTTTGATGCTTGTATCAAAGTTGAGGACACCCCTATCGTGCTAGGTCCGGATCTGGAGTCAAGATACACTCGGATCACGAAGCCAGCGAAACGAGATCAAAATCGACGGGTTGCGGGTAGTGACTTTCAGCACGAGGATTTGATCATCGGTCCAGGCACCGCCATAAAGGTCAGCCATGTGATGGCATTGGCTGCCCTTGGTACAAACGAGGTGAAAGGCTACCGGAAGCTCCGAATTGGAATCATGTCCACCGGGAAAGAAGTCGTGCCCATCCACGATAGTCGTGAATATGGTCCAAACCAAGTCAGAGACAGCAATGGACCATATATCGAGGCTTTGCTGACAGGTCTTGGCGTTGAAGTAACAAATCTCGGTGTCGTTGATGATGATCCCAAAGCTTTCGATGTGGCAATGACCGTTGCGATGGAATGCACCGAGTTTGACGTTATTGTGACCACAGGAGCGGTTTCGATGGGGAAATTCGATTTCGTGAGCCAAGGACTGGCGCTCATGACAGCACAGATTCTGTTCCATAAGATAGCAATGAGACCAGGACATCCGGCCCTCTTCGCCAAGCTTCCAGTTCGACATAAGGGATCTGCGGATGATGCGACTATTACTCCGCCGGCTTCTCCTGTTGGTGACGGATCGGATGAGACGGCCTTCTTCGGCCTTCCTGGAGTTCCTGTGGCTGCAGCCGCATGTGTACGGTTCCTGGTATATCTGTATCTTCGTGCACTGCACGGCTTTCCAGCCCAAGGAACACCAAAGGGAATAACGGCAATCTTGAATAGCAATGAGAGCCTAACTCAAGAATCCTCCAAAAAGCCTTTGGACCTCCAAGTATACTGGCATGGGAAGTATAACGGTCAGACTGGACAAGTCACAGTCTCGCCCGACCAGAGCTCCAACAAGATTAAACCATTGTTAGATGCAAATTGCTGGGTTGGTGTCGAGCCGGGCACTGCTTTCGTGGGTGCTGGAGGCAAGGTCGAAGTTCATGATATGTATCCTCCGTCGTTAGGATCTTGATAATAGTTGAGAATTTTTTGGTCTCAAATCGTGGCGCTTGTGATCATCATGGATCTCTTTGTATCGCCTTGTCACATTACACACCTGTCTCATCTCCCCTCAAAATCTCCAAAACTTCCTCCCACTCCTCCCTCGTATTAGTCCCCTTAATCCACCCCTCCCTCAAAGGCCTCACCATCTTCCCACCCACCTCCTTCACCACAGTCCCTAATCCACTCCTTCCCACCTCAACATTCTCTCCTAACTTCCTCAGCGCATTCGGACTCCAGATCCCAATCAACGGTTCCGCAAATTCTTCTCTATTTACAAAACACGTTACCGGGTCTTCATACTCCAGAATCAACTGTTGGAGTGCTGAAGCAGGGAGGAGAGGATAATCGAAACCTAAAACGAGCCATTTAGATTCTGGGTCGAGGGTGTGAGCTAGTTCTCGCTAAGGACGGGGATTCAAATGGAAACGCAAACGCGTTCTCGATGAGGGGAATTAAGCTGAGAGCTTTTGCTTTAATTTCTCAAAGTCCACTTTTGCGTTTTATAATCTCGCGAGCGCTGCCCTGTTCATTCTTCCTTTGCTTGTAATCGTGTTGAGTCTCGACTTTTATTTGTATGAGGGATGAAGTCGTTCGAGTTGACGCTTTGAGGAGGAGACTCCATGCCGCTCCCAAAATGTATCCTCGCAGTATCTTTGCTCAAGCAAATCTAAACCTTCTTCAAACAGGCTTGATATTCGAGATGCTATCGTTTGTGATCCCGAATTTTCCTGTTCTCGACTCAGGACTCCGACTGCCAAGTGGCAGTGCTGCCTAATGTCATGCAGCCAGCGCACATGTCATTCCCACCTCGCCCAAATTTCTCGTAGCCTTTCCTTGTTAATGCCTCCGGACTCCTCAAAGCAGTATTTCAACTCCATCTCCAATTTTGGTGTTCGAGAGTCAGGATCCGCCCCACGGCCATGGACTCTGCTCTGCATCGCCTGCTTCACGAGCGAGCAGACTCGGCGTCCTCTGACTACTTTTCTCCTCTTCTCTCGTTTGTTTCATGTCACATTAATCATCCTTGAACTCACATTCTCAAATCCGCATCTCCTCATCTCCCTCCTCCGCCGCCATCTCACACAACATAGTCCTAACATGCCTATGCACCCCCGCCTCAGCAACCTTCTCGATCAACTCCCCCAACTCCTCTCTCGCCTCCCTATCTAGATACGCCGGCCTACTACACCTTGGCACAGCTCTCGCCACAACCTCAAAACAATCTCTATAATGCTCCGCATTCTGCCATCTATCTGCTAGGATCGCCAACACAGAAGTACAGTCACGAATGGCGGAGTCAGCGGACGACGGGATGTTTTGGGTAAGGCCTCGGGCCCAGAGGACGTAGAGGATTGTGACGCCGGCTTGGAATTGCGTTATCACTACGAGCCATGGTTGGGCTACTTGGCGCTTCTTTTGGAGGGCGCGGAAGGTGGTACATGCGTCGCAGCTGGCTTGAAACGCTACGTCGCTGACATGGGTGTTGATGTTAAAGCGTGTTGGACGACAGAGGATTCTTGAGAGTTGGCCGACGAGGCCTAGCCACAGGGGGCTTTGGTATCCTTCGTTGTCCATGAGACTAGATGAAGTGTTAACTGAGCCAACGATGAGAGTTTGTCGGCATGATAATTAAATGATTACCTGTGTGAGTAGATTTCATCCGCCCAACTCTCGATCTGCATCCTCATCGACTCTTGCCACTCTCTTGTAGCTTGGCCTTCGAGTGGCACTGAGTGCATGACATGTATAATGTATGATTGTACCAATCTAATCTTGCAGATATGGGCGAATGTTCCTAGATTGGAGAGGACTTGCGGTATCGCTAGAGGTAATGGTAAATCACTCAGCCAAGGCATTAGGTATTGCTCTTCTAGACGTACAACGTAAAGAGGGGAGGAGATGTATGCATCAGCAAGGCTGACAGGTACGTCCAAGGTCCCACTGACTGCTCTGTCAAGTCTATAGAGAGGGTAATTAGTCGGCCGACGCTTCCGGGGGAAGTATCGGGTTAAAAGAACCCACATATAAGCACAAGACCAAACTTTGATCTTCACCTGACTTCCCTCATCGCCCAAGTCCACGAGCTGATGGAATCTGTGCAGGCTCGCAAACCTGATGATTGCCCCGCTGATGTGCGATATCCTCGCCGTTGATTCTGAGTGCAGCGCGTGCATTGCAGACAACAGCATGGCTTGTAACCTCGTTAGAGGATCAGACTTGGTACTTCGGATGATAGCATCTTAGCTTTGAGCCTGTGACTTCAAGTCTTGGTGTTGGTACCTTGGTGCAGCGTCTGATTTGGATTGGATGAGTGACCCAATCGCGAATATCTAGGCAGCTCTTAGTAGTTGGTCTTGATTTCTGTCTTGACTTACCATTTTGACAAAGAATGCAGGCCATCCAGAAATAGGATTACCTGCAGGGGCCATCTTCCACTCTTCATACCAATCCCCACAATCCTTGACACTTAGGAATGGGTATTGAGGATGAATAGCTTGAAAGTACGTCCGGAAGAAAGAAGCAGCTGTGGCAGTGAGAATCTCATCCACTCCTTCCGGCTTCATCTTGCCTTGGACCTGTTGAATCGACTCGCGTCTCGGAGCTGAAGACGACAATTGCTGTGCCGAAAAGTCTGGGGGACTAGGCCGAGTAAAATCAGGAGGACTTTGTTGATTCGCTCCAAGATCTCTCATTTGGATTGGACCACCTAACCTCGCTGAGGGCATGTCTGGGGTCTGAGGCATTTGCCACTGCCATATCCTTTCAGTGTCTGGAGACGTCCCGCTAGATAGTCATAATTGTATGACTGTCCCACATCACTAGAAGTGACTGGCGCCTGAACGCCGAGGTACTGAGTTCTCACACCCTCGAGGTGATCGAGTGAGGTCCCAGGATATCTTTCATTGAGAGTCCGTTCCAGCATCGCAGCGTGATTCTCCAGTGCTGGGACGTACCCCGCTGGGTAGTTTTGGAGCGCCTCTTGGATGACCGGCAAGCATTCTATTCTTCATTAACATCTACTAGAGCATTCGGCATGTCCGGATCAAATACCAACACCTGCAGCTTCGCAATTATGACAGGACTGCTCAAAATCACATCTCTGCTTCCTGTGTCTACATCTCCGACACGCCTTCTTTCTTTTTGGTCCCAAAGGTATCGCAGTGGTATCCGAAGGACTAGGCATTGTCCTCCGAGCTAGAGGGAGGCATTCACGTGATGACGATAGATCAAAGATGGGATGTATAAATGTAGAGAGTGAGACAGACCGGCTTCTAGGAGGAGATGGTTGTATTTCGAGTGGTGTTGTGTCCCAGCGATAAGGATCGTGCGGGCAAGCAGGAAAAGTGGGGTTGGAGGCAATAGTGGGCGGACAGCGGACTTTTTATGGGGAATTGATTAACGAGCCTGGGATCATAAGTCTGTGCTTTTCAGGCTGTTTTCAGGCTACTTTTTCGCGAAGAACTTCAAAGTCTATGCCGTTACTTAAAAAGTATAAAACAACTACAAATTAAAATCTTTTAAGACTATAGTTTATTATTTGACAAAAGCTAAAGTATCTTTTTACAAATTAATTAAGTATATTTATATTTTGATTCAAAAGTCGATATTCAGTTTCAGCGTTCATTTGTTAGCGAAAAGCCCTGAAAAGCCCTGAAAAGCACAGACTTTTGATCCCAGGCTCGTAAGGAGGGCAAGGAGGGCACCCGCCTCGTCACTCATAGAGATTGCTTGTTATCAGATTCGACCCAGGAATGCTACTTATAGAGCTAGTGGCATTTTGTACTCAACGTCGTCCGTTTCGTTTTATCAATGTTTGTTTGGCAGAAGCAGATTTGAACGAAGATTCAAGGCGGGGAAGAACGGTGACGGATGGCTTCAAGGGCCCCACTGCCGGAGATAGCGATTGCCCCCTAAATCGTCTAGGTTATCCCAGCAGACGGGCCCGCTAAATTAGGGGTGCTGTGCCACCATCGTATCGCTAAAAGCTCAACGTCAATTCAATCCTCCAACTATCTTTCCTATCAAACAGGACCGCTTTCATCAAACCTCCAGCTCCTTGCGACGAGTGTATCGATATGATTAGATCCTCTGCCGCGACATTGAAACCCTCGTTTCCTCTTAACATGTCCCCAACTATGCCCCGCCGGACAAGCCTCGAATTTGGCATCGCACCACCATTAGCAAATCTTCAGAAGCATGCATATGGGCACTGCGATGCCGGAAGGTACTACGAGGATATAGAGAATCCTGAAATGGAACCTTGGGCTTCTTGTTCGCATCGTCATTATCATTGATATGGACTCAAATTTCTGTCGAAACCGAACTCCGGGCGTGCTATTCCAGTCCTTCATCATCAAACCCCCACTCCCATCACCACTATTACTACCACCATTGCTTCAGCCGTTTCTTCTGTTCACTGCTCTAGGATCTTCATATTCTCTCGCCAACTTTGTCGCGATCGGAGCTCGAGGCCGTGTTTGCTCCCCCAGGGCTCTCGGCTCATGATTCTCGAAAGCCCCTCCACTTTCCGTACTCGATATGCCAGCTGTCCCTCGACCGTCGCCGCTTCTCGACCTCCCATCGTCTGTCATCCGTGGGCTCGGCATCCTTAGAGACCAGCTGACTGAGCTCTCGTGCTCAGCTGCAAGTTCAGCAGCCGGCCCAGCAGACAGTTCATGAACTACTCTGCTAGAAATATTGCTGGTAGCTGGCATGTCATAAGGCTCTGACTCGGGTGACCTCCCCAGTCGCTTTATTTTCGATTTCCACCGGTAGCAGAACCATATCTCGACGATAATTACAAGTACAGCGATGCCCAGTGGCGATGCCAGAACCGCGAGAATGGTAAAGTTGAATCTTTCGCCTGCCGAGGTTATTCATTATTCCGAATACAGCATTTCGAACTTCCACTCACCCACAGGCGTGAAATCATTCGGAAGCGGGAAATCTAGCACATATCTTGTCAAAACTTCCATTCAGTTGCGAGCGATAATCAACAACACGCACCTTGCAGACGGTTTGTTGGTGCAGCCGGAAGCAGCCCCCCACCAGGCCCGGTGGTGAAGCTTCCCGACAGTGTGACTGTCTCCAGCTTTTGCTGAGATGCCATGACCTTGAAGTTGATGTAGGAATGAGTGTCGGTTTGTTGGTTGCGGCAAGGCAAGTGCCTATGTGCAGCATCTACCTTCTACAGAAGTAAAATTTATTTTTTGCTTTTTTCTCATGACAAAGGTATGTGAGCCTTGAAAGTTGGCTGTGGCTTAGGGTAGCATCCTGATGCAGCCACCACTATTGATATGTTCTTCAGGGGGCGGCTATGCCAATTCAGGCATGACACCTGCCAATCAACTTTAAACAGAGTCTCGGAAGGCGTCCCTGGAATATTGCACCGTTGCCAATCCGATCGGTACACCGAGAAATCTGCCTTGTCCGCAGACGCGTCCATGAGATTGAAGGAAGAGGCTGCGACACGTCTCAGTCAATCGTCATCAGTATGACGCTATATCTCCAAGTGGAACGCTCGCGCACTCACTCCATTGTTCCTGTCTGCCCTGATCCTTCGCATCTTTGGCATCCTTGATCGAATATGGAGTTGAAGAGCTTTCATTCCTTCCTCCTAGGCTCTGTGTTCCTCCTCTGGTTTTCACTTGGAAGTTGCCAAAAGAACGACGACCCATGGATCGACATCACATTCACAGACACCTATAAGAACCAACCAAATTGCAGTCAGAGCTGTCTCCTGAACGTCGTCAACCAAATCCCCGATTGTGTCAATTTTGCCTGCGTTTGCACCGGAGACGTTCTCGGCTCCAATTTCGTCGCCGGCTTCAACGATGTATCAACCTGCGCTCAGCAGACATGCGGCAACAGCGTGGATGCGAAGAACGCCGCCATTGCTTTCAGGAATATCTGCTTGATCCAAGAAGGAGTCATGAACGTATCTACGACAAGTACACCCACAGTTACCGCAGTCACAGCAAATACTGCATCACCCACGAATACGATACTTGGAAACTCGACGATAATTGGTAGCTCGACGGTGACTGTCATTGTCACCACGGGAACCGGTACTGGAACCGGCACTACTGACACTGTCGCAAGCTCGACTTCCCAAACCGCACTGCCAACTCCAAGTAGGTCGCTTCCAGGTTCATTCCTTTTGCATTTCTAGCTTGCTGATCGAGGCAGCTGTGACCTACCTCCTCCTAATCAACACAACATCCTACTCTTCCCTCACCTCTTGCTCCAAATTCTGCCTCAACAGCTGCCGTGACCCTAGCGGAACTATCGACGAGCCCCGATGCGGTACCGATAAAAAGCCTCCCGGCTATGACGCCTACTTCGGCCTCGCCTACGAACTTCAATGTCAAAGCCCTTCTTGTCTATGCGCCGGCGGAGCCTTCAACTTAACATATTCTACTTTATGGAAAGAGAGTTTAGATTTTTGTAACTACCTGCCTACGTTGCAGGATCGACCGGATCCGGAATATGATCGTTTGCAAGGTGTGTTAGCGGACTATTGTGCACAGAATCAATTTCCGCCAGCGAGCTGGATGCAGGCTGTAGAAGGGAGTCCGAATAATTCGGCGTTGACGCCTCCTGGTATGTTCCTATCTCTAGAAGGCTTTGGTTTGTTGAATTTCTGATGTGTGGTATTTTTAGTGCTGAGCAATTCGGACAAGATCGCGATTGGGGTTGGTGTTCCTTCGGCGCTGGTTGCAATAGGAGCAGCAGTTGCAACAGGCGTTCAGGCTTGGGTGGTTTGGAAAAAATACAAGGATACGATGGCGAGAGCAGGGAGAAGAGGACCCTAGATGAGAGGATCGAAAGAGATGACACTTTTACTCACAACCGAATGTTTCATCAGAGCGACTATCTAAGTTTCCGGCGCCCGACCTTACAATGATGCTTGACTGCATTTGTTTTAGAATGATGGATTAGAGGCCATTCACGAAGATGTCTCGAGACTCTAAAATCGACTACTTAGACTCGATTTGGCTTAGTTTTGAAGGTGTCACGCAAGGATGCGTGGGCGATAACCTGTGAGAGCGGACAGAAGGTGTGGGGTCATTGAGTGGGAAAATGGTCACGTGTGCCACTTTTGTGTGTCCGAGCGTCCTTGGGGACTTCTTCGCAGGGGCTTTAACATGTGGAATAATCTAGTAGCGAGTCGTGTAACGAATACTGCATGATTTAAGAGCAGCTAAAAACTATGATATAAGAATGATATGTCTATAGGATATCCAAAGTACGTTCAAGTATGATTATACGAAATCAAAGCCTCCCATCCCCCCATCCCGCGCCATGACAGTCTTTCCTCCCAAACCAGAAAAAAACTTCAGTTACTCTGCTCCTACCTCATTAAGAACGAATTCACGTACCCCCTCACATCCGCCCCTTCTGGCTCAGTTTTCACGATCTCAACCTTCTCGTCTCCAGGCTGACCCCATCCACCTCCACCAGGTGTCTCAATGACCATCTTGTCTCCAGCTTGAACTTTGAAGTCTTTCCTTCCACCAACATTAACCCACCTCTCCTTCCCATTCTTCATCTTCTCAACTAGGGAGTTTCTCCCGCTCTCACCAGGTCCACCACCCGCCATTCCAAACGGCTGATACACTCTCCTCTCGCTGACGATCGAAGCACTCAGCGCTCGTCTGAATTCGTATTCGCGAATAATGCCATTGCCGCCATTGAACAGCCCAACACCACCACTTCCCGGTCTCAAGACGAATCGATTGAGAATGACCGGGTATCTCTTCTCCAATACCTCCGGATCCGTAATCCTCGTATTCGTCATATGGATATGAACACCACTCGTTCCATGCCACCCCTCCCCCGCACCACTACCCCCACAAATCGTCTCTCCAAACCCAAATCCCTTGACTTCTTCACCAGTCTCTAAATCCTTGCCTCCGAATCCAAAAGAGAAGACATTGCAATCTCCTTGGCTAGCAGCACAAGCTTGGAAAACTTTAATCAAGACATCCGTTACGCGCTGACTTGTAATTGGATTACCAGCACAGACTGCTGCTGCTCCGCTAGGGTTGAGAATCGTGCCTTCTGGAATGATGAATTTGATGGGGAGGAGACAGCCTTCGTTTAAGGGGATGTCTTCGTTGATTAGGCAGCGGAGGACGTACATTGTTGCTGATTTCGAGATGGCCGAGGGAGCGTTGAAACAGTGGAGGCCTTCGAGGCCGGTGCCGGTGAAGTCGAAGACTGCACTGCCTGATGGATCGATTGTGATCTTGAGGGCGAGGGGTGTACCGTCGTCCATATGGTCTACTGCTGTGAGGGGTTGGCCGTTGAATTTGGAGTAGGTCTTTTGGAGGTAGGCGCGGACGGCAGTGGCGGCGTTCTTTTTGATGGCATTCATGTAGAAGTGTACAGTCTTGAGACCGCATTCCTCGATGAGAGCTTGAACAAGGTTAGCACCCTTGGCGTTCGCGGCAATTTGTGCTTTCAAGTCATTGAGGTTGTCGCTCAGACTTCTTGTGCCGCTGCAGCCGGGATGAGAACCTGTTTCTTCAACCAAGACCTTCGTGATGTCTTCTTCGAAAAATACGCCATCGCGAACGAGGAACATAGAAGTAATTTGTGCACCTTCCTCGTACAGTTTTGTGCTGCTGGCTGGCATGGAACCAGGAAGGATGCCACCGATTTCGGCATGGTGACCTCGGGATGCGGTGTAGAAGCTGATGTTTTTGCCTTCTTGGTCGAATATTGGTGTTATGACAGTGATGTCTGGTAAGTGAGTTCCTCCTGCGAGGGGTCTAATTGGTGTCAGTAAAAGGACTTTGCGAAAGGCGCAAAATAACTGACGTATTTGAAACCAGAACATCTCCTGGACGCAAATTCTTGGAGTGAAGGTTGTGCTGGAAGCGGACGGCGTGCTCCATACTACCCAGATGAACAGGAACGTGTGGAGCATTAGCAACGAGACCACCGTCGGGCTACCGAAGTCAGTAAGATGGATGCGTCGAAGTGAGTAAGATTACTTACACCAAACAATGCGCAACTGAAGTCGAGCCTTTCCTTGATGTTGACTGAGACGCTGGTCTTCTGCAGAGTCAGTCCCATCTGCTCTGCAATACCCATAAATCGATTCGACATGATCGAGAGCTTAATCGGATCCTCAGTCAGTGGCTCGTCTTCGGTGCTGTTAGGCGCCACGGAAGGCTTCTCTGTTGCTAGATCAATCACAACATGAGATTGCAATATCATCGCAGTAGCTCCAGGCTGAACAACAATCATTTGCGTCTCATCATAAATCATCGCTGGTCCCGTAATAAGGTCACCGGGAATGCGATCTTTCAAGACGAACAGAGGCGCATCGGTCCATCCACTCTCGAAGTAGACTTTGAGTGTCTTCTGTTCTTTTTGAGATACAGCTGACTGAGGAAGAGTCGCCAGCTCCTTGCTGATTGACTTCTTTTTCGCGAGCTGCGTGCCAGCGTTGGCTCGACCTCGGACTCGCAGGTTCTCGACCAAAACTCTCCTGTTTGGCAGAGTGAAAGAAAATTCTCGTTGATGCTCTTTGACAAAGGCAGCTGCGTAGTCTCCATCATCGGGTTGCAAGATCATAATTATCGTATCGGAGCCAGCATATCGTAAGTTAACATAACGTTCATAAATCATTTGGTCAGGATTGAAGCCCTCCAGTTTGAGCTCTTTAGTCACTTGGTCCTGTGATGAATCGTGAGCCGCTACTCTTGATAGATGGGAACTTTGTACATACTTGCAAGTTGGCTAGTCTGAACTCTACTTCGTCGACTGACGAGTAGTAGTCACATGAGCACGGTTCGTGTTTCTCTTGTACAGTGTCGGCCAAGGCCATTCCGTACGCACTCAAGATACTTGCATGTTTGTGGACTAGGACCCTCTTGATATTGAGTCTGTATGCGATCGCCTATAGTTGTTTAGAGACGAGTTTTTTTCGTTAAGGGGTGTGGGACTTACACAAGCATGTTGGCCTCCAGCACCACCGAAGCTCGCGAGGTTGTGGTCGCCAGTATTGTATCCTTTCGACTCAGTGATTTGTCTGATTGGCCGGCACATCGACTCGTTGGCCACATTCAAGAATCCTAAGCAAACTTCTTCGACTGAAAGAAGCTTACCACCTGAGCTTCTCAAATCCTCATTGATTGTCTCAGTGAGCTTCTCAAATGCGGTGCGAGAAGCTTCCAGGTCAAGAGGCTCGTTCTCATTTGGTCCGAATATCTTGGGGAAATGCTCAGGCGACAAGCGGCCAAGTACCAAGTTGGCATCTGTGACTGTTAGTGGACCACCCTTCCGATAGCACGTTGGGCCAGGATGGGCTCCCTATCATGTTGTCAGTCTCAAATGGTGCGAACGAATGAAAGATGAGCTTACAGCTGATTGGGGTCCAGCATTGAAGAGACCATTTCGGTAGGTCAGGATACTTCCACCGCCTGCCGCCACAGTGGTGATGTCCAATTGTGAGGTCTGAACTGTAACGCCTGCAATCACATTTTCGAGGGTATGGGTCAAAAGACCGCCATACCGACTGACGTCTGTCGATGTACCTGTGCTCATATTAACATTTTGCATCAGAGAGCATCATTGAGGTCTCTCACCTCCCATATCGAAGCCGATGCAAGGAACTTTGTCCTTTTCATCGTAGCAAGTGCGACTGAAACCAACAACTCCTCCCGCTGGTCCGGACAATATAGCTCTCAGACCGTTGAATCTCTGCCAGCCGACCAGTCCACCGTCAGATTGCATAAATTCACAACGTGCTCCTTGCTCGCTATCTTCCAGCTTCCCGATGAAACCGGCGCGGAAGCCATCGATGTACTTCTGAACCACCGGAGAAAGATACGCGTCTGCAGCTGCTGAGTGGCCACGTGATACGGCTTTGATCATAGGCAAAAGTTGGGAGGAAAGTGAAATTTGCGTGAAGCCGATTTCTTTAGCGATCTTGCCAATAGAAAGCTCGTGATCTGGGTATGTGTAAGAGTGCAAAAGTACGACAGCTAACGAGCGAACACCACTGCCATACAGTTTCTGGAGACCCTCTCGTGCTTGCCGAACATCTGAAATCTGTGAGCAAAGCAGTCAAAACCGATGAAGAACACGTACCAAGAGGCTTCAAAATTCTGATGAGTTCTCCACCAACCCCTTTAACAACTTGAGCATCATCAACTAGCGAGTCCAGCTCAGCTGCTGCCTTCGGACTTGGATCTTCGGTATACTCCTCAGGAGTAACCCGCTCGTCAATTTCTAAGACATCGGAGAAAAGCGGAGCTGCCCGTCGAATGTTGAAATCGAACAATTTTGGCCTCGTCTGATCCCCTATTCTTAAGAGATCCGCATGGCCCTTGGAAACGACGAGAGCGCATGATTCTGCAGATCTCTCGAGCAACGCGTTTGTTGCAACTGTGGTTCCCATTTTGATGGAGGCTAGAAAGGAGTCAGCACGTGATAACAAAAAGGCTTGAGACTTACCAATCAGCGCAGTGTCGATAGGCTCGCCCCTGACGAGCTTCTCGCCTGTGACCTGCTCCAAGATCCTCCTGATACCTTCCTGCTAGAAGTTAACACTAGGTTCGAACTTGCAGATTGCCAGCACTTACAGTTGGAGCATCATCATAATTAGTTGGGTCAACACTCAAAAGTTTGACAACTATATCTTCCTTGCCAGGAATGTTTGTCGCTATGCAATCTGTGAATGTTCCTCCTCTGTCAATAGCAATCTCAATGCCAGACTTCATGGGAGTTGGTGGAGGGCTAATAGCAACAGGCATGTTGGCGAGACTTCCTTGGAGTACTTCCTCTGAAATAGCTCGAAAGAATGATTTGCCTGCTTGACGGTGCAACGGCGTACGAGAGAAGATATAATATGATATTCGTGATGAATCTGTCACGGGAATGGATGTCCGAAGCCGTCTCCTAGCAAACTGGTGGCGACATCTTCCTCAGCCTTGGGAGATTGAAAAGCCAAGTTCCTCCAGGGCGCAAGCAGAGGGGTGGTGGGATCATGATGAGGGGAGGGAACATCCCACCAATGGGCCTTGTACGGCACGGCATGGCTGGCGATAGGAGACTCAGATGCATCTATCGATAGCTTGTGATGATATGACAGTTGCCGATCGTTGACTCGCATAAATTAGTATCGCAGGTTGATTTGTGGAGTTGAAGCTTCGGCGCTGAGCCCGAGATGTTCTTATCGAAGCCTCGTGCAGCACAAGACCGTATGTTCAGCGCCACCAACGCCCGGACGTGCATGCTGGGAACACGCTAGGGAAGCACGCCGTATGCAATGCACCGCCGTATGCACCGTCGCTTGCCGAGGGAGAACTGCATTTTCCACAACATCGCTCACCAAATCTCGGGGTCCAAAGTCCATCGACAAGTGCGGATGGGATCACGGAATCTGCATCGCACTGTACGCCCGAGATATGGGAGCTGACAAAAAAATCGGGCTGCTCTGTCGCCCGAAAGGTAGGCAATTGTCTCCAGTGAGATGGCCTAGGCGGCGAGTCACGCTAACTCGGTCCATGAAGACGCGTTCGATATGTTTTACCTGCCCAAGTCTTGATATTGTCTTCCATCCGGGTCATTTCTAATCTACAACTGCGCCATTTTCAGACTCCCCGCAGATGCCTTTCCTTTTCGAGATGTCGTCTCACATCAATTTGCAATTAGGATGGCCAAGTCCTCGTCTGTTTCCAGCTGAGCAACTCGCAGCAGCAACCACAGCCAGTCTTTCCAATCCTGATATTGCTAAATCTGCCCTGATATACGGTCCGGGTCTGGGATATACACCCTTTCGGGAATCTGTCGCAGAATGGCTGACTTCGTTCTACCAGCCTCCCTCAGGAGCAATTCCGATCGACCGGGCAGCTATTACGGGCGGCGCGTCTCAAAACCTTGCAAGTATATTGCAGGTATTCTCTGACCCTAACACTACGCGAAGAATATGGATGGTTGAGCCGACGTACTTTTTGGCCTGCACGATATTTCAGGATGCGGGGTTTGCTGATCGTCTGCGAGGTGTGCCCGAGAACGAACATGGTATCGACATTGAGTATCTGAGGAAAGGGCTCTCGAAGTTCGAATACGAGGCTAGCCAAAATGGAGTGTACCACGAAATCAAGCCTACAAGCCAATATGGCAAGATATTCAGGCATATTTTGTACCTAACTCTTACTTTCTCTAACCCGAGTGCGAAAACTAAGTCCACACCCGTTCGAGAACAACTTCTCTCACTGGCGCGAGAATACGATATCCTCATAATTTCCGACGATGTCTACGACTTCCTACAATGGCCAGCGGAGGAATGCAAATCAACGACCGTCAAGATAGCACCTATTCCGCCTCGACTGGTTGATCTAGATCGTGCGACAAGCTCGGACGAGTCGTGGGGGAATAGTATCAGTAATAGTTCGTTCTCGAAAATTGTTGCTCCGGGCGTGCGTGTTGGCTAGGCAGAGGCTTCAGCGAAGATGATTCTCAGGCTCTCACAAAAGTACGACTTCCTCCTCTTGTTCATCGCACTTCATTACTGACAAAACTGACAGTGGCGCAACACGTTCAGGTGGAGCTCCTTCACATCTCACCTCCACCTTCCTGCATCATCTCCTCAGCTCGGGCGCTATGCAGAAGCACATCGATGAAGTTCTCGTCCCCACCTACCAATCAAGATATCGCATCCTCATGAGAGCCATCCAAACCCACCTCGAGCCTCTCGGCATCAGAACTACGACCGGTGCTCCATACATCACCCCAGAAGACGACAATACCATCGTCCCAGCAGGCGGATTCTTCACCTACATATCATTTCCACCCGAACTACCCAGCGCGGACATCATCGCTAAACGAGCAAAGGAGGAATATGCATTGACGTTCGCATACGGATATATGTTTGTTGTGAAAGGCGACGAGACGAGTGCTGAGAGATCGAAGACGGGATTTGGGAACGGAGCGCGATTGTGCTGGACCTGGCATGAAGAGGAGGAGATTGAGGAGGGTGTGACCAGGCTGGGAGAACTTTTAAAAGTCATGCTGGCTGAAAGCTCAAGGTGAAGAGTGAAGTTTTCACCAAAATTTGATCTGACATTTAGCTATGTACCAACAGCCTCGCAAAATACAAAATTATGGCAACGATCGTTATCTCGTCTCAGTGGGAAGAACAAGCAGAGATCGTAACGAGTCAAGCGGCCCACTGATCAGAGTCACCTCATTAGCCTCGCTTACTGTATTCGGAACCTTCTTTCAACCCTACGACGTGCGACATGCACCGTTGAACGATAAACCTTATTCAGCGCATATTTCTATCCGTACGAGCGCGTTTCATCTCTGAGGGATTGTTCGCTTAGAATAAGGGGCAGCATCCCTTACTTGTCGACCGTTATCAAAGTCGGTCGCCAGACTTGCTTCAAACGACAGGAATGCAACAATTCGTAGTGCTTTTGAAGAGCGCAATGCCAGCTTCAGTCCTTGTGACCTGAGTATGCCTACCAAACTGACACTCATGTGAGATGACTCTCACCGCAAAACAGTGCAGTTGGATGCGATAGTGGTGGTCGGTCAACTGTCCTTACCCCTCTTCCTTCGCATATATACTCAACACTTAAAGAGCCCATCTTTCTCTATTCTCGAAAACAAAATATTGCAATTTCTCCACTGCTTAGATACACTCTTCGATCAATTTCATCTCATATCCAACATATTGTGAATAGGTTGCAGGGACTCACGAACAAGGACAAAGGCCGTGATGAGTTATAGTTGTCTTTCGTTAGAATAGGGTATGCAAATAAATACTGTCGTTCTCAAAACTTCTTCCGGTATCTATCTATCCTCTTTTCTCTCGTTGTTAACATAGGTTCTCGAATACTTCAAAGCATCGCCATTACATTCTCTTCTTCAACCTCCCCAACCTTCTCCCATCGCACCTCCTCTTCACCCTGTACCTCGCTCTCCAAAAAGAACCTCAACATAATCCCCGCCGCCCACACCGCATCATCATCTTTCTCAACCCCCACCAATTGCTCCTCCAAATACCCCTCCTCCCACCCTACCGCCTTACTAAAAACCCTCAACGTCTCCCCATTAACAAATCTATCAAACTCCGCATGACCCTGATACGTCAAAACCCTTCCCCTCTGCCACAGTCCCTGTAGAGCACAATGTTCACTACTCCCCAGTGCATGGAAGCCTTCTGGGATAGGATGAAGGACGACGTGATCTGCGTGGACAAATTGGAGACGGAGCTGGGTTGGGTTGGAGGCGTTGGAGAGAACGGGACCGAAATGGGAGAGGATGGCGGGGGTGAGGGTTATGGGGTGGACGCCTAACTCCCAGCCTTTGGGGTCGCGGACGACGGCTAGACGGGAGGGGGTTGAGAAGAGGGCGTGGGCAATTAATTGGTGGCCGAAGCAGGAGCCGAAGAGGTGGATTTTGGGGTGGCTTGTGTAAAGTTCTGCTGTGCTGTCAGTGAAATGATGTAGCGAGGTGTTAGGGAGATCGTACCTTGTGTGAATTCTAGCAAAGCTTTGATCCAAGGCGCATCGTCATATGCTGAAGCCGCTATTCTCACGTCAGTCACCTCACTTTCCATCTACAGAGATAAGTACACGCCTGATCCAGTAATAATAAGCCCATCAACTCTATCCAAATCTTCAATCGAAGGCAAATACCCCCTCATACAATCATAACTACTAAACTCTAAATCCACCTCCGGCACACCTGGCGTCTTCTCCGCAGCATCCCTCAACAACGCCTCAAAGATATCTGCATACGTCCCTCTCTCCGCATAAACATTCGGAACCGGAGTATCGCAGTCTAAAACCACGATGTGAAGCGAAATAGGGGCCATCTCTCGCTTTCTCGCCTCTCGTATAATATCAATCACGTGAATCCTTCTCGCCTCCTTTCTTTCTCTCTCTCTTTATGGCTTGGAAGAAGGCGAGAAAAGGATGCGGCAGAGAACACGCAAGACCCCTCTTTCAGCTCAACCTAATCTTCATATCGAGATCAAGATAAATGAATGACTCGAAGAGGTCTCAATAGAGCGATCTTCGGCCTGTACTCCACTCTTGAGGGTTCGGCAAGATAAAGTCCGCTGATAAGGGGTAGGTTTTAGCAACGAGATGCATTTGAGTGCCCGATGGCTTGCTTGAGGCTCGGTGAGGGCGCCGACGCATGTCCGTTTTCCGTCAGAAAGAGAAAGCTTGGGCTGGGCTTGACTGGTATGGGGCTGAAGGAGGTAACTTACCCAAGGTTTAACCGAGGTCTGCAGGTCGACTCTGTCCTGCCATGGAACTCAACATCATCACTACTGTACTTCGTCACGAAAATTCAAAAGTCTCTAGAGGAAAGAAGAGCAAATGCAAGGCATTTTTGCAATGACTTTCGAACCCTCGCGCAGACTAAAACAAAACAAAATATTCGTCCGTTCTCCGCATCCTACGCACAATGAGGAATTCGAACAGCATTCCAAGAAGTACAATCGCAGAAATGCAATGTTCATACACGGCTGGTTACTGGCGCAAGTGGCCACGCAATGGCGCGGAATCTGTAGAAGCATCCATTTTAGTATCGTGACGCACTTGCGCAAGATGACAGATTAGATAGCCTGAAGCGTATCTGATTTTTTACACTCCACCCATCATCATCCAAGAACTTTGATCTAGCTCGCCTGCAATTCCTTCAGCTCTTTTGTTGCCCTCAGGCTATTTGACCCTGCCAACGACCGCCTTCCCTCGTTGATGTTGCCTTTATACTAGATTTGCTTTCTCGTGTGTAGGCGCTCGATGTTGTTGCTCAGCATTCTACCAGGCGTGCTCTTCTATCTCGGCAGATTCGTCTTTGGCTTCCTTTCCATCATCTTTGCAGCTTCGCAGTTATCTCCTTGATAGTCGTATCTACTGCCTCCTTCTTGCTATTCCTGTCTTCTCTTCGTTGCTTTAAGTATCTAGACGCGGTCGCGGTCGTACACTCATTTCCCTTGCCGGAAGCTCAATTGCCCTCCTGCTGTATTACTGGTATTCAGTCGTTTGCTGTTCGATCTCAGATGTTTCTCCCGAAAGCCTACTCTGTCCAATTTTAGATCGTCTGGTTTAGCATATAGAGTAGAAAGAACCTGAACCCGCGAGTCTGTCACCTTCGATGAAAGTAATGGCGGTCTTAGGCTACTAGGCACCAAATTTCATGGGCTCTAGGACCAAGAAATCATTATTCAATATGCCAAACTATAGTCTAGTAATATTCGGGAATGTACAGTCTATGATGCTCCTAGATGTGGCGTGGTTGAGGTAGAGTTGCCATCGCAAGCACTAGAAGTAATCTGCCTCGTCCCAACATCATTATCAATCACTAAATTATCTCTATTTTCGATCATGGTGGCGCGACAACAGTACGTGCAAGCGCATTATAGGCTCCACAACAATGAGAGTGTCAAGCCTATCTGTTGTAGCGTATTCATGAGGCTTTTCAAAGCCTTGGCGTTGCGAGGACAAGACTATCGCGTTGTTTTTCATGACTTTCCTTTCTGCTTGCGCAAAGCTCTGGCCTCATACCCTAATTGTAATTTGAATCGATTATTCTACTAGTTCGGGAACCAGAACATTAACCCAAGATGCTCTTGTTTCGTTTAGTAGTGATCTTTGCCTCGCTTGTGTCATTTTGTGTCTCAATTCCTCCTCAGCCAAGCGATATATCCGGGACCTGCCTGAAAGATGGATGCTATATGAAGGGACCGTGTTGCAATCCATCAATTGGGTGAGTTATCTAGGCCGATCTATCCTTTCCATAAGAGAAAAACCTAAGTGCTCTCCAATTGCAGAAATTGTGAGGGATATACAAAGTAGTATGATCTACACCCATATTCGAAGAATAGAGATGCCATGATGGTTGTTTGGTAGTGGAAAATATTCAGCTTGTTCTGATGTTGTTGGAACATATATTGGCAATTATTGTGGTGAGGATTGGGGTGCAAAATGCCAAAAGGGGGCGACGTGTACCATGGACGGCTGGGTTTTATCTTCTTTCCGTCTTTTGTTCTTAGCTGATAATAATACAACGGAAGGCTTTGCGAGAAAACACCTCCAGAGTGAGTCGTGGCACGCCGAATGTGCTCTTCCGAACCTTCCTTGGTAGACACTCAGTGCTAGAATAGTAACGCAGCCAGTACCGGCGCCTCATCAACCTCAAGCCATACCAACATATCGAAAGTTGGTCTACAAGCTATCATAGCCACTGTCTGTCTCGTCTGTGGGGCGATCATAGTATACATGATCATGAGGATACGTCAAGCAATTAGAATGGATGCTCGACGTGGACCACATAGGCCTCGTCAAGTGGCGTACCCACGGAATAGAGACTTATACGATGCTCGCGATGATGGTTTTGGCGTTGAGGTCAGACCACAGCTGTTTGAAAGGGACGTAAGGGCAAGTCAAGAAACCGAGCAGCTGCAGGAAACAGCGCTAGAATTGCGCCAATGCGACCGGTGCCATCGGGCGAACGGCTAATCGAAGATTTCCCGAACAGGCCAATAACCGCAGGCTGCACTCACGACCCCACAATATGCCTCTGCTGTCTGTCAGCGTACATCGATAAAACCCTCGCCACAGATGAAATTGGACCAGAACCCTTGGACGGCTGTCTTGAATGTTGGGCAGCGAATAATGTTCGTCAATTGGAGGAACGAATCAAGTGTCCTGAAAATAGCTGTGGGCTTCAGCTCACACCTAGGGATATTACAGCCTTCGCCAGCGAGCCTGAGTTCGAACTGTAAGTTTGATGGATTTATTATTGCAACTATTTTATATATGCAGCTTCAAACTCATTCTCTGATTTTCCAGATATATTCAAAAGATGGGTTGAAAACTAAAGAGTGCTTTATCTGTAGCGTAGACACAGTCCTGCCCTGTGGCTTTCCAGAAAGGCCGATCACCGATCCATGCTCAACGGACTGCAGAGAGGCCCCTCCTTGCTTGGAATACTTGTCAAGGAGCATCAAATCAGATTTAGATGCCGGAAAATTTGGTAGAATCTTGTGTTCTCGCTGCCCTTCTCCACTAGGATTCGAAGATATTCAGAAATTTGCAGCAAAAGATGTCATCCTTCGGTAAAGTTTCTATTATTCCATCATTCCTGAAGAGAACAGAACTAATAGGAAATAAAGATATGATACATTTTATACCCGAAAAGCCTTGGAGGCTGACCCCAGGTTCAGATGGTGTCAAAACCCGGCTGGCTGTCCTTCTGGACAAGTACACGAGACGCAAGATCCACTCTTAACTTGCCATGCTTGCATGTTTGCAATGTGCTATCAACACGAGCGACGCTGGCATGTCAGGATGAGCTGTGAAAATTTTGACATCCGGCAAGGGGAACAGGATGAGGAGACGAAGGCCTCTATCGAAACTATTGCAACAACACATAAGTGTCCTGCTTGTAACGTGAATATTGAAAAATAGCAAGGAACTTGTAACTATCTGACGTGTAAGCCATTCCACTGGTCTTGGATATTACCTATACTAGGCCGAATAGTATGCTAACAAAGAATTCACCCGCAGGTGAAAATGTTGGTTGTGGTCATGTGTTCTGCTACCGATGCTTGGTACCATGGACTAGATACGGTTCTCTCACAGTTCATGTAAATGGATGTGTTGGCGCATATTAGACTCCTTTAACTGAAATGTGAGGATCTCCTGTGATTCTGTTAGCTAGAAAGTTCGATTTGCTGTCTTGGAGATCCGGGCGTAGTCGCGATCTCGCCCGATCTCATCGGTCGGGTGACTAAGGTCCCACTATCGTCTCAATCGCCATCCTGCTTCGTTGTCGAAAATGCAGCGTGCGTTCTGCTCGGGTTTTGAGCGCTTCTCCTGATTGTCTCCTCTCTCGTCTTCTGTCGTTCGGTTGAGAATACAGAGCAGGAAAAAGCTACAGGACCAAAAATTGATTTCGGCCCTGCCGTAGCCTCAGGTCACACCGCATCTGAACGAATCAAAGCCTTCATGAACCCCAGCTCAAGCCTCAAGAACGTTTGTACATCGCAACTCGCCAACAGAAGATTAATCTACAATCGAGTGCTCGAACGAAGTCTGCCTGAGATCTTCCCAAAGAATTTCTTGAAGGACTTTGTTAAAGAATAAATATCTGAGTTGTCGATTGCTTTCTGGGAGGGCTGAGGCGGCTAAGCTGAATGAGAAGTTGAAGATGATAGAATGAAAGGGCCTGGGAGGTGACTAAATTGGTATGTCAACAAAATAGAACACTTCAATTCTTAGGCAATCATCCTACACAAACTCTAACGAATCCTCTTCTCCGAGATCTTCCCACCCTCGCCCTCACCAACATCTCTTACAGCAACCGTATCCCAAAAAGCATCACAAAGATAACTGCCACTATAGCTCGGCTTCTCAAAGCCATCCGTCAACGGCTTCGTCGCCAACGCCGGCTTCTGAATCTCCTCAATATACCCCTCAATTCCCCTCTCCTTCCACAACTTCGCAAACTTCTCGGTCTGATAATTAATCCCCTGCAACGCCCAAATAGGTTGTACCTGCCACGCAACACCCAACTTCGCCATATCAGATGGGAAGGACTTCACTTTTTCAGGAGTGAATCCAGCTTTGGGATAGTCGTAATCACCAGTGTAGCCGAAAGCGAAGAGTCGGTCGGGGAACACGGCACGGACTTGGGTGTGGAAGGATACGATATCGTCCCAGTTGGGCATGTCCATTCTTGCCCATGTCACGTCACCGAGGGGGGCAGCGAGGAGAGCGCGTTCCACGATGGCGGTGACGCAGGATTTGTAGAAGAATTGACCTTCGCGGGAACGGGGGAGGTCCCAGTCGAAGAATATTTCTTTGCTGACCGTCTCTTTAGCGATGGCGCGGCGATCTTTCAGGGGCTTGATACCGGATCCGAGTTTGGTGATGTATGCTGTGTACTCTTCTAGAGTTGCAATAGCTTGTACGGCTTCGTCGAAGGTGAGGAAGTTGACGCGCTTGATCCATTCTTTGCGGACTTCGAGAGGGTTTGAGGATCCGGCTTCAACAGCTTCCTTCAGGGTGTCTTGCAGGGATTTGACAGAGACGGTGGCTCCTCGAACGTACTTGTGGTCTCGGGCATCGATCACGTCTGTGATAAACTCGGAGTGATCGACGTCACATCTGCAGAGAAGCATGGTCTCGGCTCCCATGATGTCGATCTGCATTCTTGCAGCTGTCAATCGGTCCAAGTACTCGTTAGTAGTGACGACAGTTCTTCCTTGCCCGACTGTAAATTTCTTCTTTCCGATTGCAAGGTCGTCCAAGTGGAACATGGCAACACCAGCTTCGACGAATAGTTTGGTCATCTTGACGGTTGAAGTCAGGCCTCCGAATCCCATATCACCATCTGCAACGATTGGAGTGAGGTAGTCCCAGTTCTCCAGATTGGCACGAGCTTCCTTTGGCTGCAGCATTCTGTAGTGATTTTGGCGCTGGCTGTGCCAGCATTGGGACTTGAAAATCTTGTCCACCACTTTCGGTACTGTATCAAGAGGATAGTCGCAACAGTCCATTCCTGGCTCAGAGACCTCTGAGAAGCCGCAAAGTGCGCCAGAAACATAGAGTGTTTGTTGGTATTTGGCCATCTGAGAAGCAATGATGGGGTCCGTGACACCGAATGTCATCTCGTTGGTTCCGTTGACTCGGTGCTCATTGAGTAGGTCCCAGAGTTTTAAGGCCATGTCGCTAGAGGCATATTTTTGAGGGAGGAGACCTCTCAACGAGGCGATTCTGGCCGCAGAGTACGGTCTGTCGAGATCAGGTGTCAGCTCGAGATCTTGGAATGGAAGAAAGTGCTTACCTTTGAATGTGTTTCTGTCTTGGACTGCTCCACCACTCTTCGATTTGCTTGACTTTCGAGTCAAACTCAGCCTGTTCGGCATCAAGACATTGGGTGATCTTAGGCATGTTGATGTTGTAAAAATCGAAGTAAAACTCAAAAGAAAGAAAGAAAGAAAGAAAGAAAGAAAGCAGAAGTTCGTGATGCTCACAAGAACTTCGCTGAAACCTCACAAGGCCACTTCGGCCTTCTCTCAGCCTCGCATTGCGGGGTCCCTGCCGATGTCCCTGGCCGGTTGCCCACCTATGGTTCCATCCTAGACATCTCTCGAGATAATGTACGTCGGTAAGATGCACGTGAGGCCCACAGCTCGGGGACGACTATTTCGTTGTTTAATTCCACACTTGTGGACCACGAATATGAGGTTTAAATGGGCATTCTCCTCATCCCGGAACAGTGGCTCACCCCATTTTTGATATTGCACGAGGCGCACAGGGGTCATGGTGGCAAAGAGTAGGCTTCTTACCTGCCTCCACTAAACTTGATAAGGCACGTTTCGGCGTCGAAGCCCGAAAACTAAACTAGTTTCGACTACATCTCGACCCCGATGGCACAGCAATCCCTTCCGGATACCACGAACCAAGGCGGGATCTGATATTCAACGGCGTCGGGCCCGACGATACCATGGGGAAACCTTGTGGATCACGCCCGAGTTGATAACAGTGATTGCAGTTGCGGCGTGGCCAATTATTTGCCAAGGAAGGGCGTGGCTTGGGAAACGGCTGGGACAATGCAGGCAGCTTTCCACGACTCGTACGAGTCCAGAACTTGGTGTCTCGACGAGCTTGATATCTTCTTGATATCTCGATATTTGATCCGACTGCATTGTGGCGTCGTGTGCTGCATTTCTACAAGAGTACAAAGTCAGGAAAGATCACCCTCCTGATCAGGTAATCTTACATCGACACACGACAGATATCAAATCTTCAACCTTGTCAATATGTCTGCAGAGAAGATACCCATGGAGCCGATAGCATCCAAAGACGTGACCGCAGGAGAGGTTTTCAACTATTCCGATGCCGACATTGCAGCAGCATATGCAGATCGACTTGATGGTGAAGATGCCTATACTGCGGCGGAAGAGAAACGGCTGAGATGGAAACTCGATTTACGACTTGTCCCAATTCTGTGGCTCAACATCACTTTGGCTGCTATGGACAAAGTTACGACGTCTACTGCAGCCCTCTATGGAATGAAAACAGCAACTGGACTCACCGGTGATAGGTATTCATGGGTTGGATCAGCTTTCTACGTAAGTCCCGTCCTACATATTCAACGTAATTACGGCTGACCCCTCAACAGTTTGGTTACCTAGTTTGGTGCTTCCCATCTGGAGGGCTTCTCCAGAAGCTCCCAATCGCCAAGACTATGGCCATCGCGCAGATGCTATGGGGCATCGTCCTGATTGGTACTGGCTTCGCAAACAACTTTGAGACTTTAATCGCTCTCAGGGTTCTCCTCGGTGTTCTAGAGGCTCCAATCGTGCCTGGCAACTTCCTGATTGTTGGAATGTGGTACAACCGAAGGTAAATTCGCCGCCCGCATCGAGGGATTAGGTGCTAATGCAATACAGAGAACAGCCTATTCGAACCGGATTGATGTACACTGGTCTCAGTGTGTGCTTTACTGGACCTATCGGCTATGGCATTGGTTTCATTTCTGGTGCCGACAAATGGAGATACTTCTTCTGGATCACTGGGGCTATGACTTGCGCCTGGGCAATCGTCGTTTTGATCTTTCTGCTAGACAACCCAGTCAAGGCAAAGTTCATCACCGAACGACAGAAGGCAATCTCAATCGATCGGGTTCGAGCTGATCAAACTGGAATCGAGAACAAGACTTTTAAGAGAGAGCAGATGATTGAAACCTTCCTCGATCCTAAGACGTGGCTGATGTTTTTGTTCAATATCTGGATTTCCATTCCAAACGGTGGATTGACTAATGTCAGTATTTATATGCACCATTGCAAGGGAAAGTACTAACACCTGGCAGTTCTCACCCCTCATCATCAATGGTTTGGGCTACAGCTCGCAGCGGTCGACCCTCCTTACTATGCCAACAGGTATCATGCAGACAGTTTCATCCTACATGTGCAATGGCGGTGTTTTCCTCTGCGCTAAGTACCTGTCCAAATACCAATTACGAGGAGGCTGGGTCATATTCTCATGCATCGTCGGAATAATCGCCGCCATATTCCTATACACGCTGCCCCTCGACAATCTCCATGGTAGACTTGCTGCACTCTACATGTCATATTTCTATCTTGGTGGTTACATTGTCGCACTTGGTATGAACACAGCAAACACAGCGTGAGTGCCATTTCCCACCATAGGTTCCTCAATACTAACAATTATCAGCGGCCATACTAAGAAGGTCACCACGAATGCCCTGATCTTCATCGCCTACTGCGTATCCAACATCATCGCTCCTCAATTCTTCAAAGCTGAACAAGCCCCTCTCTATCCCCTCGGTATGGGCGCTATCCTCGCCTCTTACGTTCTTTCTATGATCACTATGGTAGTCTATATGCTCTACTGCGCATACGAGAATCGACGACGAGACAGACTTGATTCAGCTGCTGGAGAGAAAATCCATCGGGATACCGACTTCAAGGGTCTTACCGACAAGCAAAACATTCACTTTAGATATGTGTGGTGATTTTGCGGGCATTGTAATGTTAGATAGGAATTTTCATGTTGAATGAAAAGCTGGCTGATATAGGAAATGAAGCGCGATTGCAAAACACATTGTATTTACAATCTATCCATCCATAACCATCACCTGCTTCGCCAGCGAAGACCGATTCGAGCCTGCTCTTCCTTTCTTGTGCTTCCGTCTTATATCCCGCTCATCTCATATCCCATTGCTCAAGAAGGCAAGTTTCTTACAAAGGCTAAAACAATCATCAGCATCTATCAAACTATCAAAACTACCAAGTGGCACTTACACCAGCATCGCAAGCATCCTGGCAGAGAGTCTTGGCAAGAGCAGCAGTCACAGTATCCTGTTGAATTCGTTAGCTTTCCTCGAAGTCCGAAGTTGGAATAATTGGATCGTACGCAAAGGGCTTTGCAAGCAGTCTGGCAAACGGTCAAAGGAGTACCAGTCAAGGTACCGCAAGTCCGTTTCTCGATAGAACCTGCTGCTAGGGCAAGTTCGGTAGTGGGGATGGCGGAGGAGGCGGCGACGAGGAGGGTGAGGGTGGCGAGGACGTTGAAACGCATTTTGATTGATTTGGTTGGGGGTTGGGTATCTTAAGAGAAGAAGTGATTGAAGTGAAGAATAGTAAGTTGAAGGTGTTGAAATGAAGTGAAGTGAAGTGAAACTGAAGTGAAAAGAAGATGTTAATGCTGATGATGAGTTGGAATGGTGGTGGATGGGGGGTATCTTATACTAAGTCTTCTGTCCTTTTTCCTTCATGAATTAATACTGATTTCTCACGAGGCAGACTTTGGTCTTCTCGTAACCGCAATTGGACTGACCAGGAGGATTCATCGTTTCAAAGAGAAAAAGGACGATTTAGAGTTTACACCCTTCCCTTGCTGCCGTTTCTCTATCTTCATGTCTGCAAGACCTCGTTAACAGCCTCTGCCATCACAAATTACCTTGTGAGTATCTTCAATGTGCTGCGCTGTGGAGAGACCGGACCAGAACAGGACACACTGTCCAGCATCTGCTGGGATTCACAAGCGAGAAAGGGGATCGCTTAGCTCACTTGGAACCGAGGGGCGCTGTCATAGCAACCACGATCAAGGGATTCCCATGCTGCTCTATCCAAAAAGACCCTACGACCACTTAGAAGCATTCGGTCTCGCAGGAAACTTCATGGCTCCCAGTTTGGTCCTTAAAAGCGGCGAGCTCCTTGTCGTGGTAAGGCATTCCGCCGCAGTGGGAGATCTCCGGCATAGTCCTTCAGCCCCGTGGAGATCACACAACCCCATAGGTTCATGCCCTGCAAACCTTAATCACAGCCACAACATTCCATCCTTCGTCCCATACTGAGACATCATGAGGCTAAAGGCTAGTGTCAATGCTTCCGCCTCGAATTCCCCAAAAGAGAGGCTCACATGGACTATAGATCCACAACTTAGCCAGATTTGGACTTGAGGGCTAGAATACGAAACTTCCAGATCATCTATCAGAAGGAACATTGTAGGGGATGTTGGGAGCTAGTCAGTGTTGGGCTCATGCATGGCATTTCTAGGCTAAGTTCCAGCAATTTAGGTCCTTGCGGTTGAGTTTTGCGACCCCCAGAAGCTCGATTGAAGATATCTTAGTATTTTCGGCGGCCATTTCCCCACAGCAGCCTATCGATCTGGATTCAGACGCTCAAAAGAGTTCCAAGCAACATGTATTTCCACCTTTCTTTCTTATTGTATGTTGTATAGGCTTCCGAATAGGCCAAGTCTGCATTATGGACACCATGGAAGGAGTCGGAGGGGTTTCGATTTGAATCCTTCTTGTTGGAGATAGTTTGGACGCAGCCCGTTTCTCGAGTTTGACATGTTCCTTTGAACTTTAATGCCCTGTTCTGACGTGTCTCATTGATATCGGCTCAAGGAAGGATCTCACAGCCTCGCTTGATCTATTCAGAATGAGCCTTCTCGTTCAAACCGAGCTGCGCAGACCACATCACGGTGGCTTCGTTCCAAAGAAGGAAGGTCTGCTTCTGAGCTCTCAATGCGTTGTACCTTGAGGACTTGTTCACTTTTGATCGGCGGGTGAATGTGTCCAGCAAACTCGATATATAAAGGACAGTCAACTTGCACAACATAATATCATTCTCATCAACCAGTCTTCTCTTCCTTCAATACCAGCAACTTCAATTCAAATTTCTTCTCCTTCTAACTCACTACTTCATTCTTTGAACCAACCTCCTCTTTTCAAGATACCCAATACCAACCTCACTACCTTCAACATGCAATTCTTCACCACCGTCATCGCCCTTTTCGCTGCTGTCGCAGTCGCAGTCCCTACCGGAAACGAAGCTTCTTTGGTTGAAGCTCGAGCTCTTGGTACTTCCATCGCTGAGCGATCTATTTGCACAGTTGCTGTGAGTATTTCTCCTGCTCTTGGCATTCGGGATGTGACTGACATAATCAGTGCGATGTTGCTTGCAACTCTACTATTTTGGCTTTGGATCAACTTCAGTGCTTGCAAGTCTGCGTAAGTTCAAGCCCCCTAGTGAATGCTCTCATTTGAGGATTAAATGACTAACTGGGATGGGAATACAGAAGTCCAAGTGTTAGATTATGATACACGAGGGGAAGCTTGGATTTCAGACTGTTTTCTGGCAGGAGATGATGATTGAAAACATGGGATGATTTTATGTTTTGAATTTGGACTTAGAGGCAGCATTTCGTGAATCAATAAGGCACTGGCTGCTTTCTTCACAACACTTGCCCATTTCCAAGTGGCTACTTATTGTGTGATTTTGATCCCTTAACCTTCTTCCTCGCTTTAGCCGTTGCTATATTTGTGAGCTTCCTTGGCCTTCGAATTCATCTGATGATAAGACTTTGGGTCCGACTTAGCTCCCGCTGTCTGGGCGAACCCATCCGGGTCATTGACCATTCACAAATTCAGCCGTTTCCATCTGATAATACCGCAAAGTTTCGGTGCTGTGTGACAATCACTAACCGAAGTGTAATACATCTAATCAGTTCCCCAGTCCAGCATTGAAGCTCAAGGGCAGATCCGGAACGAAGCGAGAACCATTCCTTTCGAGGTGTAGCGAAAAATTAACTTTCTATCAACACAACGCATTACTTGACAGCTCCACTCGAGAAAATTCTCGGAAGAACCGACTACTCAAGAAAAGTAAAGCATATACACGAGTGGATCGTTTGATCCTTCGAAAGTTTAATTTTTAGGCTGGGCTGATGCTGTATGTCAGCGCGGCGCAACGCAACGAAGCGAAGCGAGTTGAGCGATCTACAGCTGGGGTTGAGCAAGTGTGGAACAGCTGTTTGATATCCAGAGGCGGAGTTATAAGAATTAGTGTCCAGGATTTTCTTATATTTATACCTACCTTCATTCCCCCTTGATTCTTGTGCACAGAAAAATAATATTCATCCAAGCTCCACAATTTCACTTTAAATACTCAGGATTCATCATGTCTTCAGCAGTCAACGCCGCACTCCGAGGTGGGCAAGCATTCCACTCTTTGGTAGTGCTGGCTCTCTCGAGTTATGGTGAGCTCACCAACTCGCAACTTCCTTCTCTCACTTGCTGACTCACCTAGTTGCGTATGAAAATAACCGGTCCCTTATTCCTTCCTCGCCTCAGATCAATTTCCTCATCTTCGCCTCTTCTTTCTCAATCATCGCTCTGCTGTTTCTGGAAATCATACCTCGCATCTCGCCAAGAGGTATAACCCCCCTCAAATTTTCTCGCATAGGTGTTCACTTGAATGAAGGAAGCTGACATTGACCAGCATCACCAGCACCACACGCGATCCTGCTCGTACAAGCATTAGTCTCAGGTCTCTTCATGGCTGGTTTCATCGCATTGTTGGTCTTCCTTTCAAGACTTCTGTTCTGCCATGGACCAGTCTGCGTAGCCGCTCGCGCTGATGCAGTGTTCGCTGCGTTGAGTTATGCTGTTTGGGTTGCTTCTGCGACAATTACTGGAATTCAAATCTCACGAGCGAGTAAGGATGTGAAGGAGATTGACAAGGAGAAGACGCTTGGTGAGGCGTGATTTGATGAAAGAGGAAGGAGTGAATGGTGTCAAATTGGTAGCCAGACTGTGGTGCATGAAGCGATGATGAATGACTGTCATGACTATACACGCATCTGATGGCTTTGAGAGCTTGTTCAGATTTGTCCGAAATTTTAGATTGCAATTGATCTTTTACTCAGCTGCTTGGAGGTTCGAGTCGGGAGAGTGGCACAGACCTAGATCACAACACTTCGTCACTTTAGATTACCTTCATGTCATATAGAGCCATTCTCCGCCATCCGGAGTGTCGGAGGGTCTAGGCTCTGCTCTCAACCCAACCCTGTGTCTTCGCTCGAGGTACTACTACCCTTTTTGGTCACATGCTGTTGAGTTCGTGGTAGCGAATCGGGGCGGAAGGCCTAGCGAGCCCCCTTCAGGTAAAGTGGAAGAAGCTGTCGACTTCCAAGTGGCTTCGATGGCTACCTATGCTCATCAAGAGCCACCAGTCTTCGATGTCGATTATGGGGTTCGGATGACGATGAATAAGAGTCTCTCGAGAACGCGTCGCCCATAATTGACAATGAAGTCCTGACTACAATGTCAGATTGCCTTCTAATAACCTTCCGGTCCAAGAACGAAATAAAACAAAAACGTTGATATAATTTCTAAATTCCACAATGAATCGGTCCGCATACTACAGAGGGACCTCTACGTACTCACGCGTCTCCTTTGCAACCATTACTTCTACTTCCTCCATCTCCACCTCAACTCCGACCCAAACCACATCCATCTTCCCTTCAGAATTCGGATTCTATCGCTTCGGTCCCCATACCACCGTCCTCGCACTCACAACAAAAGACCCCGAGCCCTTCGCCTTAGTCCAAACATATCACGCCTTCCGTAGCAAACCCGACATAACCCTGTACCAAGGCCGCAACAAATGATGTCACTAACTCGCATCGGCTCAATTCCAAGGACTCCACGGCCGTCCAAGGACTCCACGGCCGGCCACATATAACTCTCGGCTCCACCCGATTCGGTACCGCACCCACCGAGAAAGTAGAATACGAAGGCTTCCTCCAAGTAGCTCATCACTTCTCCATATACCTCGACTCTTTACAAGCTCGCGAATGATTCGAATGGAAAAATTGTTGTCGAGCTGAACTAAAAGCGCTGGGACATTCAAGTGGGTTGAAACTTGTTAGAGTGGTGACTAGAGATGTGGTTGTTGTTTATGCAAAAGTAACTTGTACAGTAAAGAAGACGGGGAAGATGAGATTTCTTACGTGGAGTTTGTTGGGGAATGAGTTTCGGATAATGGCTGTTATGAGTTTGTTGGCTATTTTGGAGGTGGAGAGGAGGAATAGGGAGAGTGTAACTGTGGCATCATCGAGTGATGCTTGAATTGCGCCTACGATGGCAGGCACGGTTCTTTTTTGATTATTTATATAAGAAATGGCTAGAGCTGTGGTCGTATTGAATGCAGCTTGAAGCCACTGAGTTGTGGGCTAGTGGTGTTCAGTTGCTAGTTGATTTGGGTCTATCAAGTGCAAATCGTGCAACGACTTCAAGATCTTCTTCACTCACTAAAAACGCGCCCTAGCTCATTGCCTATACCTCTCAGAGTTCGGCTCCCTCATCATACACCTCCAAACAAAATCCCCCTTCGGCGTCCTCACCGTCATCTCCTCAACATCCCTCCACCCAAACCTAGGATACAACCCTGCACCCATCTCAGTCGCCTGGATATAAGTCTTCGCATTCGCCTTATTCGCATTATCCAAAAATCGCTGCAAGAGCATGCTACCAAGTCCTTTGCGATGATATTCTGGTAGTGTGCATAGGACGTTGACAACTGTAAAATGTTAGTGGACGCGGGTCACGTTGGAAAGTGAGACTGAGAGAATGGAAAGGATGGGTAGAGGGATTTACAGAAGTCTTTCTCGTAGTTCATGTGTTTGTCTCTGTATGTATCCATTTGCTCGAACCAGTGCATTAGCAAAGGGACATTCGTTCCCTCGGGTGGAGCATCGTGTTCTTGAGTACGCTCGGCTGGTTTGGCCGGGTATCTGACTTTCGTGAAAGCGACAGCCTTTCTATTACACAATTAAATCTTCATTTTCATTTCATATTGTTGTAAATGGCTTACCCAGTAGGGACATCCACAACCTTGAAGATCATCTCTCCAGGCTTCTTCATGTCTTCTCTCAGCCACGCCGTCCAGAACGCATCTTGGGTAGCTTGATCAACTCCGGGCATAAGCTGGGTGAGAATAGGGTCATGTTCATACGCCTTTCCTAGAACTGCTCCGAGTTCTTCGAGATCAGGGGCGCCTGCTTTTTTCAGTTCGAAAGCCATGTTTCTCGTATGCCTTTTGGCGGGACAGCGCGAAATGATTGAGTTTTGAGACCTAGAGATGCTCAGATGAGAAATTGCTGGAAACTCAATCTTTCGTTGCTGACTTTCAAGCGTCAACTATTTGTATTTCATGAATCATAAATATAATTACTTGAATGGACCGGTATGTATGGAAGCGGGGCCAAGTTAGTTGCAGGTACTAGTAAGAGCTGGGGCCACCAGGGGCTGCAGCATTTCGTGACACACCAAAAATGGCCCGTGCGCATTGTCAATAACCTTATTAACATACGTAAACAACTTTTTAAATCATTAATTATAGTATTACAATTACGTCCACGATTTCGTTCGAGTACTTTCGATCGCGAAATTAAAATTAAAGAATATATTATTTCAAAGAAATTAAGTTTCTTTAGAGATTTCGATCGCGATAGTCGTATAAAGTCGTTTACTCGTATTTGTGAGTAGATTGAAATATCTCGTGAAACAAACTATAAATAACTACGAGAACGACGTAATATTGAGTTAAACGCGTGTTGTCGAAGTCGCAAGAAATTAGAGATATTTGAACGAAAGTTTCGAGTTATAAAAGCGACGTGTCGATTTTTAGTTAGTAAACGAAATTTATTACGTGATTAATTATTCGAATATTAAATCGAAAAACACAATATTTTCGTCAAAAAAAAAGTTTTATAGATACAATTTAAGAAATATACGAAGAACGTTTAATGCTATAAAATAATATACGTTAAAAAGAAAATTTCGTTTGCGAATAAGATTAAAAGAAAAGTTTTTAATAATAAATATAAAAAGAAATTTGTAGAGAATTATTAGTATTTACATTTTTTTATAAATGAAGTATATATTGATTTATTATTAATAAAAACTAGAAAAATTTTAAAAGAAGAAAAAACGCGTATAAATTTAAACAATATTTAAAAAAAAACTAAAAAAGTAAAATAATTAATTGTATATTGCGAAATGAATTAATTAGTACGTTAAGTGTGAGAAATTAAAGTTTTATTACGACGAGAAAAATCATATGAAACGGTTTAAGAAATCTAAAAAATTTAAAAAAAAAAAATTCGAATTTGAAAAAAAATTCAATGATCGTTTGAAATAATAAAATGTCGATATATTGTATTTCGTAAAGATCAAAATCAAAAGCAATTTTATGACTCAAAAGTACTACGTAAAGTACTTATTGTTTGTTTATATAGCAATTATCAATTTCGTTTTTAAGTACTACGATTTACTTTGAATTTTGTAAAAAGACAACGATCAAAATCACAAGTACAAATTTTCTATTGAAAAAACTATATTACTCGCTCAAACTATTCAAAACGAAATTGAAATACGTTTTTATATTTATTTTCTATAATCTCTAAATTTGAATTTAATTAAAAAATATTAATATATTTTAAAAAAACGAATACGCAAAAAACAGTAAAATACGCTAAACCAATTTAAAAAAATTCTATAAAACGAATAAAACAAAATTACAATAAAAAAAATACGAATCAAAATAATTAAAATATTAAAAAAATATAAACAAATCGCAAAATTTGATAAAAAATCTCTTAAAAGTAATTTGTAGTAATTTAAAAAATATATAGTATATTTATAAAAATTTTCACTTAATTTTAGTATATCACGAAATACTACACTTTCTAGTAAACTACCAAACACGGTCTACTCCACTATTTTACATTAAAACACTTTTTTGTATTTATTTATATCTCTATAACGCGTTAATTTAAATTAATAAAAACTTTTTATATTCTTAATCTTTACTAAATACATTTTTTGTACGATTCAGAAATTAAATTAAATATAAAATGCAAAAATTGTATATAATTAATTATAAAAAAAAAATAAAATCGATTAATTTACATACAAATTTATGAAAATTTTAATATTTCCCACTTTACTTATATATAAAACTTGCAATTTAAAATATTAATTTTAGAATTTTTAATATAATTAAACTTAAATAAATCTTAATCCAATTCTTTAATTTTATAAAATTTTATTAATAATATGGCGAGTTATTAAGTTATAAGAAGTGTAACTTTTGGTGTAAAATGGGAGGGTGGGCCGTGTTTGGTAGCCCCAGCTCTTACCATCTTGGGGCGTCTCCTGTACCACTTAGTACATTTTGGGATGGAAGCACCGGGAAGGGGCCCGCCTTCCACAAATTGATTGGACCTTAATACGGTCAATTGGAGTCAGTGCGAGGAAGCCGTCAAGTCACAGGTATTACAGGCAAAGGCTGTGTTGTGGGTGTAAAGTGTGTGTTCATGACGTGTTATTCCTGTCTAGCGGTGAGATGAGGATATATATAACATTAAACACGTGACCACCCTAATAACAGGTGTGAACGAAGATGCAGGCTCAAGCCGATGACGGAGATCTGATCGATCAACACCGTCAACCGGCACCGCGATGAACATAAGGCGACGAAGTGATATCCCGGGGAGCGCTTGCCGATCCGAACCGCATGTCTGAAAACCCAGTGCGTGCAGATGACTGTGTTAATTGACTTCGTTAGACCTCAACTTTTTGCTCACAATGAACCGCTATCTGGACAATGTTGTAATGAAATGCCGTATCTCAAACGACGCTACGCTCGTGTGCTCCGTTTGCCATGCTTTTAGACACAATTCAGGCTCCAGCATGCAGGATGTAACCTCCGTCCACCGCCACTGTCTGGCCGTTGAGATACTGATTCGCAGCACAGAATAATACCGCCCCGGCCATGTCTTGATCCTTCCCAGGTCGTCTCGCAGGAACCTTCGCATACTTGTCTTTCTCAATATGACTCTTCTGGTCAGATCCGCTCTCACCACCAGCTGTCATTTCACTTGGGAACACCCCCGGAGCAATGCTGTTCACCCTAATTTTAAGCCCATTTCCAGCAATTTCAGAAGCGAGTAACTTGGTGAGATGGATGGCAGCGGCTTTGCTAGCGTTGTATCCGAAGTGGTGTTGGGATGACTGGACAATACCCGAAATTGAGGAGATGTTGATGACCGTGCCTGAATATCCGTGTTGATGCTCGGTAGCCTTTTGCAGGAGAGGGAGGAATGCCATAGTCATAAAGAAGAGTTGTGGAACGTTGGTTCGGTAGGTGTTGACCCAGTCATCGATTGTCGAGCTATCGTCGTCGAACAGGTTCTTCTTCATCTCCTCTGCCGTCTTTGCTTCTGTTCGCTGGGTATTGCCTGCGATACCAGCATTGTTGATCAAGATACATAGACATCTCTCTCTCGACTCGATCTCCTTTACAAGCTTCGCAATTTCGCTCTTTGATGTAATATCTGCGGTAATTGGAATGATCTCTCCGGCGATGTTCTGGCTGTGTGATTTGACGACGTTCTCGAGCTTCTCTTCGGTTCGTCCGACGATGTAAACCTTTGCTCCGTTGACAGCAAGTGCTTGCGTGGCCATTAATCCGATACCACTTCCGCCTCCCGTAATCAAAGCGACCTGGAATTGTCAGCGAGTGAATATTTTCGCGGCACCGAATTTAGAATTTAGCTTACCTTGCCCTTGACATTGAAGACCTCTTCGAGGAGGAAGTTCTTGTTGGTGTCCGACATCTTTACTGAGCTTGTAGAAAACTGGTTTTTGGAATTGTTGAAGTCTCTGAACCGGCTCTGTGGTACGTTGGCTGCTCATGGAAGAAAAGCTATCCGGCTTGAATAGAGACAGAGATGCAACACTACTGCGTGACGTCAATTGCCTAAGAAATCTACCCCTCAGGACCTGTAAAGCCATCTCGTAGTTGCATGTAAGAGATCCAAGAGCCCATTCATCCACTTGAAAGATACCTTTGCCCATGTACCAGGCCGGAGCTGAGCTCCGACAATTTGAAAACATTACTTGAGATCAGAGTCTAGATCGGCCGCTGACAGGAGATAAGCACTTGCCAATCATTGATCACCTGCAATTGAACGCTAAACTTAGGGCTGCAATACAAATTGATGACGAGGCGTTGATTGTGGAGAGGAGCAAAAGTTGAAGACGTCAGATGTCTCGCTAAGCCCCTAGCCGCATTGGGAGTATCACGTGTATCAACTCTCCCTAACCCACCTGCAACCTCGTGCGTCTAGGTAGCACTAAGCGAGAATTGTCCTCAAGTGTGGAATTTGATAGAATTTGATTGAAAACTAAAAGTAGCTACTCATTGGCTGATCCCAAAGTTGGGTCGACCTCCTGAATGCCGGAAACATGGTTTTTGATGACCGAAAATTGTCGATAACAAAAAGGGACTTTGTGCATAATGGTATCAATCACTTCATAGCCACCACAATCTCTTCCACATGAGCAAAGCTCAGCTCCTTCAGGGTCTCTTCCCAGATCTGTTCAGTAGCTTTCTTGCCGTCCGCGGCGTAGTAGAAAGTCGCAAGTCTGTCATGGTCAGTTATGGAAGGGAGAACCTAAGCGTATATGCTTACGGCGCAATCTCACAATTCATGAGGAAGCATCCATGCGACTCTTTACCATGACCAAGCAAGGCGTCAACGTATGTAGCAGCACCTCTCTCCAACGGCCTGGCAGCGATTGCGTGCATTGTTTTCACCAGTAGCAAAAGTAGACCGCTAACGTCGCGAGAAAGACCTGTGCCCTTGGTAGCACCTGGGTCGACCATGTTGATAATAACGTCGTCGGACTTGATGTGCTCGGTGAGTTTCACCAAGAATAGCTGAGCTAGGAGCTTGGACACGCCGTATCTCTCACTGGGATCCCTGTGTGGCAGGCGTGTCAGCAACTATTCTGGTCGATTTTATGAGAAAGCATAAGCCGAATTGGAAGACAAAATAGGTTGGATCTTCCTATACCTACCATGGTGTTATCTTGACGTCGTCGAAGGAGGGTAGAAGGGGTCGTTGATCACGATTCGGGAACTTCGCCAAGTGGGCTAGGACGGAGTTGACGACCGTCAGTCGTGCAGGATTATCTCGGGTCGATTTGGTCTTAAGAACCGGCAGCAGGAGAATCGTAAGCAGTATTGTGCTGATGTGGTTGATTTGGATGGCTTTCTCGTGTCCAGTGGAAAGAGTTGTGTTAAAATTGAGCGGGCCAATTCCTGCATTCAGGATTGCGTAGTCGATGCGGGTGAGTTCGGTGTTGCATTTGCGAACAAAAGACTGAATTGAGTCATATGATTCCATATCCAGAGCCCAAACATCGATAGTTGCTGCAGCATTTGCTAGGCGGAGTTTTGAGGCTGCAGCTTTGCCCTTCTCGATCGATCGCACTGCTACCACAAGGTGAGAAAGACCAAGGGTCAGAAATTGTCTTGCTGACTCAAGCCCAAGACCGGAGCTAGCTCCTGTAATGATTGCGACTTTGCCTTGCAGGCTGGGGTACCTGCTTCGAGTCGGAAGTTCAATCTTAACTTTGAACTGATTATTCCAAAAGACCGGGAAGAAGTTCTTAGGCAGAGTTGGCATATCCTTTGAGGCTACCGAGGCGACCATAACGGGCTAGAATATCAGTTGGTTCTGGGAAGAGCGTCGCGAATAACGGTGGCTGAATCGATTTAGCTCTGGTCAGAAGATGTGGTGATGATGATAGAGACGACTTGAAAATACACACTCTGACAAGTAAAGGAGAAAATTGGGAGACTTATACTACAACACAAGAGCCTTATCACGGTCTTAGGCATTTCAATGGCACCGACCTCGTATCCTCTCAACGTGATTTCATCTGCTTTGGAGGAGAGAATGCTTTGCCAAGACATGTGGGATATCTGTTTTCGGTTGGTCGCCCAGACTAGCACAAATGCCAAGACTAATGCCAATTGCCTCTTTGGTATTCAAGTCTCCCACCCTCATAATTCGAGCATCCCAGGTGTCGTTGAGATTGCAAGGGCCTGGATTGAAGTTGAGAAGAGGTGATGTGGGGTAAGCTGTTTTTGGGCTAGCGTTTTCAAAGCGAGAATGCCAAGACATTTGGGGATGTCCTTTTTGGGACTGGCGCCTGTTTCACGCTCCTTCTCCATCATCTGCACAGCTGAATCAAACATCACCACTTTTGATCATGCAACACTTAAACTTTCGAGCCTGCTAGTAGGACTCTTTCTGTCGGCAATGTTACGCTCTAGTACCTGAATATGCAGAATAGCCTCTGAGACACTCTTGCCAAGCTTTCTTGACAATCCAGATTTGGTCCACGGCTGGTCCTAAGAACTCCATGTTATCATCATGCCAAATTCAAATTGTGAGTATGTCTATATTGTTTGAGTAGCGCTAAGCTCAGTCTCGTATGATAGACACCGCTGGACTTCAGTTCATCATCAGTACGCCTGACCAGTCCTTGGGTAAGCATGACCGTCGGGCAATCAGGAGTCATGCAACGAGAGCACGTGTAGCACGCCCACGTCGACAAGCTGTTCAGCTAAGGGCCTGGATAAATCCAGACCGTCAGCTTGCTTCAGCCGAGAAGGGCATACCTGATCGAGCAGCACCTGTCCCAGAGTGCATCTTCTCCTCGAATCTGAACCTGGGGCGAGTCGGGTCAGACTTTTCTGGACTACAACTGCCGTCAGGAGTCGAGCCATACATGATTCAGGATTTGGTCAAATGTATGCACTCTGTTCCTCTTGTGCTCACCAAGCGGACTGAATGGCGCCGATGCTAGCCTAGAACTTGACTAAAAGACTTTCAGTGGTTGACTTCAATAGACATACAGGATATCCCCACCAAATTTGCCTTGACGTTCATCCAGTGGACAGAGGCTGGTTTCCATATATGATCAGCGACATCTGCTGCCTGCACTCGATGATGTTCTCTCTGCGCGCATTTGTGGAAAGATCTCCGCAAGATGAACGAAGTCGCCTTGCATGCTTCCACTACGCCCAAACCCTACAAATTCTCCAGGCTCGCCTTAGTGCGGTTGATCAGATATCTGCATTATCAGATGCTACGATCATGGTTGTAGTCACACTGGCGACTACTGCTGGACTCACGAGAGACTTCGCCGCTGTCGAGACTCATGCCAAAGGATTGGAGAAAATTGTCAGGATTAGAGGTGGGGTTCGGGCGCTGAATACACACAATAACATGCATGTCAAAGTCTGCAGGTGAGTCTCGGCTTTTCCATTCATGCAATTCCAAACTTTACACATTATATCCTGACATGATCTCCAGGGTTGATCTAGCGTATGCGTTACTTTCTGGGCACCAACCACTTTTCTTCAGAGAAGGAATCGCATGGGACTGCTTCATCGCGGATCGTGGTCTAGTCAAGTGCAGCCATCAGCCTAACGACGCGGACGTTCGCCTTTTCGTAGAGACTACCATGGATTCAAGATTACATAACGCCTTGAGAGACCTCCATGCCTTTTCTTGCATGAGCAATGTTGCCTACCAGACAACGCGCAAGCTCTCACCGGATACTTATAATGAGATGATGATATCCATTCTCTACCGACTCACTCATCTATCTTTTCCGAGAGATATTTTGCAGGAGGCGATTCGAATCGGCTTGCTGGTGTTTTCCTCGACAATTTTCATGCAGAGATATTTCAAGGGACAGTCCTATGATCATCTTTTGGAACTCTACGACAATGCCTTGTTCAGCCTTCGCGAGTCCAACTTTGACTTACCCACACCTATGGTCCTTTGGTTGGCAATGTTGCCACATGTGGCCGCACACAAGGAGCACTCTCCAGCGGACCGGCGGAGTCTCTGGCTTGACCAAGCTATTCAACGTGCCGATATCGACTCGTGGTCCGAAGTGTGCGAGATACTGAGATCGATCGCCTGGATAGGCTTCATCCATGACCAGCATGGAAAGAAAGTCTTCCAGGAGGCTATGCTCAGGGGGCGGGTATGATGTCAAGGAGCCAACTTCATTCAAGAAGCAGAATAGGCAGACCCAACACTCTGGTTTGGTGGGTAGTATAGAAGAAGAGGTAAGGCGAGAATATGATAAACCATACCTAGGAACGACTTTCTGTGTGAGACAATTTCCACATAGGTCTCAGGTCCACGATAGGAGCTCGGAAAGAGTCGGATGAAGCATCGCTATTTTAGAGCTTTGATCAAAGATTTTCACACGGGCAAATGAAAATTGATGTCAATCCTGATGTCCTCCCTGCTTATCAGATCCGACATCGGTGTTCAGACCCACCACCCGCCACAGTCCCACTGCGGCTCTCAGCGGCCCAGCTGCTGGACTCCCGGACTCGGAACTTTTTGGAAAGCTGCAAATTTTTGCAGCTGGGGCGAATTTCCAAGTCGTAGCCAAGAACTCTTTGAGTTTAGAGTAGAGATGTGATCATGAAGGTATCCAAACAAAAAGAGTCCAAAATGCTCCTCAAGTGCTCTCTAGCTTAAATCTCTATACCAAGTCCCAAAACACCATGCAATGATTTCCTAGCCCTCTCATGCGCCAGAACTCCAATTCCCATTGCCAATAGCTTCAATCTCGATTCACGTCCTCCGATATATGATGCCCCAACTCAAGCCTTTTTTTCAGTGATCTCTGCAAGAGCTGTATCTCGTTAAATCTATCCCATCTCCCAATTTTATACCCAAACATACCCTTGGCAGCTCTCATCGCCATCAACTCTTCCCACGTCGGGCAATTCTTCGTCTCCAGATCATACTGCTCTTGATCTCGTGTTCTCTGCATTCGTTGACGATATAACTGGACTGACCATCCTGCTCCCCAGAGGAAGATGGAGGTTTTGGCGGTTGTGAGAAGGAGAGATGGAACAGGCATTTTGGTGTATAAAAAATGAAGTAGCTGAGTTGTGTAGAATTTGTATGTTGATTTGATGTTGGGTAAGGAGAGGAATGACAGAGATTATATGAACCCAGACCGAGACTGAACAGAAAACACGGCGCAGGAATATTGACGGTCTAGCAGTGGGTTCGTGGGTGGGTCGGTGGATATGGTCCCTTAGTCTCGGGATGGTAAGACTAGACCACGGTCCGAGCCGACGACAGTCCTTCCTCTTTCCTTGAAGAGGAAGACTGAACAAAAGCTCTAAACAAACGGAAACAAGAGCGAGAAAGTGAACTATGAAATAACATGAAAATGTCCCTGAATGTCTAAGTATCCTGCCAACAAGCTCTAGTTCCAACGCCTGCCCTCAAGTCTATCAGCGCTGATTCGCTAAAACGCCATCGAAGATTCATATCCGTACATCATACTTTACGTTCCATTCCACCTCAATCTAAGCATCTCGTCCCTCAAGGTCCAATAATCTCTCTTCCTCCTTGCGCTTCCTGTTAACGTACCAGATGGTCCACAAGCTGACGACCAGACCAATCAGGCAGGACGCGAGAGTGACATAGTAAGCATCTTTGTAGCATGCTAGTCCTTCCGTACATTGCCGAGATCCATCTGGTTCCACAACACTGTGGGCGTCGAAAACCGTACCGTAGAAGAGATTGTAGATGTTTCCGCTGACGACGGGACTTAATGTCATGAAACCCCAGTTTGTACTGAAGCCGTGGACACCGAATGCTTCAGCGACGATGGAAGGGAAACAGCCGAAGAGGAATCCGTACGCTAATCCGGTAGAAGAGGATACGAGTGCAAGCAGATTCGGGTTTTCGATGCTTAGTGCAAGACACTGCGCGAGTAGGAAAATGAGAGAAGCGATTGCAAGACACCAGTAACGTGATGCATGTAAGAACTTGACGAGGAAGTCTGACCCCATTCCTGGGAATTGTAAGCCTCGTGTAATGCACAAATGTTGAAGATACTTACCGCTTAAAAGACGACCAGCAAAGCTGCCAAGGGACAAAATAGACACGTGCATTGCTTGTCGTTTGGCGATAAAGTCCTCGGAGGCTGTATCATCATAGTGGTGCCAAAGAGCCGATGCGTCGTTTCCGATATTGCTGATTAGAGTCAGCAAAGGATAATGATGCAAAGAAGCATTCAACTCACTTGATGGTCATCAATCCCACTCCAGTGAGCAAGCCCATAATCGCCCATTGCTGCCAGAACTCACCCTGAACCAATAGCTTCAAACCACGGATATCTGTACGATGAGCATGATCCTTAACATTGATTTCCTCTTCATCGCCAGGGCTCGAAGACGATGATGTTATAGACAATAAGGAGGACGTTTCGTCTGATTCAACCACAGCGGCTTCAGGGACGTGCTCTCCTGTGTCGTCTCGATTTAGGATGTTTCCATCACTGAGATGCTTGAAAATAAGGGATCACCCACCTGGTTCTAATACACCTTGCTGCGCCCTATGCTTATGCTCATCCGACTTTGTCCTGTGTAGACGCTGAGAGTCTGATAGTGTCCTGTCTGAAATCGTGGATATCTTCGAGTAGTGGGGGTGCGGATAGACTTTCAAGAAGAAGAATCCGACGAAAGGAATTCCAAAAGTGCCGCATGCGAGGAGCATCAAAAATTCCCCGGTATCTCCTGGTAGGGCGTACTGAGCTATTGTCGAGAAGAAGAATGCGCTCAACCCAAAGGCAGCCAGGGGGAATCCCGTTGCGGTCCCACGATGGTGCGGCCAATTCAGTGCTGAGGTTTTGATGGATGCATTGAACGCAGCACATCCGCCAAAGCCCGTGAGGAGCGAATACAAGCACATCAACGGTACGGAGCCAGAGCCCGCGTCGTATGCTTGGTGGAGAGGGAAGTATCCCAAAGCAAGCATCACCGCCCCGAATATAACAGCTGGTCGAGGTCCCTTCTTATCGATAAATAGTCCAACGGGTATTCCCATGGCGTACATCCCCAAGTTACCAAAAGCGCCCTGAGATGGTCAATAAACATCGAGGATTTGTGGCAGGATCCCATACTATCAAGTTCTGTTCTGTTGAGGAGAGCTTGAGCTTCGCCCCGAACTGCGGTCCCCATGCCGAATAGACATACTATTGTTGTCAGTAAAGAATAGTGATGGCAGATTCGGGGCATACGTTTGTTCCACATGCTAATGAAATGCATGTTGCCGCCACACTCGACACCCATCTTGCTCTGTTCAATGATTTCTCCGACATCGCGAAGATGGGGTTGGTGGTTGAAGTTGAGATAAGGAGTGTTGGTCTCAAGACGCAATCATTGCGGAATGATTCGAATGATTCGAGATGGCACTTAGATCATTGCCGGCGATGTCGATTGAATACTGTATGATAGATTCGTAGATGGGATGAAGGTGCTGCAGAGGAAATTACGTGGTACACAGCGGGTGGATTCACAGCTGGTTATCATTCCATGCAACTGCAACCTCGCCCTGGATAATCGGCACTTGTGAAAGTTTTACGGTGCTCTCGTAAGACCAATCACGACGTTCTTAGCGTCGGGAAAATGCTTGAGCAACATCCGCGCGGCTCACGAGGCATCTTGATATCGAGCTGCAACCTTGCAACTCAGTCATTGTATGCGCCGACATCAATCTCCCAGCTCAAGTTCAACTTCCAGTGCTACGACTGTACGCCGTTACATCCTTTATTGCGACACTATTTGAGACCATGGGCGCTCTACTCTCGCTGCCTCTGCTGGCAGTCCCCAGCATGGGATCAGTACGTCGTCTCAACGAGTCTAGACTTCGTGCGCTCACTGACTTTTGTAGGTCATGGGTATTGTAGCCAGCTGCTGCGGTGCAGCGACGTGCTCTGCTGTATGCAGTGCGTGTGGGAAATGTGGTAACAGGTGCGTTGAAACCTCTCTCAAAGACCGCAGAGCCTAACCGTCAACAGCGTTGCCACTCGAATTGCCTATGCCCTCATCCTCCTCGTCAACTCGATTCTATCATGGATTATGCTCACACCGTGGGCGATCAACAAACTACAACATCTGACTTTAGATTATATGACAATAAGTTGTCCGGATGGGCCATGTTATGGATGGGTTGCGGTGCATCGAATCAACTTCGCCCTAGGCGTATTTCACATCATACTTGCCTTTATCCTCCTCGGCGTCAACTCATCAAAAAATCCTCGCGCGAACATTCAAAATGGATTTTGGGGCCCTAAAATTATCGCTTGGCTGGGTCTAATTGTGTTGTCATTCCTAATTCCAGAATCATTCTTCTTCGTATGGGGCAACTACATCTCCTTCATTGCGGCAACACTCTTCCTCCTCCTCGGTCTGATCCTTCTCGTCGACTTAGCACATACCTGGGCCGAATATTGCTTGGATCGAATTGAAGCCTCTGATTCTCGAGCATGGAGGGGTGTTCTGATTGGATCAACTCTTGGCATGTTTGCTGCTTCTTTGGCCATGACTATTGTCATGTACATCTTCTTCGCCAAAGGAGGCTGCACCATGAACCAGACCGCCATCACTCTCAATCTGATCTTCCTCTTCATCGTATCCGCGATCTCAGTCCATCCTGGGGTTCAAGAGGGCAACCCTAAGGCTGGCCTAGCCCAGTCAGCCATGGTTGCTATCTATTGCACATACCTCACCATGTCCGCCGTATCGATGGAGCCTGACGACAAGAACTGCAACCCCCTCATCCGAGCGCAAGGCACACGAACAACCTCTATCGTCATCGGAGCCATCGTCACCATGCTCACCGTTGCTTATACCACCACCAGAGCAGCCACCCAAGGCGTTGCTCTCGGCGGCAGTGGAAAGAGCGTCCGCCTCCCAGACGAAGACGAACACGATCTCGTAACCCAACAACCCGACAGCCGCCGCGAAATGCGCGCCGCCGCCCTCCGCCAAGCCGTCGAAGAAGGAAGTCTCCCCGCCGACGCCCTCCTAGACGATGATGACGAGTCCGACTACGGAAACACCAAAACCGACGATGAACGCACTTCAACACAATACAGTTACGCTCTCTTCCACATCATTTTCTTCCTTGCTACAGCATGGATTGCTACCCTTTTGACGATGAATATCGAGGAGTCTACGAAGAATGGGACGGTGGATGATTTTGCGCCGGTTGGGAGGACATATGCGGCGAGTTGGATTAAGATTGTTAGTGCGTGGGTTTGTTATGGTATTTATACTTGGACGCTCGTTGCGCCGATTGTGCTTTCGGATCGAGAATTCGCTTAGGCGGATTATTAGAAAGGGGGGGGGGGAGCTATGTTTTTGAAGCGTTTGTATTGTACTAGTGATTCGCTGCATTTTTGAGGCTAGGCGTTATGCACTCATGCTAGGCGGTGGGAATGATTGATACACTTTTAAATGAGTATACTCTCTGCAACCTTTTGATTTGTGTCGCGATGCCGTGTCATGATTCGAAAGCTTAAAAGTCACAGACGAGTCGAAATGCTTTGCCGGTAGCAAGTGCCATTTTTCTTTTCTGATTCAGATATAGACAGTGGCGTCTTCTGGGTCCCACCGTGCTCGGTTACACTACCTTTGCAGCAATCAACATGATCGACGCAGATCTGAGATTTGTATTGCTACCGGTTGTACGGTACCTGTGAGACATTCTTATCATCAAACTGATTTGGAAACCTGTCTTGCGCACATTGCACTGCACAGGGAATGATCGAAAAAAGGCACCTTGGGGCTCGAGCCGAGCCGGAAGCTGCACAGCATGCTGCGTGGGAGTACACTGAAACTTGGTGAAGCTTGGTGGCTGCTTCCTGCTAACTAGTCGGGAAGGTATGCGTGCGATCTGAGGTTGAGATTGTGGATTGAAGCATCGTGGTCACAGGGTTACCACCGCGGTGTAAGATCCAAGGACTGAGATCGGGTGTCTGGTACTATATGGAAGGAGGATGTGAAGTTTGAATCACAACCAACTGATTTACAACTTATCACACGCAGGCTGAGGTCCTGAGAGCTTGTGTACTCAATGTCGTGCAATGCATTTTGGATTTGACGCTCTGAGAAGCATCGCTACTTTTCAGCAAGAAAATAGTCCTTAATTTTAGATGCCTCTTCCTCCATCAACTTCCAAACACGTACCAGTAATGAATTTTGCCTCATCACTAGCTAAGAAGAGGCAGTAGTTTGCAACATCGACTGGATCTGTAAGTCTACCTAGCGGGACATTGAACAAGAACTTCTTGAAGTTCTCCTCCGTTGGTGGTACCCCGACGAAGGTTTCGAATCTGTGTTCCATCAGCTCTGCAAAGCGGAACGGGGCGCAGGGGAAGCACTTACAGTCCTGTAGCACTCAAAAGAGGACAGATAGAATTGACACGGATCTGTTTCTCGCCATACTCGGCTGCTAGACCCTTTGTTGCCTGTGTAGGGTCAGATGGGAAGACAGAGTAAGGGTGAGAGTCGAGGACAGACATTCGCAACAGCAGCTTTGCTAGCATTGTACCACACGAGTCCAGGTCTCGGTCTTGTAGCTCCAATTGAAGCAATGTTGATGATTGAACCACCGTCACCTTGATTAATGAGGTTGGGAATGAAGTGCCTGGCGGAATGGAAGATACTCTTCACATTAACTGTGAAGACTTTGTCAAATTCATCTTCTGTGACTTCTGCTGTTGGCTGGGATGATGTGTTAGAACGTACCGCTAGAAGGGAGGGGAGGCACGAACCTTGTTCTTGTAAGAAGTGCCCGCGTTGTTAACGAGGATGTCTACTCGCCCCCACTTAGCCAAGGTGTTTTCCATGAGTTGCTCCCAGTCTGCTTCATTTGCAACATTGGTTTTGATGAAGTGCATTGCATGAGGGTGGGTAGTATTAGCGACTCTTTCACCGCCAACAGAACTGTATTCATATTAGAATCTGATATATCGAAATAAAAGGCAAGGCTTGATTTGAAGCCGCATGTTGCTTTACTTCGCCAACCGACAGTGGCAGCCTAGAGCAATCTCGAAATTGACGCTTTCTTAAGGGAGGAGAAAGAGCTTGGGAGAATTTGCAGCACTCACTCTATATCAGCTACAATCACTTTGCATCCTTCTTCTGCAAACCGCTTTGAGATGGCTTCACCAAAGCCGGAACCACCGCCAGTGACAATTGCCACCTTGCCCTCAAGGCGTGTACCGAGGACTTTTGCTTCTGTCGTCATGATGAAATGTAGGTGGGGTAGAAATCTGAAAGTTTCTGGGCTGTTTCTGAGCGGATACGGGGGAGGAAACTGGGGAATGCGAAGGAAGTTGTAAAGATCAGGTGTTTAACTGATGACTACTTGATGATTGATCTCGTGGCAATTTCGTGTTTTAAGACCTTGAAAATCTCTGATTGGAACCGAGAAAGACAAGGAAGAAGTTAGGAAAGATTGAAATATATCGATTGTTGTAAAGGTAGAAGTGACGATCGTCACTGCCCCACGAGGTGGTGCTCATGAGGGGTAATCGTTCGGTTAGCACTCCTCTACCCAATTAAAACGCTCCGTGTTTACCCCGCCTCCTCATAAGGGCCTTTTCTCCGCCGTGAAGTATATCCTCATGGCAGTTTACCGGATTTGATCTCTTCAGACGTAAATCCAATGAGAGAATGACCATGGTCTTGAAAACCGTATGTAGAGATGGACCAGATCTAGATGCGGGGTAGTGTTGCCATTCTTATCTCACTTCTCGCTTCCCTCGACATGCTTTCCTTGAGGGTAAACAGGGAACTTCCTTACACTATCAACTATTTGAAGCTTCTTTCTACAACTCCGAGACCAACAAGAAGCTAGGACTTCGTGTTCTCGAAGCTCCACTCTAAAATGACATCGTCTTCAGCTTGAGTGAGCATTGGCTGAGGCTTGCGCATGATTTGCGCCAAGTGTTTGAAAGTCTGCGGGAAAGGTCCAAAATGCGCCCCACGCGCTGGTTCGAGCCTTTGCCTGACGCGTCGTGTTGATCTTCATGCAAGAACGGAACATCGCATGTTTTTCTTGAAATAATGACTAATCGTCTTTCGAAGTTGTGGCACGGGGTCTGGTTGTCAGCTGTCAACGCTTCGTAGGACTGAAGGAAAGAATGTCGTGCTCAAGCACATGGGTACTTGAGATATGAATTCATTGACGCTATCTAACCCCTGCCATCAGCCTTGGGCCGGCTTGGCTCTTAGATACTCCAGACGGGCGTGCTTCATTGCCCGTCACGATGTTTCTTGCCAAGCTGTGAGAGGCAGATTCGTATCGGATCATCGGACACAACTACTGTTATCGCAACATCGAGAACAGCTTCTTCTCAGGCAAATATGCAGAGAGCAACTGAAAACCCTATTGCAAAGCTGCAGCCTGTCCAGGATAAGAACGTCATGATAGCGACGCATGCAAGCCCCTACGCCACGCCAAGGGGGAGCTGCAGGTGCGAGAGCGGCGAAAAGTGACGGGTAAAAGAGCATCTATTGGATGTCCAGAATTAGATGTCGACTTACGGTATTGATGCTCGAGGACTTTGCAGACACGAGACTGGTGTTGCTCATCAGTGAAAACATTTGGTCTCCGAGCCGTGGGCCAACACGAGTCGCGGCGGTCTCAGGCTTCAGCAGTGCAGCTGAGATCAAAGTTCAAACTTATTCGACGTTGCATTTGACGCGGAAGCGCTTGTGCTCAGCCTGGGGGCCCGACTCGAAAAGTCCCAAAGCAAGGCATCGAGCTCTGACTGCAGACGCCAGACACTCAAGCTCAATTCAATAGCTTGTATGCAGGAGCCCGCTGGCAACCTGGTAGCTTTGAAGGAAACGGAGTGTTTCTTGTTTCCTTATCTTATGTCTTGCGCACATGGTATTTTAAAAGTGCTGACTCGCTTCTCGATCGAAGTAGACGGTAGATGAAGTAATTTTATATTCAAGCCTCACGCGCCAAAGAGCCCCAAGCTTACCCCCTTCCCAACCTCCCTGATGACAAGCTTTTCATAGAACGGCCGGAAAAGAGCATGGAATTGACTAAGAACTTCGCCTGGCCACCTCTTTTTGCATCCTCGGACTCTTTGAATGAGGTTGATCCGGCCGGCTCGAAACGTTTCGCTGGATGAAAATCTATGAATGGGAGATTTTTCTTGCATCGGCCATGGCCAATCATCCGCCCCTGGCCCTGCAAGCCGCACCACGGCCTTTTTGAGCCGTCGAGCTTCAATGTACTGCGATATCCTGGGCCATACAGGACGCAATATTCCATTAGTCCATACAGTGACTTCCATATTGCCTCGAAGTGAACTCAATACTTACACGCTGCCATTGAACCAGTGACCCTCCTCTTGCAATATGCGGCCGGCTGCTGGTCTTGCCTGAGTGTCCCAATCCGACAAACCACCACGCGGTGCGGTGCGGCGCTTCTTTCGCCTCTGTTGCTTGAGTGACATCCCGGAAGGCCCCTGAAAGTAAAACCCGCTGGCTGCAGAAGCTCCTGCTATGACACCGTAGATCCGTTTCTGAGTAACTTCGCTCTCTTCCTTCTGCATCCACACACTGTCGTTCTCTTGCGCGCTGTTTTTGGTGAGCTAGCATCCTCCTGTTTGATCCTCCCAGCCTCGACGTTGTTTATGTTGGCTTGTGTTTCAAACATTTTGCACTGACCGAATTCCCTCGCGCCGACAGACTTTTAATGCTCGAGTCGCTTAACCACGCTAAGCCGAGCGCAGCAACATCCTATCTTCTCGTCTTTTCCTACCCTTCGTACACACAACAATCAGCCCCGAGCGATTGCATCGTCGCGACGGAGTGTGCACGATATTTAGATGAGGAGGCGCTCATCTGGATCCGCCGCAGAGGAAGAAGGCGAAGAATCCGCATCGAATGTCGAGGATTCTGAAGGGCAAATAAGGGGACCGACCAAAGATCTCAGCGGCCTTCGAATTCAGACGACAGCTCGATCTCCAGATACACAGCACAGTAACACTCCACACGAGCTCGATAGACGGAAAAGCACAGATAAGAGGCCCTCGAGCGCCCGGAGCCGCCGGCCCAGCAATACGAATTGGAAGCCTTCAGAATCGCGAAATGGAAATTTGGACAAGAGTCGATCTACGGAACCTCCTGTGATCATTATGCCATCGAAAGAGGCCATTGCAGCCGACAAGATGGCAGATTCACGCCAAAATACTCGTCGACCCAGACTGAGAAGTCCCTGGTTCTGTTCTCCTCTCACAGTCGTTACGACGGCACTCGCCCTGCTTTCGCTCGCCTCTATAATACATTCGTTTACTAGTAGACAGTTGGATACGAAAGGATGCCGCATGTCATATATGAGACCGTCATTTGCGAAGCTCTCAGACTTCGATACAGAGCACACGCGTTTTGCTAGCAAATATTCGGTATATCTGTACCGAGAAGGAATGGTGGATGAAGATACCAAGGTATGGAATGAAGATGAGAGGTCTGATGGTGATGCTGATAGCTTCCTGTAGGTAAAGGGCGTTCCAGTTCTTTTTATACCAGGAAATGCGGGCAGTTATAAACAGGTTCGACCTATCGCCGCCGAGGCAGCAACCTATTTCCATGACGTTTTACGACACGATCATGCTGCAATCAGTGCTGGAGCGCGGAATCTGGACTTCTTTACAGTTGACTTCAACGAGGACATCACAGCTTTCCACGGACAAACGATGCTAGATCAGGCAGAATATTTGAACGAAGCAATTGCGTACATATTGTCACTCTACCACGACCCTCGAAGATCTGAAAGAGACCCAGACCTTCCAGATCCCACTTCTGTGATAATATTAGGGCACTCAATGGGAGGGATAGTCGCTCGAACGATGTTGGTCATGCCGAATTACCAGTCGAACTCGATCAATACCATTATTACGATGTCCGCCCCTCATGCGCGACCACCTGTCTCCTTCGATGCAGAAATCGTCAGGACCTATAAACAGATCAACGATTATTGGAGGCAGGCTTACTCGCAAAAATGGGCGAACAACAACCCACTATGGCATGTCACTCTGATTTCGATAGCTGGTGGAGGACTTGATACTGTGGTTCCATCCGATTACGCAAGCTTGGAATCTTTAGTACCCGATACACATGGTTTCACAGTCTTCACGTCTTCCGTCCCGAATGTATGGACCGGTATGGACCATCAAGCTATTCTTTGGTGCGACCAATTTCGTAAGGTTGTAATCCGATCTCTATACGACGTGATCGATGTCAATCGACCAGCTCAGACAAAACCTCGAGCGGACAGGATGAGGATCTTCAAGAAGTGGTATTTGACTGGCATGGAGACCGTTGCTGAGAAGACCTTGTCCCAAAAGGAACCGACTACTCTTCTCACTCTGGAAGACAATTCCAACTCGATCATTGCGCAGGGAGAACGGTTGACGCTGCGAAAGTTTGGACAAAATCGCAAACCTCGCGCTCACTTGTTACCTATTCCACCGCAGGGAACACCCGGCGGAAAACGGTTCACTCTTCTGACGGATCAGAAACTCGACAAGCCTGGGGATTCCGGAAAGCTTGAGGTTCTCTTTTGCAGCGTTTTCCCACTTCATCCTGGACAGTCAGCAACACTATTCTCAATGAACATGGACCTCTCGGGTGACAGCTCTGGGTCAACTCGATTGGCCTGTAAGAACGCAGCTTCCGACGTTATTGTGCTACCAGCGTCGACAAGGACAACAAAAAAGCCATTTTGGTTAGACGAGGAAGAGGAGGTCCAGCCATTCTCGTATTTGCAATACGATCTGGAAGACATTCTGGACCATCAATTTGTTGCTATTGTCGACAAAGCGGTTGATCCAACGCCTGGATGGGTCATTGCTGAATTCAGCGATAATGTCCAATCGCATCGAATCCGATCATTAGGTCTGCGCCGTCTTCTAGCCTTCGGACTGAAGATCAAGCTTCCTCCAAACAGACCCATGGTTGCAGAAGTCAAAGTCCCAGCTCTGCATTCGAGTCTGTTAGCTTACAAGCTCGAGATGGGAAATCAGATTTGCGGAGATGAGGCCGAGATGTTTACACCACTACTTCGACAATATATTTCGGAACCCTACGAATCGAAGTACTTCGTAAATGTTAAACAAGCAGACATTAATTTACACGGCGTTTCGCCGTACATGCCACCGGCGCTTAAATACAAGAGTGCTCAAGACGGCATGAGTCTTCAATTCTGGACGGATCCCACATGCAATTCTAGCATCAAAATCTCCCTGAAAGTTGATATTCCAGGGAGCTTAGGAAAGTTGTACATGCGGTACAGAACCGTTTTCGCAGCCTTTCCACTTCTGGTTGTCGCACTCGTTCTGAGGAAGCAATTCCGTGTATACGACGAGACGGGAATTTTCATGGCATTCACGGAAAGTTTGGATCTTTGCCTGCGCCAATCATTACCACTGGTTCTATTGGCACTCACGTGCCTGTCCGTTTCAATGGCACAATCAAGCACTGCGCCACCAAAAGCTTCACAATCGGGGCTTTGGGGATGGCGAGGGAATGCCACCGAAACCCAGGTCGACTTCACTAAGAACGATCTGTTGGTAGGCGCACAAGACCCGTTCTTCTGGTTCATGGTCCCTTTGATTGGTCTAGTGTGCGTGGGAGTTTGTGTAATGTTGAACTATGCAGTCTTGGCCATCACTCATGGGTTCAGCATTGTGTATGGATGGCTGAGCGTGAAGCCTGCCTGGCTTCGCAACGAAGATAAGAGAAGAGCGTTGTCTCCTGCATTCGCACCATCAACCCCCCGCCGGCGCTTTCTGACTACAGGAATTCTCTTATTCCTTGTTTCGACCGTCATTCCTTACCAATTTGCCTATCTGGTTGCATGTCTAGTACAAATTGCCACTTGTACTCGTGCTCTTCGGTTTGCCAGGGAGGCTCGCTCGAACACCAACTACAACTTCTACAACTACGTTCATTCAATCCTCATCCTCATGCTCTGGATTCTTCCTATCAATCTCCCCATATTGGTAGTCTGGGTACACAACTTGGCCGTACACTGGTTGACACCGTTCTCCTCGCATCACAACGTCCTTTCCATCATGCCATTCATCCTTCTCGTGGAGACTCTGACCAGTGGGAAAATGGTACCACGAGTTACATCCCGCCTTCGCCACCTCACAAGTGTCTTCTTCTTCTGCATTGCAATCTACGCTGCAGTGTACGGAGTGACATATGCTTATATGCTGCATTACCTGGTTAACTTTGTTGCAGCATGGCTTGTTGCGATCCACTCGTCGACTTCCTCCTGGAGCCTTGCCGGGTTCAACAGTCTTTTCGACCAAGAAGTCAACGAGAGCACAAGAAAACGTGGGAAGACGCCTTGAGCAATTACCTACTCCCTAAACATACCAAGATACGAAGTTCAATGACTCGATGCAGCGTTTCGGCCTATCCTCACACAGAGGACGGTCACACCTTCTAATACACGTTAGATTTCCGTTCTATTGCTCACTTGAAAGAGTTACATTCACGGGCGTTCGTCAAAGCATACAATGAGTGGTTCCTCTCCTTGGGAGAGTTCTCTAGATTTTTCACATGCGAGTCTTGCATACATTTTGCCACACGCACATAGGGATTGGCGGTCGGCTCGATGGAATTCTGCATGCATACTGTAGTGTACTCGCGCTTGCGAGCGCTGGTCGTTTCAACGTCTTCTGTTTCGCATAACATCTCGATAGCAAGCTAAGGAGAGGGCTTTGCTTGGAGATATATTTAATGTCTATACCTCTTCGTGTGGTGAGCGGGCCTGAGGCTCGGTCAAGGGAGAAGTCAGATGGGCGATGAGGGTTGTATATTTGACGATTCATGGCTTTTGGGGGCTGGTTTCAGGTGTTCGTTGCCGGCTGGATGTGCTGGCGCGATTAGGATTTGCTGCCCGGGCTACTTTGTTAGTCCTCGAATATGGAGGCCAATGATGAGAAGGAATAGAGGATGGATATCCATTGAGCTTATGGATAGCTTGAATATAAAGTTGAGAGGTGTTCATACATGTACTACACTGATCCAATTGTGTTACGTCCGATGTGAAAATCAACTTGAAGTTCTGAATGACTGTCACTAACTCTCGTAGTCTAAACCTATAATTCGAGAATATCGCCTGCCCTAAATCTCTCACCTCCCAACGTAAACCTGTAACAGCTGTAGGTCTACCAAAGTGTTAGGAACTCGAGGAGCTGAGGCGTTGACAGCTCTGAAATCTCAGTGACTTTGTAAGTAAGATGTGAGAAACAGAGTATTCGAAAACTGGGTCGTATTTTGGACCACATATCGTCATAAAATGATACCATACAATGACAATCCCTTGTTGCAAATTCCAAAGCAGTGCTTGAAAAAGCCGACGAAGTTGGAAATCACGATATGCTCGCGTGAACCACTTAAAGAAAATCGCGTCTAACGCGTCTCCTCAGGGAGCAATCAACCAACATGCGATGGCCACCATAAAAGCGATCGAGGGCGCTTCGGTACGCACATATTCCGTACATATCCATCTAATTATCCTACTGACAGTCTGCAGGTCCATCAAATTCAATCCGGCCAAGTTATCGTTGACTTGTGTTCAGTAGTGAAGGAGCTGGTCGAGAACAGTCTCGACGCAGGAGCGACGAGCATAGGTACCACCACACAACGACCCAGCAACGCCACAGAGTTGTGTTGCTAATGACGCTGCTACAGATGTGCGATTCAAGAATCAAGGTCTTGATGCGATCGAGGTCCAAGACAACGGAGATGGAATTTCCCCGCATAATTACGAGACATTGGCCTTGAAGCACCATACCTCGAAACTCTCTACCTATTCCGACCTCACGACTCTGCAGACGTTTGGATTTCGAGGCGAAGCTCTGTCGTCGTTATGTGCGCTATCGAAGTTCTCTGCTGTTACTTGTATGGCGCAAGATGCTCCCAAAGGCACTAGGCTTGACTTTGCAACATCTGGGAAGCTGACGGGGACGAGTGTAGTGGCTGCGCAGAAGGGAACTACGGTTTCCGTGGAGAATCTATTCAACAATCTGCCGGTCAGAAGGCGAGAGCTCGAGCGGAATATCAAGCGGGAATGGGGGAAAGTGGTGGGAGTTCTGGGGCAATATGCTTGCATTCAAACGGGAATCAAGTTCTCTGTCTCGCAGCAGGCTGGCAAGGGGAAGAAGACCACGTTGTTCTCCACCAAGGGCAACCAATCTACGAGGGAGAACATTGTCAATGTCTTTGGAGCAAAGACTCTGACGGCTTTGATTGCCCTAGATCTCAATCTGGAGCTGGAGCCCACCAGCGGACCAAGCCAAAGATGGAGCACGCGGGATGATGGTGGGAAGAAGGATATTCGAATGGTAGGCCACATTTCACGTCCCGCTTCAGGTGAAGGTCGTCAGACTCCGGACAGGCAGATGTTTTTTGTCAATGCTCGGCCCTGTGGTCTGCCACAGGTTTCGAAGGCTTTCAACGAAGTCTACAAGGCGTATAATGCGTCACAGTCACCATTTATCTTCTGCAACATTGAGTTGGACACTCATCTCTATGATGTCAATGTCAGTCCCGACAAGAGGACAATTCTCCTTCACGATCAAAACAGAATGTTGGAATCTCTCAAAGAGGCTCTGACTGCACTGTTCGAATCTCAAGATTATACGGTCCCCATTTCGCAGCTACCTGCTCAGAAACAGCCCACTTACAAGCAGCTGACTATCAGTCGCGAAAACACTGGTGTCCGGAGGACGTCTCAGACTCCTGCTAGGACCCCAACCCCAGCAACTGCAGATACATCTGAGCCAGAAGATACCCCGAGATCTGCTAGAAGGGAGAAAAGCACAGACGAGGAGGGCTCCGGGAAGAAGTATAACCCCCAGTTCAGAAGAGGCGCTGTGTCTCGAGAAACTATGAAGAAGAATGCTGAAGCTCTTAGTTTGGTCTCGAAATGGGCAGGGAGAAAATCAGAGAGTCGTTCAGAGCAAGACTCAGAGGCTTTAAAACCTGCTCAGGAATTGGCAGCTGTAGGTCCTGATGGACTCACAGACGAGAAGCGCAAGCTTGTCGAGAAGTTGCGTAGAGAGGGTGAACAGAAGCAACTCGCTCAGGCTTCAGAAGAACCCGAGAGCTCTGTTGCTACTACTCAGTCAACGCAAGCACCACCTTCTGCTCAATCAGTTCGCTTTAACGAGCCGAATGAGGAAACCCCTGAAGAGGACTCGCCCCAGGTTCCACTTGATGAGGATGAAGAGCCAAGTCTATTCGTTCCCGAAGACCCAGTCCCGGCTTTACAATCGCCACCGAAATCAACTCCGTCCCTTGCTGACAGGTTCATGAGTACTCCTAGATCGTCGCACCGAACTCCAGCTGAGATCGCTACGATTACAATTGGCAGCCATACGGTGATCAGTTCAATTGGCACGCCTTGCCCTACCAACAAACGAGCACGAATAGATCATGTCTCGAGCACATCGGGCCCCAGAAGTCGGTCAACACCGGCCCCAAAAACGAATCTGCCATCATTCGGTAGTATATTGAGCCAGCGCTTTTCTGCTCCTGGAACGGCTCCTCAACCTCCATCAAACGAAGATGAAATTGAAGATGAGGCAACAGCGCAACCCGAATCTCCACAGCTTATAGAGATTGACGCTGAGGAGAATGCCGGTGCCGAAAGTTTAGAAGGAGCGAAGGGACAGGCTGCAGAAACTGCGGACATGCCCGAGAGTGCAGAAAGTGTAGGGTTTGAGATCATTATGAAAGAAGACGAAGATATCGACTCATCTGCACTACCACCAGATATCGGTGAAGACAGCGAGCTAATCACCGAAGACCAGAAAAAGGCATTGGAAGACGCCAAGGTCCAAGCAATGATCCAGGATGCTGAAAAGGCTGCCGTGCTGCCGTCTCAGGAGAACATCACACGAACTAAATCTCTGCTTAAAGGTGGATCGAAGAAGAAGGATCAAACATTGAATCTCGTCCGAAATTTAGACACAGATACAGAGAAAATCCGGCAGCAGTTCCGAGGTCTTGAGGAAATGCTATCATCCTACAAAAGGGCCGTGACCGAGAAAGCTGAAGACGAGGCCCTAGACTCAACTCAAGCTGAGGAGAAATTGTCTTTGACGATCTCTAAGGATGACTTTGCTAAGATGAAGATTGTCGGGCAGTTCAATTTGGGCTTCATTCTCGCTTCACGTGCATCCGAGAAATCAGATAGCGAGGATGATGTCTCAATCGCTGATGATTTGTTCATCATCGACCAGCACGCTTCAGATGAAAAGTACAACTTCGAGCGCCTACAGGCTACGACAATTGTGCAATCGCAGAGACTAGTCGTTCCGAAGACGCTCGATCTCACGGCTATGGAAGAAGAAATCGTCTTGGAGAATCTATCTGCTCTGGAGACTAATGGTTTCATTATCACCGTTGACGAGTCTGGCGAGTCACCTGTTGGCAAGAGATGTCAACTTGTTAGCCTTCCTGTCAGTCGCGAAACAGCATTCTCTTTGACGGACCTTGAGGAGCTTATTGCCTTACTGGCTGATCATCCGCCTGGTACTATACCTCGACCCTCGAAAGTCAGGAAGATGTTCGCCATGCGAGCTTGTAGGAGTAGTATCATGATAGGCAAGACCTTGACTCAGAAACAGATGGAAAGGGTTGTCAAGCATCTTGGCGAGCTTGACAAACCGTGGAATTGTCCTCATGGACGACCAACAATGAGACATCTGTCCGGGTTAGGCGTTTGGGATGAACTTGGCTGGAAAGAAGATTACGATTCGAGTAATGAAACGACAGGACCAACGGATTGGGCGGCGTATGTCAGACAGAATCGAGGCGAAGAGGCTTCACAAGAAGATGTTTTGGACGAAATAGAAGAATAGACAGGCCGGCGTCTCAGGTGTCACTTTCTCATTTTTGCCTCGATATTTGTACAACAGCCCAAGATACCCAACCCCTAGCTACCTAGCAATCCAGTCCATTTACTTCCTTCCGCATTATCTCCAATATACGCCGCTAAATTAAACTTGGCAAAAAAGCACCTAACATCTATCCAAACTCGAAAACCCACAATATGTTCATCTCGCAACCAATATTCACAATCCTACCATGTTCAACCCACTTATCCTCCTAAATCGAGCTCCAAAACCTCGGTCTCCGCGTCCTTCTTCGGCCACTTTCCCACTCACTTCTCGTCTATATCCAGCTTGTCGAATGACACTAAAATCAACCCCAGATGAAACCTGTCTATTGTTCTTCCCTCCCACCATAATCGGCGGAGTGCCAGGCTTCAATTCCCCATATCCTTTCGCTTTGAAATCCCGTAATGGAGCAGGAGTCAGTTCTCTTACTACACCTGATTGATCTGCTATGTCGCCGCTGTAGCGATTATTCAAATTGCTAATTTCGCTAAGAGGAGATTCACGGGAGGTATTGTATCTGTGTCCGTGATGCGGTGCTTGAGGAGGAGTCGAAGGGTTTGAATCTAAAGGATTGGGATGAGAGAGAGTTGAGATATCATCGCTAGAGTCGGGACGTTGATGTAGGGGTTCATATCGCGCATTTGCCGGCCCAGGTGTTTTTCGAGGAGCAGAAGACCGTCCGCGTGATTTTCCCAATGAGTCGGATACATACCATGGATCTGTGGGCTTGGTGTTTTCGACGAAGCGGGAGGAGCGGTGGGATGCGGCGTCGGACATAGGGACTTCGGCGTAGGAGCCACGTTTGGGGGGTGAGGAGGGGGTATATTGGGAGGAACGCTTGAGTTCGGTGCCGATTATGGAGGAGCGGGCGGAGGTTGTGTTAAAGGGGACTTGGTATTGGCGGCTGGGGAGGTCGGAGCGGGCGTCTCGGGACGGGGGAGGGGTTGATTTGTAGGTTGAGAAGGAGTCGGAGGATTGGGTGCGGGTGTGGAAGAAGGGGATGGTTGGGGGTCGGCCGAGGTCTTCGTAGGGGCTTCCAGAACTGCGATTGCTTTCGAGGGGAGTAGAGAGGCGTTTTTCAGAGACCGCCGTGGTAGTAGTTGAGATTGAGGATTTGCTACGCTTATGACGGGAAGTGAGGTTATCCTCCAAGGGGTTCATGTCCGGCGGCAGCTTGGTGATTTTCCGGAACGTGACGGCGAGGTAGAGGGATACTATGAGAGAGACCAGATGAAGGCCTCCTGCAATAGCAGCAGCATAGAAGACCACTGAAGTGAAGATTGAGGTCAGATCTTGGTTCGACAATAGTGTTTTCCATCCATCTGAACTAGTCTTCGCTGCTAGAGCGCTGAAGACGTAGAATGGGATGATTGAAACATCGAAAAATGAAGCGAACAGCATATATGAGGCTGAAGATGCCGGGGTTCTTCCTGATGGTTTTCGTCCAAGATGGTACACCCCGTAGACGGTGTGTAATATAGCAACACCGGGCTTAGTTTTGTCAGCCTATCATGCTCGAACTCATGCCAGAGTAGTCACCCACTGTTATCCTCATGATCCAGCCTGTAGCAGTGTTCACGCCGGTGATGAGAATCATCATGACGAGAATGCTAACAGTGGCCAGTATTTCCAAGCATCTCAACACCAGTTGGATTATTCGCATCCATTTGATCCATTTCTTTACTGATGGGTCCATCGACTTCGCATTCGTTCTTTCCATCGGCAGGATAAGATATGAGCTATATCAAATGTCAATTGACGTTTTACAAAATACAAAAGGCATGTCTCTTACTCTGGGTGCTGATTGAAAGAAACCAAAGGCCCATCTGGTTTCTTCATCCTGGGCTTGGGCTGAAAGCTTGCGCGACTGATCGCATGAGGATCGAACTCCTTGTAAGGCGCGTTCCTGTCCGTCTTGACAGCATCATACAGGTAGGGAGGTTGAACCATTTTCAAAAATATGTACAATAAATTGACGTGGGGCTCAAGAATGCGATGCTGTCAGATATGAACAGGGTTGGTTGAACCAGCAGGGAATAGCTCCGCTTTATAAACAATATAGCTCCAGCTGTGTTGGCGGAGCAACTATCTTGATAACGAAATTGTCCCAAAGCTCCGAGTTTAATGACGAAGAAGGAACATGAAGAAGAAAATGAATGAGATTGCTCGACCTTGGGTATGCGCACGATGCGCGAGCTCATTGACACGCCGACTGCGCCCAACGTCTCAATTCCCAGCTGCCACTAAACAGCTTCGAAGATATACTGCGAAACCTCATCCTCAAGATAGCCGACCCTTCCGGATGGCAGTCATCGGCTCCGGACCTGCAGGTTTCTATACTGCGTATAAGGTGATGTCGAAGATTGAAAACTCGGTCGTGGATATGTATGAGCATCTGCCAGTACCTTTTGGTCTGGTGCGATTTGGTGTTGCTCCAGACCATCCTGAAGTAAAGGTATGTCTAAGTCAACTTTGACTCATAGATATAAGCACTGATCGGTGCTGCAGAATTGTCAAGATAAATTTGAGGAAGTGGCAGAATCTCCGCGATTCAACTTCGTGGGGAACATATCAATTGGGGATCATGTTGGTGCCTTGCCTTTGTGTTCGCTCCTACCCCATTACGACGCTATCTTGTTTGCTTACGGAGCATCTCGAGACAGAACTTTGGGCATACCCGGAGAAGATACTTTGAAAGGAATTTACTCAGCTCGAGCTTTTGTTGGATGGTACAACGGCCTTCCAGAGTATTCAAACCTGACTCCAGACCTTACTCGTAGCGAAGAAGCTGTAGTTGTTGGCCAGGGAAATGTTGCCCTAGATGTTGCCAGGATATTGTTACAGGACCCAAGCATTCTGAAATCTACCGACATCACAGAATATGCTATTGAGACTCTGCAAAAGAGTAAAGTGAAGAGGGTCAGGGTTGTGGGACGAAGGGGTCCTATGCAGGTTTGGTTCATGTCGCTTCATATTTTATTATTCATAGTAACCAATATTATTAGGCTGCTTTCACAATCAAAGAAATCAGAGAACTTATGAAACTTCCTTCGGTTGGTTTTGAACCTATCGATGAGTCCTTGATTCCATATGATCTCAAAAGTCTACCCCGACCTTCAAGGCGAATCATGGAAGTGCTTAAGAAGGGTTCAACGTCTCAAGATCTGAGCAAGAAATGGTCATTGGACTTTCGATTTTCGCCAAAGAGCTTCAATGCCAGCACTGTATCGCCTTCTCAATTGGGCAGCATGACATTTGAAAGCACCAAGCTCAATCCGGATAACTTCGATCCAAACGCAAGGGCCGTGGGAACAGGAGGACTTTTGGACTTTCCTGCGTCGCTAGCTTTCCGTTCCATAGGATACAAGTCAGAAGCTCTTGCAGGATTCTCTGAGTTGAACATTCCATTCGACGACAAGTCGGGCATCATACCAAACGATCATTTGGGTCGAGTTGTGAATGAGGATGGTCTTGTAACGCCTCTAAAGGGCATGTATTGTTCTGGGTGGGTCAAGCGTGGTCCAACTGGGGTCATTGCCAGTACGATGGCAGATGCTTTCCAGACAGCAGATTCGATTACCGAAGACTGGTACTCTCATGCCGCATTCTTAAACCCAGCAGATAGCAAAGCGCTTGGATGGGAAGGCGTAAAAGACGAAGTCGAGAAGAAAGGATTGAGAAGAGTGAGTTGGGAGGATTGGAAGAAAATCGATGCGGTAGAAAAAAAGAGGGGAATTGAGAAAGGAAAGAAGAGAGAGAAATTCACCAAGGTGGACGACATGCTTGCGGTTCTCGACTAGGCGCGGAGAACATGTATGCCATCATAATGTACATTACTGCTTGAGCTTCTCAGTGAGCTCTGGTACTTTATCAAACAAATCTCCAACCAATCCAACATCCGCAACCTGGAATATTGGTGCATCAGCATCCTTGTTGATTGCTGCAATGACCTTGCTATCCTTCATTCCTGCCAGATGTTGGATAGCACCAGAAATACCTGCACAGAGATACAGTTGTGGCGCTACAACCTTGCCTGTCTGTCCAACTTGCAAGCTGTTGTCCGCATATCCACTGTCCACGGCAGCTCTTGAAGCTCCGACTGCTGCTCCAAGAGCATCGGCAAGAGGTAGCATTATCCTGTCGAATTCCTCCTTTGACTTCAGTCCTCGGCCTCCAGAAACCACTCTTCCAGCTGTTGCTAAGTCAGGCCTGTCTGACTTGGCCAAGTTTTCTTCGACCCATTCTGTCGTGCTTTCCGCTTTAGGATCAACACCATCCTCGATTGAAGCAGAACCTCCTTCTGCCTCGGCTGCCGCAAAAGCTGTCCCTCTGATTGTGATGATCTTGATGTCGTCAGATGATTCAACTGTTGCGATAGCATTTCCTGCATATATCGGTCGTACGAATGTGTTCTCGCCTTCGATCGCTGTGATGTCGGATATTTGCTGAACATCGAGAAGTGCTGCAACGCGGGGCATGAGACTCTTTCCGAAAGCTGTATGTCCAGATATTACGTGTGTGAATCCTCCCTTCTTGATGTTCTCGACTAAGAGAGGTGCAAAGTTCTCTGGTAGGCCCTGGGTAAAGTATGTAAGTAAATATGTATGAAGTAAGTGAAATCTGAATTTCCCCACCTTGTCATAAGCAGCATTGTCTACTGCAATAATTTTCTCAATACCCGCAACTTTTGCAGCTTCCTCTGCTACTGCTTTGATATTTCCGCCTGCCACAAATCCAGTAATCGAGCCTCCTAACTTCTGTGCTGCTGTGACAGCGCCTAGCGATCCATGGTTGAGTTTGCCATCCCTCTGCTCCAGAACTGCGAGTAAAGAAAGTAATCGAGCAAAAGCAGAGAGTGATGCTACTGGAGTAAGCCCTCCTGTTCTCAATTGAGTCCGCGCCCGACGTAGGACTGAAGACGTCGCTCTTGGAATCATGTTGGTTCGTTGATGAAGGAGAAGAAACACCCTCCGAGATCGTTCAACTACTTGCCCATACTCCATCCGAGGCAGAGCGGACGATCGGTTACTTCCCGAGCTCACTTCCCTTTATCGTTAGTAGTATCCCGTGACTTTTCTGAGAAGAGACGCCTTGTCGCCTGAGGCGTTTTGTGATGCTTCGCGTCAAAGGTAGATCGCGAGCAAGAACTTAGAAATTCATCAACGAATACATCTCGAGCGCGCAACGCGACTTAAATTAATTAACGTCATCGCGCACACTGACATAGGTTCAGTCGCACGACAATTTCTAGACCGACCCTGCCCTTTGACCGGTCAGCCTAGGACTCTGTGGTCTCACACGAATCGCGACAAATTTACACCTATAACCAAACCTAGGAGGCTTTGCGACAACTTGAATTGCTTCACAGCATCAAGTCTTCAGCTATGGATGACGACTCGTTGAACTTCGGCTCCGACGGTGCTGGCGCTACCCCAGGTAGCAACTCTATTCTTGCGCAACCACCGTTGCAAGGGGAAGGCACGCCGCAGGAGGGCTCTGGCCAAGGGGAGGGTAGGTAGCTCTTCCCAGAGCGTTTCTGCTTGACTGACAGTATATAATAGCTGATGTTACAATGACCGAAGGTGGCGCGGATACCACTACCGGTGCAGCGAAGACTACTGTCTCTGACAATCCTCTCGATGCTCCAAATGCCCCTCGACGAGAAAGAGACGAAATAAAGGATGAAGAGATGGCTGATGGCCAAGATGTGGTTAAGGCTGCTCAAGAAGGGGCTGTTGAAGGTGTTGCTGAGAGTGGAACTATTGAGGGAGTCGAGAAGACGAAGGCCGCCATCGAAGCAGCCGCACGCGAACACCTCATCTCCCAAACACACTCCATCATTCTGCCAAGTTATAGCACTTGGTTTGACATGCACAAGATCAATGCTATCGAACGAAAAGCCCTACCTGAGTTCTTCAACAACCGAAATCGAAGCAAGACCCCTTCTGTCTACAAAGACTATCGAGACTTCATGATCAACACATACCGACTCAACCCCATCGAATACCTGACAGTAACGGCTTGCAGAAGAAACTTGGCTGGTGATGTCTGTGCTATTATGCGTGTTCATGCTTTCCTTGAGCAATGGGGTCTCATCAATTACCAGGTATGCTTGATAACTAATCAGGTGCGTTGTATTTCAGCTACTAATTCACCATAGGTTGATGCGGATCAACGACCATCAGCTATCGGACCACCCTTCACCGGCCACTTTAAGGTGATCTGTGATACCCCGCGTGGACTGCAACCTTGGCAACCAGCGGCAGACCCCATGATCGTCAAAGCTAAAGAGAGTCTGGATACTGATGCTAAGGCAAACGCTGCTTCTGGATCCAAGCCTGATACTAACCTCGAAATTGGACGCAACATATATGAGCCAACAGCTCGTGAAAATAAAGTCACCGGCAAAGAAAAGCAAGCGAACGGAGATGCGCCCACAACAAACGGCACTTCAGATTCTGCCCCCAAGGCTATCGAAGACATTGTCAAGCCGCCGATTAGCAAGGTCAACTGTTTCTCATGTGGCATCGACACTACTCGTGTTTATCACCACAACTCTCAAGTTGATTCCGGTACTAGCGCAAACAGCAAGGTCAAGTACGATCTTTGCCCCAACTGCTTCACGGAAGGACGAATGCCCGTGAACCACCAGCAACTCCACTATGTCAAGATTGAGAACCCAACATACTCAGCCATCCCAGATCGTGACGCACCGTGGAACGATGGTGAGATTCTCAAGCTTCTCGAAGCCTTGGAGAGGTATGATGAAGATTGGAATGAGATTGCCGAGTACGTTGGAACACGAAGCAAGGAAGAGTGTGTGGTCAAGTTCCTTCAACTCGAGATCGAGGATAACTACTTGGACTCGGAACCCATCGCCAAATCTTCGGGTCTTAGCATGCTCGGATCACAGCATGGCTTGCTGCCGATCAGCCAGGCGGACAACCCTGTCATGTCGGTGATCGGATTCCTTGCTGGTCTCACTGAGCCGAGCGTCACAGCAGCCGCAGCAGGAAAGACAATGGAGGCTATGAAGCAAAGTTTAAGAGATTCAATGGAGAAGTTAAACTCGTCAGAGAAGGGCAAGGAAAAGGAGAACGAGGACTCGATGGAGATTGATGTTAGACAAGAGACCACCACCACCACAACCACCACAACAACCCAGAGAATCCAGGCTCTTGCTACTGTCCCATTGGCCAGTGTTGCTGCTCGAGCAGGCGGTTTAGCATCTCACGAGGAACGCGAAATGACGCGACTCGTCTCAGCTGTGGTCAACACTACGCTAATGAAGATGGAGCTCAAATTGAAGCAATTCAACGAAATGGAGCAAATTCTTCAGGCGGAACATAGAGAGTTAGAGCGAGGTCGTCAACAATTGTTCCTCGATCGCTTGACCTTCAAGAAGCGCGTCAAGGATGTCCAAGAGGGATTGAAGATGGCGGCAATTACCGGCGGAGAGCATGGCATCAAGATGGCCCAAGAAGTCATGGGAGGCGGAGACAAATTGGCATTCCAATCATCGGCTCCAGCTCCAGGCAGCGTTCAACCATTGAGCGCAGAAGGACAAATCAAGAGTTTCGATATCTAGGGCGTCGCGAATTGGGTGGTCTGTGTAATCAACGGCGTCTCGGGGAGTCTGATCTGATCTGGAAAGTCTGGTCATTGCATGGATATGTGCAGATTCTGCGCTTGTAAAGTTTGGCAAAAATTCAAGATAATTGGGGTGTTTTGCCTGGTTTCTGTGTGTATTCCTAGAATTCAGGTACTTAGAATAGTACGAAAGGATTCATGATTTTTTACGCTTTTGACTGCATGACTCTGTACAATTGTGATTCAAAATTCGTCGTCTGAACTCTCAACTGCTTGGTATCTGGATGCGTTTGATTCCTCAGACAGCACCGACCTGCGAGCAGGTGATGCCTGCCTATCATTTCCATCAACATCATCTCCCAATTGTTCCTTCTCCTCTTCACTTCCTTCCTCATCCTCTTGGTCTCTGTCGTGCCGATGCTCATCATCCTCAGACTCTTCTTCAGATCCTAACTCCTTGTCCTGCACCGCATCCCCAACCACGCTTTCTACTCGCCGTAGCCCAACCCTCTTCGCTCGTAGTTTCGCTCTCCGTGACTTCCTCTCTCTATTCCTCTCAAACGCCGATTGCGGCACAGGCGTCCTCATCGTCTCCCACGAACTCCAATATTCCAAATGGTCTCTCCAATCCCTCCCATCTTCAATATCAGCTCTGATAGGTGAGGGGCGCTCTAACCCTTCGATTACGGTCTCCATTTCGAAAGGTGCCTCTTGATCGATCAGTGCCCATAGTTGTGCTTCTTCTCTTTGACTGGCTTGCGTGTCGAGAGCTTCTGTATAGGCTTCCTGGGCGTGTTCAGCTTCTTTTCGGGCTTGGAGGATCTTACTAATTGACGGGCGTTTCCCAGGTGATGGGTCTGGGTCTGTGAGTTCTGGGTTGTCGTCTGAAGGATGTTGTTCCTCTTCGTTGAGCACTGAGCTGTCTGTTTCGTAGTCTTGGTAATCTTCCGAATCCATCTCAGAAGGTGAAGAGTAGGCGGCTTCTTGATGATAAGACGAAGCTTGTGATGATCTAACCTGCTCATGGCGACTGAGAGATCGTGAACGAGATCGTCTTGAAGATCCCAACTCCCTCTCAAGGTCATCTTGCGTCAAGATCACAGGTTCCTTCTCATGGGCGGCCTCCCCGTCATCAACTACTTCCAAACTATTCCTCTTGGCACAATCAAACCAGAATTGATCACTATTGCTCTTGAAACCGAGGATCTTGACAGCAGCCTCGACATCATGGGCTGTAACTTCAGGAAATCTGACGTAGTGATAGTCTCCGGCGCGTATCCTCGACATGGTGCAGAAGAGCGTTGTCGAGATCAACTTCTTCGCGATATTAACTCCCAAAGAATGAAAATCCTCAAGCGCAGTGGCTCGAATCGCAGGTGTCTCTCCTGCCTCGGCCAAGTTTTCCCAATTATCCTCTTCTCGAGGAGCCCCAGGGTTCATGAATACTCTGCGTGACAACTCCAACCAGTTCCTGAAGATGAAAAGATTTCCAGCTGGCAATACTTCATCCAAGGCTTCCTCTCCGCCTTGTTCCCTTCTGCGTCTCTCAACCAAGAGAGACACCTCTTCGTTGACCAGCCACAAATTTGACCACTTACTCTTCTCCACTCTCTCTTCGGCCATCTCTTGACGAGCAGCCAAGGCATCGCCTGCTCTTTCAAGCACGAGACAGCATTCCTCGCTAATCTCAGCTGCAGCAGGAAAATCTGCAACTATGAAATTCCGGTGACTTTTCATCTTTCGCTCCGTAATGTTTGCCTGTAAGAGCTTCAAGTACTCTTGAACTTCAGGTTCCGATTTGGTGCCAATCTGGACAGAGATACCTTGAACATCGTCTCTACCCAGTCTTGCCAACGACATGAAAAGTAAGCCCTTTTCCTCCGCAGTCCAGATGGAGGATCTGATTTGGCTCCCTTCCAGTTGCTCGTCAAGAAGCTCTCCAAATGCAGCATCGTTGATTTCAGCATTGAGCAGCTTTCGATAGTCGTTGTCATAGTAAGGTTTGAGCCTTTTAAATCGGATCTCGCTTGGAGGCTTTTGAGCTCTCCTCTTATGAGAACGACGTCTTGGAGGTGTCTTGATATCTTCTGGTGCAGGTGGCTGGAAATTTGCAGCCCATTCTCGAGCTTCTGCAGCAATTTGCTCCTGGATCTGATTGTCTGTGTCTGGGCCTGAAACTTGATCCTCGTCGAAAACAGATTTCTCTTCCTCTCCTTCATTCAAAGACACCGAACGACGTTTCCGGTTAGATGTGTGGGTATCCTTCCTAGTAGTACTTCTTCCCCTAACTTTTCCTGGCTTGGGCGTAGGAGTACCCTCTTCAACGTGCTTGTAATGTGACAGACTGTCATTATCTGAAGACTCCTCGTACGCTGAGCCCGAGTCTTCATCCGGATATCTGATACCTTCAAATATCTCAGGCTCTTCAAGATCCATCATGTAGTTCCCCGCAGTATTTCCGTCGGGTCTTGAGAATCGTGCGGTGGTTTGCGCAAATCGACATTGTTTTGCGGAGAAGATGAAATTAGAGTAGAGCTTTTGCACAGTGGTAGGCTCGGTACAAAGCTCATGTGAGGTGTTCTCAAATTCGAAGAGCTCAGAAGAAAATGTAGCTAGAGTTCTGAAGAGAATTTAGGACAGGGGTTCGCGCTAGGCGCGTCCCGCTAGAACGGGAGCTTTGCCTCGTCGGGACTGCTTTGCAACATTCCATCGACGACATACACCATGCCGCCAGCGTCAAGAGGATGGATGTGGAGGCTCCAGAGATGGAGAAGGTGCACGGATTCTCTGATACTCCGGCGCAACGCGACTGCATCAGCACTGTCAAATCCTCTTGGACCCCCGATCAAGATCAAGCTTCGAGAATACCAAGAAGAATGCATCCAGGCAGTTTTATCACACTTGGATCAAGGCCACAAACGCCTTGGGATCTCTCTGGCCACGGGCGCTGGTAAGACAGTAGGTAACAAGCTATGCTGCAGACTATAAGAACTCTGCTAACCTTTGACAGGTCATTTTTACCCAATTAATCGACCGTGTTCAACCACGTCCTGGAGATGCTGATCAGACCCTCATCTTGGCACATCGACAAGAACTGGTGGAGCAAGCTGCCAGACACTGCACGAATGCCTACCCTACAAAACGAGTCGAAATTGAGATGGGCTCTATGCACTCTAGCGGAGCAGCAGATATTACTGTGGCGAGCGTTCAAAGCATCATATCCGGCGACCGCATGTCTAAGTTTGATCCGAGCAGATTCAAGCTTGTTCTTGTCGACGAAGCCCATCACATTGTGGCGCCAGGATACATGAAGACGTTGGAACACTTTGGCTTGCACGAAGCCCGGCCTACTTCTCCTGCTTTAGTGGGAGTATCTGCCACATTGTCTCGATTCGATGGCCTGAGATTGGGTGCGGCAATAGACCAGATTGTCTACCACAAGGACTACATTGATATGATTGGGGAAAGGTGGCTTTCGGATGTTATCTTTACGACAGTCCATACCAAAGCCGACATTTCAAAAGTCAAGAAAGGACCAAGTGGGGATTTTCAGCCTAGTGAGCTTTCTCGAGTCGTCAACACCGAGTCAGTCAATGAGCTCACTGTCCGAAGCTGGCTTGAGAAGGCTCGAGAGAGGAACTCCACGTTGGCCTTCTGTGTAGACCTGGATCATGTGGTAGGATTGACCAACACGTTTCGGAAGTATGGAATTGATGCCCGATTCGTTACTGGTGATACTCCAAAAGTTGAGCGTAGCCAACGTCTTGATGAGTTCAGACGAGGTGGCTTTCAAGTCCTCGTAAATTGCGGCGTCTTCACAGAAGGGACCGACATTCCAAACATTGATTGCGTGTTACTAGCTCGTCCGACGAAGTCTAGGAATCTTCTTGTCCAGATGATTGGACGAGGGATGAGATTGCATCCCGACAAGAAAGATTGTCATATCATCGATATGGTTGCCAGTCTCGAGACTGGTATTGTCACTACTCCGAGCCTTTTTGGCCTCGACCCACAGGAACTGGTCAAGGAAGCAAGTGTTCGGGACATTAAGAGCATCCAAGACCACAAAGAGGCAGAGGCGCTCAGGGTAGAAGAGGCTAAAAATTCCGCGAAAGAGACCCCAGATTCTGGACCAATCATCAAAAAGGTGACCTTCACCGATTACGCTTCCGTTTTCGACCTTATTCATGACACTACTGGGGAGCAGCACATCAGACAGATCTCTCCCTACTCGTGGGTTTGCGTTTCCGATGACAAATATGTTCTTTCAAACTCGAACGGATCATATTTGAAGATTGAGACAAGTCCTAATGCAGAAGACGGCTTTGTCGTCATCCAAACAGCAGCAATGAAGAAGGGGTCTACATCAAAGTCGCCTTTCATGAGACCACGACAGATAGCGCAGGCTGCAACATTCGCAGATGCGGTCCACGCAGCTGATACATTTGCAGCAAAAAGGTATCCGCACCAATTCATCTCGAGGAACCAGTCCTGGAGGAACAAGCCCGCAACCGAAGGGCAGATATTCTTTTTGAATAAACTAAGACCAAAGAGCGATCCATTGACTGGCACGAGTCTGACCAAGGGCCGTGCAACCGATATGATCACGAAGATCAAGCATGGTGCTCGGGGCAGGTTCGCCAGCATAGAAGCTGACAGGAGGAGAGAAGGCAGAGCCCAACTCAAGGTGGAACAGGAACAGGCGCTACGGGAAAGGGAGAAGGTCTCGGTGGGACCTATGCTGGGTTGAAGAAGAGGTGGAAACCTCTACATCCATGATTTATGCAGCGATGCCCTGGAGTTATCTGGTGTATGTAATATAGCAAGGTCTAGACTACTGTACATGCCAAAATTTTGGAATTTTGAAAACTTCATTCTCTTGCTTAATGTATCGAAAGCGTGCTCCTGCATTAAATAAAGACTTTTGAAGACAAGCCACACCATGCTGTTCTTGCAATGATTGAAAGCGGGGTTAGCTGCAATGCTCCATTGTTAAACGATTTCATGTGTGCCTTTCACGTAGTGTTTCCAGTGACTTTACTACAAAGGCATATTTAAATATCTCCTTCGCAGCAATCATTTGCCTCATTGCAAGCTTCATTTCTGGATCTATGAGTAACCCCTTCTCAATCTCCCAGTCTTGTGTGGATAATAAAAGGCTGGGCTGGGCTAGGACACTGCATCCAACTTTATGTGACGTCTTGGCCAACAAGGATTTTTCGCTCAAGAAAATGCAGAACATTGTCCAGGTGAGACTAGGACTTTGCAAGCAATGTTTGCTTTCCGCTCTCTGCATTGTCCAGTGGCTTAGAGCCCAGAAGCCTATAGCCGTCGTATCACTCAAGCAGTAAAGCATCGGCCAACTTGAGCGGAGCCATCACAGTGTTAGTTGGCAGCGCTCATAAACTGTGCGTGAGTATCCTGTGTCTTCAATGTCGCAGGCTTGCCAGGACTTTTTGGAGCCAATTCCGTAGCACTTCTTCGGATAATTGCTTTCGGTTCGGATTCATGAATTCATACCAAGTATGATTCTATAGCATGAGTAAAGTCCCCGCGAAGCTGGAATATGGAAGACGCTCCGTTGCTGGCCGCCAGGTCGTAGGAAAGTTGTCTAACACCAGCCTATCCTCCCTATCGTGCTAACTAGGAAGACCATTCAAACCTGCCTCTGAGTTAGGAGAGCTACATACTTCTTATATTGTCACCTTTATCACCTCGCACGTAATGAGAAGGTCCGCCAATGGATCGCGCAAGTACATAAGCGAGTCAAACAAATACACCCCCTTTACGTAGCGAGCAGCTACTTTTAGAGTCTCGCATAAGAGTTTATGCGAGATTCATAGTTAGCTTTTCCGTATATCTCTGCACGATACCATCTGTACCAAGCATACTGCAAATCTATCGCGTCACTGGACACAGCGTTTTCAATCTCCCGGTCTATCAAGGACAACTGAGGAAGCCAGGCGAGGCTGAGACGTTACATCAGTAAAGTCTCCTAGTGTTGGCCAGCCATCGACCTTGTTCACAGAAAGTGAACTCCAGAAAGTCCAGGTGAGGTTAGGAGAATGAGAGCGCTGATCAGATACATGCTCCTTCTTTTGCGTCCTCCAGGCAATAAAACAGTCACCTTCATGTGAGAAAGGAGGGCCCCTTTGTCAGTGGTCGCATTGCCCTATACGTAGAGAGAGATCAACCCGCAGTTTTGTACAGGGGCTTAAGCGAGAGTGTCGTAGACAGTCGCCCTTCTCATGAAAAATCTGTGCCCAGCCACAAAGCTCTCACAGGACTAGGACATTGTCGCATCATCTACCATTCATGTGACAAGATAATCACCTTCGTATGACGAGGCACTGCCCTAAACATAGTAAAAAGCCAGCGTGCAATTTGGCCTGGAGCTAAGCGAAATAAGCGAATCTCCCCCCTTTCTTTTCGTGTGCTTCCGTACGATGTCATAGAGAGCTCCCGCCAGAACCAGTTCTATCGCGTCATGTGAATGTCCCGTCCTATTCGAAACATTCAATTTACGGATTTTAGCGGAAGTTCTGTCCCTACTAGTAACTTCCGCTGTGCCTTCCCTCTCACCTTCCGCGCACCCTCCTCCTCCCGCGCTCCGCGAAAATGGAGAGCTCCTACCACCCCCCGCCCGAATCTCCCTGGTGGAAGGAGCGAGTCTCATACAGCGGAATGATGCTGCCACTCCCGGAACTCCACTACGTTGTCCCAGTCATCGCCGTTATCTCAGATACCTACGAAATGTCGTACTTTCTGCGTCCCTACAAGTCCTTCCCTCCCCCGTCCAACAAGGACTATGAGCTCACCTCCGACGGAAAGAACCCCGCCCTCCTCCGCCGAACCATTCTCCGTAAACCCATGGAACACATTCCTGAGAACAGCGGCGAACTCCTGGACGAACATCGAAGCAAAGAACCACCCAAGGACACCACCAATATGAAGAAGCATACCTTCCCTAACATCCGTAGTGAGAAACTCGCGAAGACGATCGATTGGAGCCGATATGACACTGTTGGAGAGACTGACGTATTCGGTGGCTCGATCTACAGTGCTGAGGAAGCCATGGCCGATTTCAAGAAGATGATCAATGACGGCGTGCACCTCGAGTATTGCAAGGTCTGCAAGAAGTCCCATATTCCTCCTGGTCCACCAATCACTTTGGCGGATCGGGATACTTGTGGTGCATACCGTAAGTTACCCAATTGCTTGTTTGGTATCGGTATCCCATTGATCTGCTCCTCAAACCAGCCACAAACATAATACTAACACGCTGTAGTTCCAGAATGGTTCCCCAAGGAGCGATTTGAGAAGCCGCGGGATACGTTCAGAGATACTATGAGCACAATCAACCATCTGGAGGGCTACGAGAAGGACCCGACCCTTGTATTTGACAAGTATCACCATAACGCTGATACGAAATGGGCTCCTCTTGGCCGTCAACATGGTGAGTCACTTGAGCAATATTCCCCCTTGCGCAATTGTAGAGATCTCTCTGCTCTCCAGACATACCTACATTTCTAACCGAGGAAGAGACATACGAGATATACTGACTATGAGATTTACAGGAGGTTGGTGGAAGTGCCGTATTGGTAGCGACGCCATCGAAGCAGAGCTACGCTGTGTCCCCTGCCATCGCCGTCGTACTCGACAAGAATTCGACCAGGAGCAACACGATAACCGCCTACACCTCATGGCAAAATTGAACAGATTGAGGGATTGGGTTGCTAGACATATGAAGGTTGTCGCCGACAGAGACAAGGCAATCGCTCTGACCATGATCCGAGACCAATTCGCTAATGGTATGACGGTGTTTGGCCTACCTCCCAAGGAACCTGTCCCACCTCTCAGAATTCCTTATGATTCGGACGATGATGAGGGTGATTGGAAGATGGGTCCGTATGGTGGTCAGATTCCGTGGAAGGCGAAGAGAAATAAGGCAAAGAAGATTGTCGATGAGAGCATGCGAGGTTCTGAGTCTCCAGAGCTCAAGCCAATTGAACTCTATCATGATATGTCGGCTCTGGACTTGAACGTACTTGCCGACGAGAGTGGTCTGGCGATCTATGAGGGAGGCAGTGCTGGACAATCTAGTGGTTCTGGTAGTTCTGCTTCACCAAGAAATACTCTTCTGCGTTGAGGGTCGTGTCGTTTAGGTGCGTTTCCGTTTTCATTTCATGGCGTAATGATATCAAAACGGGCGTGGGTAGGGCATTTGAGTTTTTAGCGATGGTTTACGATGCTGGATGCTTTTACCTGGCGATCTGGTGCTGCTAGATTACTAGGAAAGCATCTTCTGCGTTGAGTTGCGTTTCGTTTGGAGACATTTCCATTTTCATGGCGTTAGGATATCAAAATGGGCGTGGCGAATATGGGCATTTGAGGCGTTGACGAGATGGTTTGCGATGGTTTACGACGCTTACTGGTTACGATGGTTATGATGGTTACGGACTCTTTTCTATGGCCTAGACTGAACGGCGGTTCAGCAGCACAGGGGGTAATTATGCAATGAAGCCTGATTTTACATATTTTTCTCTAATCTTGTGACTTGTGACGATACCCCTGGATCACGGCAGATAAATGTACCTAGAGGGGCATTGCAAATTCCTGAAACGGAACGCCGGGTTCGAGTATGCAGCGGCACCAAAGTAATGGACTTACATTGAGGATCCCAGCAGTGTGCTAGGAGAGGGGAACATTGCCGACGAGCTGTGATCATCTTCTGGGTATCAAGACTTGCTTGCATTCAGCTACTAACACAGTGCCACCAAAACGCCATCGCCAATGCCAATCAAGTCTGTATAATTCATCTATTCCTCGTCTTTCTCAGCAACGACCCTCGTCTTCTTTTTCTCCTTCACTTCCCCCCCATCGGCATCTTTCCTCTTCTTTTTCTTTTTATCTTTCTTGACATCATCTTCCTCTCCATCCACAATATCTCGCTTCCGCTTCTTCTTTTCCTTTTTGTCGCCATCTTCCTTAGGAGCCGCAAACTCCTTTTCTCTCTCCTTAAGTTTCTCAGCCTTCTTCTCTTTTTGTTTCTCCAGTCTCTCCTCCCTCGCTGCCCGTTCCCTAGCCTGCTTGCCCAAAAAGTACTCGCCACTCTCAATCTGGAGATCCACTTTACTCTTCTCCTGCGGCGGCGGGAACGGCGTATACACCTTCTTCGTCTTATCCGTAACCTTCAATGGCACCCTTCTCTTACTCAACGTCCTCTTCTTAAATTGCGGCAAGAATCGATCCCAGCTCTCATTCGCCAATTCCGGATCCTTGGCCAGCTCGCGCTTGATCATGAGTTCCTTGATATGGTAGATAGGATGGATATTGGCCATGCATTCCTCAACGATTTTCCGTACTTCCTTGAGTCCCTTATATGGTCCCATTGCTGCGACGGTATTTCCTTGCACGAGGAGATAGCATTCGGTGAGCAATTCGAGAGCTTTAAGTGTGCTTCCATTGGGACCTAATATGCGCTGCCTCCGCTTAACAAATTTCTCTTTATTCCGCACCAAGTTCCGGATCTTGATAATATCGCAAGCAACACCATCCTCCAGAATCTTGACAGCTTGAGGAGCAGGTACGCTACGGGCGAGGAGCTTGATCAAGTCGCGCGCGTTGAGAATAGAGGCGGGGTCGTAGGTTTTTCGAGTGGTTTTGACGGTCATGGATCCTTCTACTAAATCGAGGGTGCATGCAATTCCGTACCTTTCGAGAGAGCGGGTGATTAGGGGCCAGGCTTCTCGGAGGTAGACTTCGCGGTATTTGGGGAAGAGTGTTGCGAAGGAGGATTCTTCTGCGAAGGTTCCACCTGCATTGTCTGTCGGCTTGAATTCTTCGACCTGGTGTAGGACGTTAGTTAGTATTCGCTGTGTAGTGAAATTGAAGTCGACAGTTTCTTACCTTCCACTTGTCTATGTCATCTGTATCCCATGGCTTCTCTCTCTTATGTGTTGAAGGCATTTTGACTGCTATGGTGGGGTTGTACAAGCTTGAGCTTGAAATTCAAAAAAGTTCACAAGATTTCCTGATGTTTGAATCGGCCGCCGTACCGTTTTTCTCCGGGTCGGCTTTACATTTTTGCGAGAATCACCTGATCGGCCCCTTTTTCAAGCGTCACTAGCCTGATATCTGAGACTTTTTATGAATGACTTCACAGCGCGTTTTGTGCCGTCAAGTTTATTGAGATGCTGCATGCGCGTCTTATCCTTGTATAAGCGCTATTGTCCTTCTAATTTGCTTTGTCATAAAGTCTTAATTTGAGGCATCAAGATATCTAACGCCTCTGGAACAGACCAAGCTGACCCGTCGATTGCACCTGCTAACTTGGACAATGGGTTCCTCTGCCTTCTCTTTTCTTATTCGACCCTTCTACCACGTGCAGATAGTCAAGGTCACCGCTCTCATCTCCGATACGTCAAGTCTCTCGGCGTAAACGTTTATCTTGAAAGCGGGCAGCTCGTATCCCAATCTTACGGTCTTACCGGATCTCAGGGGCAAGACAGCAAGCGGCTTAGCGACTCTTTGGGCGCGCCATGGCACTGGCGGCTTCATATTTTCTTGCGCAACAGGTCAGCCCTGCCCAGGCTTTGTTTATCAGTACAATCAGCGACTGCCGATTTGAGCTCTTGATCCACCACGCCCGCCCATCCCATCTCTTACCCTAGCGTGGATCACCGAGCCGGATCCGCGACTTTTATCATATCGAGGCGTGCACGGGAAGCGTTTTTATGAAGAAGATGCACAGCATAGAAATCCTACGACGCAATGACCGCTCTCCTGTCGGACAATGAGCGAGATTGTTTATGAACTTCCAGAAAGGGGGATGAACAGCTCAATAGCTCCATCTTATCTGGCCCGCAACAATTTGGTGTATCAGTGGCTGACGGCAGCATCGCTGGGCGAGCGTGGTACAATTGTGAGGAAAGGTGGAGAACACTGACTTCATCATGAAGGGAAACAAAATATTCAACATGATGCAGCACAGCTCGATTAAACCGTGAATTTAATTGCACTCATCTCTGCTGCATTCTTCAATCTTGATAATGAGCGCTCCATTCCATTGGAGCTCGTGCAAAGAATTGTGCATTAAAACCTTGCGTCGAAGGCTTTTTATAGATCTGCAATCATATCTGGGTAGCGCGAGGAGGATAAGGGGCAGACCCATGCCGTGAACAAGCAACTGCCAGCCAGTTCGAGCTTTCTCCATCTTCGCTACTCATACCTTTACATCTATCTTTCCTCCATTGATGACTTTGTAATTCTCCAACACGCTCGCTGCCTTCTTGTACACCTCCAATCCTTGGAATCTCTCCAGTCATTCGTTTGAGCGCGTCCGAAAAGTCTTTGCTTCTTTTGCAGATTCCCATTCCATAATATTTACCAGCCCGTTTCCGACCTTCATACGAAATAATACAACGAATCTTCTTCTTCGCGACATAGCTTTCGCTCTACATAATCCTCGAGACATTTCAGAGTCTCCGCACCTTCGCGTTCCTCTTCGAACGCGATATATTTGACCCTTCCAACCGCAGCCACGGCTTCTCTAGCTCCCTTCCGGGCATCGCCCATCGATCACCTCAGCCATTCGAGAGAACAGTCTCGAGACTTGCCGTCCTTCAGAATGGCACATGCAGTGGAAGATGGCAGACACTCGCTGCCGGGGTTGGACCCTATATCTAGACCCTCTTCGACGTCCACACAGAACTCGACTCTGCACCACAGTGCTTCGTTACCACAGCTTCCAGGCCTTTCAGCTCTTGCGTCACTCGCGTCGAACTCGAATTCTCCGCAATTGAGGTACGTTTGGGAATATTGTCAGGTACAATGAGAGTGCTCAGGGGTGGTTTGGATGTTCCTTGTGCGAAGGACATTGAAAGGGGTACATTTTGGGAAACTGCGCAGAACATCATGATAATAGCTGAGAAGGCATCTGCATAAATTCCTGCGGACAGGAGAACGGATCAAAAGCATAATTTCGTTGAATCATTGTTGTTGGAGCTTTGATGCAGTTCTGGCATGACAGATAGTGTAGAAGCGGCCAGGCTAACAATTCAAAACAGGGCGTTCAATGTAGGACCAAATGCTATGGGGTTCTCGACATCGTCACCATCGGCGACTTCGGGAGGAGGGCAAAGCAACTCACCGGTATGTGTAGATCACTTTCTATCTCTGGCATGACTTTTCCTTCTATTTCACCTTGTCGTATTTTCTTCCCAAACTAGTCGACTTCATGTATCATTGCTTTATCCTTTATCGCCTATCATATCAGGCTGCGTCGGTGGTCACTTCCCGTCGCCGTACCCCCAATCTTGCGCCCCATCTGCCGCCAGTGGAAAATTCGTCAACTTCTTATCGCACAATCAATCCGATAGCAAAGACAAAGCCCAGATACCTCAGTCATGGCAACGATGGCTAACGACCGTGAAACTACACAGCCTACCTGCCAGAATTGCACGACCTCGACGACCCCCCTCTGGCGACGCGATGAGATCGGGTCAGTCCTCTGCAATGCCTGTGGACTGTTCCTCAAGCTGCACGGTCGACCTCGGCCGATAAGCCTGAAGACAGATGTTATCAAGAGTCGAAACCGCGTCAAGAGCTCAGGTGCTGCCCAAGGCGCGAAGAAAAAGGTAAGCAATGGAGGAGAGGCATGCGACATACAAAGGGCGGTTGCTAACGCGTCTGCGCAGACAGTGTTCGACTCGAATGGCCTTGATCAGGCGCGATCGCAAGCAGGAACGCCTCCTCCCGGAACAATCGGTCATCGTCGCACTTCCCAAAAGTCTGCAAATGGCCATTCCGAAGGCTCGAACTCTCCGATCTCGCGAACTGCGACTCCCTCGATGTTCCCTAACCATTTGGGCGCGTTCGGCAATGGTCACCCGCTCGACGACCCATACAACAACCACCACTCCCCCTCTCTCCCGCCATTGCACCTTCGAGTCCCCTCACCCGGTCGGTCTACATCACCATTGAACGGACGACATGCACTCGACCAGCCGCAAACATATGAGCAGCTTATCGCTGAGAATGCCTCCTTGAAGACTCGCGTCAGCGAACTCGAAGTCATCAATGAGCTCTTTCGCGGCCGAGTCTCTCAGCTGGAGCAAGACGAGAGCAATGCCAGACGTGGTGAAGAGATGCGTAGGGAGTCAGAGCAAGACCTGATGAGACGTCTGGAGGAATCTCAGCGCCGTGAGAACCAACTCAAACATCGCCTCGATGACGTTGAGCGTGAGCTTGGAGACCTTCGTGAAGGAGCCCCGCGCGCCAAGAAGATGAGAGTAGCTGATATGGTCGGCGACAGCGAGACATCCACTCCTGCATCACTTCCTCAAATGCAATCACCTTGATTATGCTGTCAGGCAAAGGCGCACGGAATCACTCATCTACAGCGGGACCGGCGGTTTTCTCTCTTGTTTACTTCTCTGTCGATGATACCAACATAACGATCATTTCCTTCAACTCTCGCTCTGCCTTGCATGTTGCCGTCACCTTTAGGCGCGTCTGCATAGTCATCTTTGACTTGGCCTTGAGCTTCTCACTGTACTACTATCGGATCGTACTTGCATCACGCGCTAAGCTTGCCTGCATGTATGAATGTTTCCCTTTTTCTCAACAAAAATTTCACGGCGGGGCTCTCTAATGTCACTTTAATAACTACACGTCTCCATTTCCACTCTGGCATCTTTCTCCTGAGCGTATCTGTCTTCAGATGGATTGCTTTATGGAAGAGAGATGTAAGACAGGAAGTGGTATCTCGGATGCGAATTGAATGGGCGTGGTGGTCTGGAGTAGATATGGATGAATGGCTGGATGGATGAATTGAACTTGCACAGAATCGGAACTGGGATGCAACATGGCAATGGATGGTCCATTGCTTCTTTCTTTATGCTGCCAATACTGCATCTTTGGCGTAGCATACACAAAAAATAAAAAGTTCATGATTCTCTGACTGACTTTGTCTCTCTGCTTGTCACCCACCATCTTGCCCTATCGCTCCCACATTCCTCAACAAACCCATCCCACTAAAGCACCCCTTTCGCAATCTGCAAAACTGAACTGTGTGGGAGCAAATTCTCCCCAACAGTGGCGACACCTGCATCTGCAGGTGAAGAACTTCTTTATCTCAGCTCAGTCTCCCATCCTTATCTGCAGATAACAAAGATAAAGCACCCCCCTCCCTTTTTTACCTCATCCTAGCCCCGCTTCGGTACAGCCTTATCGTTCTTTCCTATCAATGAGAACGAGGAGAAAGTTGTGGCGATCTGCTGACATGCATGATATTTTTTTTTTCTTCTGCAAGTATTCTTTTCTGTGATGGATTTTTGGGAAGGAGGGGGGTTGGTGAGGATTGGGGGGTTTGACCGCCTTTTTTGTTGTTGAGATTTTAAAGAGGGTATTAGAGGTGGAGGAGGAAGGTCTGCGAAGGAGGTGAGGAATGGCGGTTGATGTGATTTGAGTGAGTGAATGAGTGATTACATGCTGAAGTGATTGAGAAACTTGAGATGGCGAAATGCTTACCATCCTCCTGATGGTAATCAAGGATTCTGGAGATCAGAGGAAACTGCCGATTGTGTGCCGAGATGGAGTGTCGAGATTGGGTGTGAACGTATGCGCTCTTGTATCGAATGTTGAAATGCCGAAATCACAAATAAGACAGGAAGCTCTTCCAAGAGCAAGCCAGAAGTGTGCAAGTGCAGCTTGATATGAATCAATCAGAGATCAAAAGTATATAGCAGCAGAAATGGAACACTTCCAAGTGTACATAAGGTCATGCGTTATACAGTCGTTCCAACGTCCCTTTCCAAGTTCTTTCATTCCTCATATACGTTTCCAAACTCATAAACATCAATCATAAAACACAAACTGGGTATCAATCCAAAATCATGCACCACTCCTCACTCCAACCCAGACAGCATATTCTGCCTTCTGTCTTTATGCACCACTCTCCAGCGCGATGTATCCAATCTTCTCAAGCTCCAAAACGCCCATATACAACAACACTCCGAAAGAAATCTGCACCCCAACCCACATCATCGTATCAAGAACCCTCACTCTCTTTCCCCTTCCCACTGATATCAACAGTCTTCAACTCATCCCCACTAACCCGCCTCGCCCAATCCTTAACCTCCGCATCCCTCAATTCCGCCTCAATCCCCTCTTCCACCTCCGCTTCCACCTCCTCCTCCTCATCAGCACCAATCTTAAAATCCTCCTTCTCAGCTACCGTTGTCCCACTTCCACTTCCACTCCCACATGCCTCCACTCTAAACCCCTCCTTCGCTCCTTCTCCCAAACTACTGCCCTCAAACCTGCCTTCAAGTCTCCTCTCAAGCGCTTCATCTTCTGCTCTTTCTTCGGGAGTTTTGTGATGGATACGCACAACTTGATCTCCGGAAGGGCCCCGGGAGAGGACGGGAGAGTGCGAGGTGTGGGAGGATTGGGAGGCGGGAGAGCGGGTGAAGGAGTAGGGTGTTCGGGGGGCGGGGTGAGCGGGGTAGATTTCTGAGTTGCGGTCGTGGAGGAGGGTGGCTTTGGTGGAGGAGAGGACGGAGGTTGAGTGGACTGCGCGGAGGTGATACTTTGGTTGTGTTAGCTCTCTCATCCCCCAAAAATCTTAAATTAATAGAGGGGAAACGTACCTCCTTAGCCTGCTTCCTCGTATACCGATTCAAACTCTCACAAAGCCTATCCAACACCCACTCACTCTCACTAACATCCGCCAACATCGGACTATCCTCCCCAATCCAATCCCACTCAATCAATCCTTCCTCCTCTTCCTCCTCTTGCGCATCTTCTTGATTCCCACTAAATCGAATCAATCTCGTGAACTCAACCCATTCCCCGTAGCTATATTTCTTCGGCTTTTCACTTCTTAGATCATTAGCAGTTTTCTTGATTGCTATCGCCAACTTTCGAGCAAGTTCGTGATCAGAGGGTGGCGTAGATTCTTCAGCTAGTTTTTCAAGCGTAGAAGATTCCTTGTCGCCAGCATCGCCTTCTTCGTCCGGATTTTGCAATGGGAAGCCGCTCTCGATTCGTTTCTTAGCTTCTTTCTCTTTAGCTCTTTGTTCTATCCAATTCTTGAGTTTGGGATGGTTTTCAAGGAAGTCGTGCCAGACTCCAGCTTTCGGCATAACGGTCCAGTCTGCTAGTGTGAACGTTCCTCGATTGATAGCTGAGATGACCGTATCTCCCATGTCTGAGACGAGGATAGTCATGGTTGGGATAGCGACGAGAGACCAGACGATGAAGAATGGTTTTCCGGCGTTAGATTTGGGGCTGAAGTCCCCGTAGCCGATGGTCAGAAGGGAGACGTAGCAGAAATAGAGGGCTTCGAAATAACTCAGGTTCTGGATCCGTTTTTCTGCACACCAGAAAACTACTGCGCCGACACACCAGAGTACTCCGAATGCGAAGCCTGACATGGCGAGAGCGTAGTATTGTTTGAAGCGACTGGTGTTGCTTTGGATTTCTCGCATGGCATTGAATCGATCTTTCTCTTCTTTCAGAAGAATGAGCTTCTCTCGACGACTGGCGCGTTTGGCGAGTCCGCTTCTGCCAGCTGCTCGCTCTTTCATCTTTGCGTCTCTGCTCAGTGCCGGCTTAGGCTTGTTCGTCCTGCCTGCTCCACCTCGTCCACCATGATGATGTACTCTCTTCTCTTGGAAAGTAATCGTTCGACCATGGACATCAAAGTGACCATACTGATCCAAAGAGTTGCGACGAATGCCACCACCAGTCGACGGCTTGCGATTGATTGACACACTTTTATCACCCTCTTTCTTAGGAGGAATACCCAAACGATCTCTCAATTCATTTTCACTAGTAACGGACCGTCCAAAAGTGCGTTCTCGTTCATTCAACTGATGTTTCCGAATGACCTTATCCTTAGACATGCTGGCAGCGAATTTCCGGATACTATTGATCATCAAACCTAGGAAGATGATACCAATAACAGCATATGGAAACACTAATCCACGACCAACATCATTCGGGGCGACGAGATCTCCAAATCCAATAGTCAGGACTGTCACATCGCAGAAATAGAGAGCGTCGGCGTATGAGAAGTGACAGACTTTCGCGAACACAGCCGCTCCGCCTGCAAGCCAGAAGAAGAACATCATGGTTTGGAGAATCAAGGTCCGTTGATCGTCGTCGAGGTCGAAATGTTGGGGGTAATGGCCGAGGAAGTACCCGAGCATGTTGACCATTAGGATCATGGAGCCGACTAGGTACAGTACTGCGGCGATGACTGCGTGCCAGAATCCTTGTGAATATGTTTCTCCTGGGCGAATAGGTGGGACATGTTCGTTCATAGCGACGATGATAGCAATGAGCTGCCTGATGTTAGTCATTTCTCTCTCTTATATTAATTCAGACCCACAATCCCAGTAGCAAAATACCAACTAATGATCGTAGCCGGCAAAGCAATAATATACCTTATCCTCCTCGTGAAATTCAGCAACAAGCAAAAATTGCCAAAGAATCCACAAGCCAAAGATATGGCATTTAGAACGATCTCCCTACCCATTTCGTCAACAAGATTGTCCTCAAGATTATAGAAGTAGGTGAAACCCCACCAATGAGGATCCGGAATACCCACACCAAGTGAGTCTAACCCCTCTGGCAAAGCTCCATCATTCGGTAGCGTAGCCCTCCATTTCGTGACCAAAGCTGCGATACTGAGTACGTTTGCCAAAGGTCCGATGGTAGCTGCGAGGAGGGGAATAGCTGTTGATGCGAACCACCAATCTCTGTTGAAATGTTAGCCGTCTGTTTGTACTCAGACACCCAACCGTTCCAAACTCAAACTCGGACATTGAGGATTGCTCGCATATCTCCAACTGCTTCTTGGATGTGCAGGTCGGTCATTGAGAAATTGCATTCGCAGATGCCCCGTTCTTTCAACCAAATTCCACCAATGCTTCCCTTCGATCCACTCCCAGATCCCCAATATTCGCATACGGCTCAATTACCGGGACTCGAGTTGAGATGTACTCGCAGATACTCAATTGTCCCCATTCCAACCCAAATACCGACATCCGAATGGCCGTCTCTACCGCAGACACCCAATCCTTTCCCCTCGTCTGCCCACCGCTTCCTCTCTCCCACCCACCTAAACCCCAACTCCCTCAATCACCTAACCCCTCAACAACAAAGAAGAAAAAACCACTCACTGAGGCAAATTATCCGTCTTCCCCCTTAACTTAAACTTCCCAATCGTAAGCACCACATCCTGTGTCTCCAATGAATACCCATCACTCCTGCTCCCTCCTGTCAACGACCTTCCGCCCGACAAAGATCTGCCGCCTGTCTGGGTTCGTCCATTACTGGTTTCTGTTCCGCCCATCGTGGTTTTGGTTGTTGGCTGGATAATGCCATGCCCGGTGGCTTTTGGGTAAGGATGCCGAATTGATGGTTCGGAGGTATGAACGTAGGGAGGAAGATGAGAAACGGGTGGAATTAGAAGTAGGTGGGTCGGTAGGAAAGAGGAGGCGAAAAAAGCGGATTGAGGCTAAGTATGCGTTCTGCTCAGTAAGATGTGTAGCCTCGTCGAGTCATCGGAATCGGTGGCGGCTAGGTATATGTCTCAGTCTGTCGTCACTGTGCTGCACCCCGGTCTCTCTCTTTCTACAATCCTCACACAAAAACCCCCCCAAAAAAACATACAACTCAAACTTAAACTCTCGTCAAGAAATATAAAAGAGAAGAAGAAAGCTGAAAACCGCGGGGAACTGATGGGAGATCTAGTGGTACAAAATAGTAGGGTAGGGTAGGGCACGTGAGGACTCGGACTCGGCGAAGAAGTCAAAAGCTGGTCCAACCACTAACAAGGAAGAGCTTGAATGTTTGGAGACCCACGCGGGGGGATCAGATCGCGCGACGAATCGTGGGCTTGCAGCAAAACTCTTTACAGGGATTACCATGAATCTAATGCAGGCTGCTACAGTACAGTAAGATAAGTCTTGTAGTTTTTGGTGTGGCAATTTGGCAGGGTCTAGACGCTCCAAGTTTTTAATATTTCTGCTTCGTGCTTTCTTTCAAAATGACTGGGAATGGAGACTTGTGCAGTTCTCCGGGGAAATAGCAGTCGTGCGAGCAGGTACGTGAAGGATGAAGTGGTGGAAAGATGTTGACGTGCACAATTCCCTTATTTGGTGTTTAACCAGGGTCTTATGTGCTGCCGTTTGGTACCACTCGAGAACTGTACCCCGCCAGCCAGCCACAACTCTGCAGCGTCCGAGCACCTGGGAGCCAATCCACCACCAGTTCAAACTCGAAAGATAACGTGCTGAGAAATCCCCGTAGCCAACCATTTAGGACGATGATGCATTGCATATATGATTTGAACAATCAGCTGATGGAAGAAGATTTCAGATGCAGGTTTCGAGAAGCAAGTGTTGCGATTAGCAATTGTTGCTGAGATAGGCGCGGTTTGACTTCAGGGTTGTGGAGATAGGCGTTGACTGTTTGACAGGGAGGCTGAGGAAGGTCCGTCGAGTGAGAGATAGGCTGGATATGATGTTCATAATTGCTCCTCTCACCGCTGCTGGATTGAACTCTACATGGATGAAAAGAAGAGGTGGTGATACATGTCCAATCCGGACAATTGATATTATTCTAAAGTTCTCGGTATGAGGACTCGATATATAGATGGTATAATGTACGTACCAAGCCAAGCACACTGCATGCATCAAAGATCTATCCCATGACCAGACACTGCCTTGATCCCCAAATCCGATTTAACGCCTCGTCTGTTATGTTCGTCCCATGCAATTGCAATTGGTGAGCCCTGTCTCACGTTCTAAGCTATAAACGCCTCTGGTCCCAGACGTGCAAATTCGTGCTGTACGCTGTATGTATGTGTCGTTTCCTCGTCATGTGGTCCGAAATCTTCTTTCTTTCTTCATTAGTGATGTGTGTGTTTCAGATATTATGTAAGTATGATCGTCGGGTCCACAAAAGAATGTTCAACATCCTGTTATCACCTTATTCTTCGGCCACGCATAGCCTGTTTCCGACCAAGACTGCCAGAAGTCAGTATCAATTCACAACATCATACCAGACAAGAAAACTCACAGTCAAATTAGGATTGTTGTAAGCAACCGGATGCTGCTTGATATACTCGGTAGTAGGATATCCAGGAGGATCGCAAGTCACCGACGTCTGTCCGGGTTTCTGGTAAATCCGAACGTAATCGATATGCATGATAGTCGGGAATTTCAAGTCGCCAATCAGAACCTCACTCCATGAATTGGAGATTCCGAGATTCAGGACTGCGGACATGGGTTCTTGCGATACCTGTCTTGCTGCGACATTTCCATTCGGTCCAATTGCTCTTCCGTCCATAATGAACGACGGCTCTTCTCCCACGAACCATGCGATCTTGCCATTCGATGTACCGGGTATGTATTCGAATGCATATTTCTGGTATGCAGCACCGTCGTACCAGTCGTTGTTCAGAAGGGTTGTGGCGCTGATAGCTTGCTGAAATGGTCCACCGCAATATGTATTCATCTGCGTCGTATTGTAATTGGGCATCGCCATGAAGTTCGAGTTCGGACGATAGAAGACATCGAACGGTGCGACCTGGAAACTCTGTGTGACGACACCAATGCGATTGTTTGGATCGACTGAAGCCTCGAGAATATCGATTTCGGGAGCACCTCTCCCAACTCCGGCGTTGGGATGATCCTCGCCCTTGCAGGTACAAGACGAAAGCTTTTGACCTGGGAGGAATGAAAGCCCGTCTGGTGAGGACTGGTTTGGAGTTATGCCAGTGTCGCAAGAGTTGTAAGTGTACGGCCAAACACCCTCTGTCGTTGCTTTGTATCCAGGTCTTCCAAGATTGCCCATGGACCACACGCCAGGCCAGAGACCCGGGATACCAGCAGGACCTGCTAGTGAGACGGACACTTCGTAGACTCCGCCTTTGAAACACATTTGATTCCAACTGTTCAGCATACCTGACCGGTACTGAAGGTTGTGGTTTGGAAATTGGTCTAGTCTCATTTGCAACGTCCCATTTCCAGTGGTCACAGCATCTGGATCATACCATTCGAGATCTTGCGTAGCTCCGTACCAGATGTTGGGTGCAGTCCAGAAAGGATCATCTCCTGGATAGAAAGTTCGATTGTCGTCGTTGAATTCGTCGCTAAAGACCAGGTTCAGGGTCGATCCATCGAATGTACTCGTCCTCGTTTTGGCACTTTGTGGCGTGTCGGGATCAATTACTAAAATTATCAGTTCAATACAGTACTTCAGAGGAATATGGTACTTACAGCCGGTACGAACATTCTCCAACAACGGGTAGGAGTTGTTGTTCACATGCGCCTAAAAATTCGATTAGTAGATGCACTCTAGTTGATGCACGGACTAAAGAAACATACCCACGCTGGGCCATAATCATCTACCGGTCCTTTGCCTACAGGTTCCAAGAGATGTGTTTGGAAAGTCAAGACAGGTAGGACAACAAAAACACAGAGAAGACCCAGGATCAGAAAAACTCCTCCAATGGTTGAGACTATCTGCCTCCTGTCGAAGTACTCGGACAACTTGGGCTTTAATCGAACGTCGTCGTCATCCTGAGGCATATGAAGGCTATCATCGGCCTCGAGTTCGTTGGCATAAAGAATGAATCCCTTTTCTCCTCCATAGTAGGGGTTGAATGCTGCTATACTGTCATCTGGATATCCCCATTTCCCGAGATCGGCTTGAGAGTCACTGAAGGGATTGGTAGTCGTCGTTCGGAGCAAAGGCACGGCAGCAACTGCTACCCTTGGCTTAGGCCCTGGTGGTCTCGAATTTGACCGCAGGTCTGTACTCGATGGATAGCGGCTGTAATCGTGTCCAAGATCCTTTATCTGCGAAGCAGACTTTTGACGCAGCAGTTCCTGGGGTGGACTCAGATTGCTACCTTTCCTCCGTGGTCTTTCGATGTTCGATATGTTGCCAGTACTTCGACTCCGAGGAACAGAAGATGCGGATTCGACGGGTGGCACATCGCCTTCAGCGACAGCTATGTCGTCACTGCCGTTGATTGAGGATGCCGAGGAGTGCGAGGAAGCGGGATTTAAGGGAGACGGGACGGCGGGAACGTATGATGTTCTCCTGTTGGAGAGCTCAAGTCGATTCTCGACAATGGAAGTACTCGAATTACTCCTCTGCGGTACGAGGTCTGAGCTGGTCTGGGGTGAAAATGGATTCGAAGTCGTCGACGACGATCGTAGTTCTTCCGAATTCCTCTGGGCCTCGAGATTTGCAGACCTTCTCCCTGCCTGCTGCATCTCCCCCGAACTCTCCCCTCCCTTTGACACCGTAGGCGGAACTTTGCTCAAGGACGCCATACCTTTGTGAAAGTGTCGTCAAAATAAAACGAATGTATTTATCCAGCGAAAGGAACCGACATTTCCATCTCTTCAAACGGGCGTGACGTCGTTCTGGTGGGGATGCCGCCCGGCGAAACAGTGGTGTGAATCCGGGGTGGGTTAGACAATTAATAGAAACCAAGTATAATCTTGGTCTGGTGCACAGGGAAAGATAAGACAAGACAAGCTTAAATTGACCCAATATTCTTATCTCCACAGGTAGTTGGGCATGCAGTTCGCGACAGGGGGTCAACGAGAGACTGAAGAAGAGGTTCGTTTAGATAGGCTTTGGATAGCGACCGTGATGTGAAGACTGTTGTTGAGATCAAGAAGAGACGAAACGGCAAACGACAGAGTATGACGGGGGAAAACTGGGACGACATGATGGGCGAGAGACTCTGGTGAGGTGACCAAGCTTGCTAGTCTCCTGCCTCGAAGGCTTGAGGCATATCGATTGATGTAACCGATGGAGCCCATACTGCTTCGGGAAAGACTAGCCCAGGGGCTCCATGCCGGCAGGTAGCGTCATAAGCAAGAAACCACCCTAGGACATGCAGAAGGCGCAACGAGAAATACGCCACGAAGCATGGGCCGATAGCATGTCATTCGTGTAGCAATATCAAATCTCTGTGCGCCTCGAGATTCCCGTTGAGGCTCATGTCCCATTGGGGGAGTTTGTTTGAACCTCGCCATCTGATTACGTATGTTCTGCAACCGCGGATGTCCGGCGGATGTCCACAAACTCAATTCTGTCGCCGGTTGTCTCGTGCGTTATCTGTATCACTTCCAACGCCAACTGCCACCAAGCCATCTGGGCGGTCTTTGATCGGATTCTTTTTTTGACTTTTGACTTTCGGGAGGGAAGGGAGAAGATCAACGTGTTGCTCGTGAAGGTGGACCCCTGGCGTAAATCTTGATAGGGGAATCTGAATGCGGCTGAATAATCTTCGCTTTGGTGCATGTGGGTCTCTGTTGCCATCGCAGGCTGGGTGTTCGATATCAAAATACGAGCAGGGTGGGGGTTGAAGTCGATACGAACATTCTGGGGCTCGTGAAAGGTTGAAAACCTGCGTGATCGTCTTTGCTGCAGCGCTAATTCAAAGGATGCACGAAAATGTCTCTCGGCCAGATTTATTTCCTGGACAGAAGGTCGATCCGATCAAGATTTCAACCGTTGCCGCCGATAACACCGGTCCAATCAAAAAAAAAAAAGTGGTGGTCAAAAACATACATTATTGTACTGTACTATATTGCAGTCTGTAGAGGCAAAAATTGTACAGGTAGAATACCGAAGTATGTACACTCTTTTGAGCGGCAGTCGAAGAATTAAGATATATGTCGACTCTTGCCGGTCGTGTGCAACTCCGCTCAAGCTTTTGTGCTCCAAAATCCTACCTTCCTTCGCAAAGTCCAGCAAAATGAGCCTGCAATTGCAAAAGCCAAAAAAAAAAGGCCATGCCATGCCTGTATTCTTCCTCATGCGTCCTCAGCATCGATACCTAGGAGTTCTTTGAGGGTAACCAGCTGGGTGTTCAAATGAGCAATTCCAACTGAAAGACCACTGACGACTCCGTAGAACTGTCTTTGTTTCGCCTTAGGGAACGTATCAATCAGAGCCATTCCGATACCATTTGCAGGAGTCGAAGGATTCGCCAAAGCAGAAGAGCTTCCGGTCATAGTTTTCTGATCATTAACGGCAGCCCATCCACTGGTAGCCATAGGAGCCGCGTCTCGTGCTTTTGAGGAATTCGGTAACGGTTCAGTCGTTGTTTGGTTAGTAGGCGTCCAGGTAGAAGTGCTCAGAGGACCGGCTGGTGTTGATCTAGCATGTTGGCTATGTCGTTGCCGCCTCGGCTTTCGTTCTACCAGCGCGGTATATTCTTGCTGATCATCATCCTCTTCACGAGCTATCTCTGCCTGAAGCAGCGTGTCCAGGTCTGGAGACATTGGCACTGGTGAGTTCTTCTGCGGCTCGCTCGAGTGCGAGGTATTGGGAGGAGGATTTGTTGGAGCCGCGTCGGAGCGTCTCTTGCGCTTCTTGGTGGGTTTGGGAGGATTGTCACCGACACTTCGGATGTAAGACTGAAGCGCATCCGGATTCTCAGTGTGATATCGCAGCGCTCTTCCATCCGCTGAGCCTATAATATGTAAGCAGCTTCCCGTCAGAAGGAATTCGGATGGTGTACCTGATGTCTGGAACCTGAGACTGCACTTGTTGCCCTTTGAAGTAAATATGCAACTGCTACAAGCTCCCTGAAACCATGGATCCAGTGTCACGCACAACGAGAATCGTCCATATCCCCTGGTACAATGTTCGCACTTGAGTTCCATAACCTTTCCTCTCGTTGACAGCAGAATTGCGCCGCGCTGTTGCACACGAGGACTCTCCTCAGCCTTCTCTGGAGGCAATTCTTGACCTGGCCTCCATGGTATTTCACGGACCGGGGGAAGACGTCTCAGTCTTTCAAGAAACGGAATGTAGTCTGGATTCGGTTTCGAGGAGGGCCGCGGACGATTATTGTTGGCAGACGGGCCATTTTGCAGACTGTCGTTTGCTCCATATTCTCCGAAGTTTGATGGGTCCAATTGATCTCCCTCATCGAGGTCGTAGTCTTGGACGGGAGGAGGCATCATTGATGTGGAATGAGATGTTGTTGAGGAGCGCGCGTTGCGCTGCTTTAACGGTTCATGGTCCGAGGATCGGTCATACCGATGCACTTGACTTAAATGGGAAAGAACGCTTGGCTAAGTGTATTTTATTGCGTCTTAAAGACCAGTTGAATTACATTACAATATCATTAATCTTCATCATCAATGCCCAAAGCTTTTTTCAGCGCATCTAGTTCAGACTGCAAGTGATTTATGCCAGCTTGTAAACCGCTTAGCAACCCAAAAACAGCACGCTGCTTATTCTTTGGTAGAGTGTCAATGAGAGCTACTGATCCGTCGTCGATCATGGTTGTCTCTTCACGTCGTCCCTGCTCAGTCGCACCTCTATAACTTCCCCCGCTGCTCTCTCCGATATTGCTGAAGGGCTGTGGCGATGGACCAGAGGCGGCCTGGTTCACCGCCGCCCAACCTATAGAGTCTCGATGCTCCACCGTTTGAGAAGGATTTCTGGAGCCAGGACCGCTCAATCCATTTTGCCCCATGGGCATTGATATTGGCGAGTTGACAGTGGCCCAGGATCTTTGTCCGATCTCATTCATCTGCTGTCTTGCATGAGACTCGCCCAACTCCTGCTCCCACTGAGGTCTTGCGCTCTCCCAATCAGGTACTGCTGGTGTTGTATCCGTCTTCCTCCGCTTTGCTTGAGGGGGTGCCGAGGCAGGTTGGTATTGACTTGCATTTCTTGAAGGCGCGTCGCCAGGTGTGTTGACTGTTGGACTCTCAAGTACATCTGCAGAAAACTGTTAGCAAGAGCAACATAATATTCCAATATCATAACATACCGTCATTCTTCTTTATTGAGCAGCGATTTGGTCTGCCAGACAATTGACAGCTTGCGCATGCCCCCTTGAAGAATCCATCCAACGCGATGCAGTGTTTGAACTTCCCACGACCCTGTAGAAGCCAGAATTAGTATCTGTTCATGCATTGAAGGGCAGAATAGGAGAAATGAAAGCGCTGAAGCAGGTACATTGTTCCAAGGAGTGGCACTTACATTCGCGCAACTGACACAAGGTGTATCTTGGATTACTCCACGCGTTGCTAGCAGACACCCAAATCTAATTTGTTTCCTCCGCGACTCTCCTCCTGTCTCATTGTCTGCCCCAGCTTCCACGCCATCTCGCCAGGGAAGCGGACGTATCTCCTTCATTTGTATAAGGCGCTCCTCCATCGTAGCTGCATTTAGTCGATGTCTCGCTCTCGGCGTACGGTGAATAGACTGATCTAGTCGCGTATTCGAGTGCTCCGCAGGGTAACTATCGGTTTGCAGATCCTCTTCTATGGGTTCCGGAGAATCCAAGGTATCCAGATCGTGAGAGGGCTGCTGGAGCTGGGCCAGAAGATGTTGCGACAAATCGTTCATGCTATCTGGCGTCTCGGGGCGTTCCCAATATTCGCCTTTGACAACGATGGTATCGCCGTAGTCTTCATCAAGGGTGGGTGGCATAATAGGAATGTGGAATGGAGCGCGTGAATATATCGGAGGTCCTAGGTAAAACCGTTTCTCTGTATGAGGAGGACGTGTCGGGGCTAAAGGTCTCAGAACCTTGTCCACCGCTTATCGATAAGCTTAAACTGACCTGGGAGGAACCAAGGAACCATCTCTGACCAACACCAGGGATTACACATTCAAGTCTCAGCTATTTCTTATAGTCTATTAAGCTCTATTTCAATGTCCTTGATTTGTGACACTTTGGTTAATACGTTGTCTTTCTTCCGTCTGCCATGTTTTGGCGACTACTAGTCAACCATTTCCTTCTAATGTCAGGTAGAGTCTACACAATAATCTCTTTGCTTTCCTAACGGACACATCTTCTTAAATTGCCTAGGTTGCTATTAGATTGTAAGAAGTATGGCAGCAAGTGTAAAACAAGGCGAAACAAAAGCTCCGTAAGAAGCAGCGAAACTTCTATACTTCAGTCGACGTAATCTGAAACCAAGTTCAAATGTCCCGCCAGAGCTGTGAAATGTAAAATCGTATTATCATCATATCGAACATCTACCTGATCATAAAGTCCGTCTCGATCTCAGTCTCCAAGAAGCAAAGAGCAACGATAGAGACCTTGAACTCCGAACTCCGAAACCATGCAAATGCTACGCTCTAAAGATCAACCTCCAACCTTTACCTTTCGTGACGATCCCACCGCTTTCCAAAACCCGCTCGCTGAGACTTTCCCATCATCTTTCGCACTACTCGCCCTCAAACCTATGAGATAGGCGTCCCACTCGCCGCCTCCAACGCCTTCGCAACCTCCTTATTCCTCTCCTCCCTATCCCCATCCGTCTCCACCTTCTTCGGACCGGCCTCTCCCCACTCATTCGCCTCTTTGGCCACCTCATCCGGCACCACAACCTCTTTCTTCGCCTCCAGCTCGACAACAGAAACAGGTAGGGGTTCATCCTCATCAACCGCCTCATGAAACTTCGATGGAACAGGATAATGATGAACAGGCTTATGTCCCTCCTCCGCCTTCTTCGGACTCGGCACTCCATCCGCATCAAACAGACTCTCCTTATAACTCTCGTTCGTCTTTGGTCTGTCCTCACTCAGCCTCAGTGCTAGGTCTTTCTCTATCGGTCGAGGGGGTAGAGCTGGTAGGTTGTTCTCTTTCTTTTGTGTCGTGGTGCTGGAGGCGGATCGACCCCAACCAGTTTTGCGTTTTTCACCTACCCAAGTTCCCCAAGAACCGATGTAAGCTCCAGCTTTAGAGCCAACACTCTGGACTGTTTGTTTTGCTGTATTTAGATCCGGACCCTGGAAGCCTGGACTCGGGAGCCCATTCTTCTCGGCTTCCCGTCTCGCCTCTTCATGTTTCCTCCTCTGACTCTCTCTCAGCGCCTCCATATCCGAATACAGCTTATTAAACACCGTACTCGCCTTCTCCTTTCCCGCCGCAAGATTTCTACCCAAAACTTCTTTCCCAACCGCAAACCGTTCATCAAGATGGAACTCCTTCACCTGCTCCGACAATCTCCTTTGAACATCTTCAATCGTCAACCCACCCGCACAAGGATGTTTCGGCTCCACAATATCAAAAAGATGTGAATCCGTATAGCGATCCCAAATCCTATAATTCTCCGACCTGGACCAAGCCTCAATCCAATCTGTACCAAAATCATTACTCGGATCACCCTCAACTTGCGGCAGCATCGCTTTAGGATAATTCGCATAGTGGACCATGTAATTGTGGCATTTTACCGCAGATATCAAAGAGAGGAGGTATTCTTCGAATTGCAAGCGAATGAATTCTTCAGAGCCAACGTAGCCCATTGTTTTAGGGCGGTTGGGGTTGGCGTCGTCCCATGTCTCGTTTACGGATTGGGTTATGAAGTCTATCCAGCGGCGATCGGCAATTGAGAGGGTTAGGGCTGCTCGGAGGGAGCTGGAGGTTATGTTTATGGTGGTGTTGTCGAGGTTGATGAGGATGTCGCTGTAGCGGTCTTTTTGTTGGAGTAAGAGAGAGTTTGTTGAGCCGACAATATAGGACTTGGTGCCATAGTCTGCTAGGATGTCGAGTTGTTGCAAAGGAGTATATGGCCCGAAGAGGCTCCCCTATGGCTCAATTAGTGAACAGTTTGCGTATTTCAGACCACAGCGTTACCTTTCCAAAGATTTGCAGAGGCAATCCCATGTAGTTCAACAACGAGCTCCTATCGCTTGTCTTCAGACTCGTCGGCTTCGACATATGTCTCTCATAGCTATCCAATTCCGGATCTGCACAATCTTGAAGATTCCGTATCAGACCCGGAATCAACGAGATGAGAGAGAATTGCATCATGCACAGCCTCTCACACCTACTTCCAAAGAACAACATCTACTTCTCATCAGCACAATGGCCATCTCTTCTCACCAATTGCAAGGAACAAACCTTCGGCTGCAAAAGACAACATTTAAACAAAACCAACGTCTGCCACTTAAACTCCTTAACCAACTCCCTCAAACTCATCCCCAAATACTCCTCCCTATCCTCTTCCGCCTGCCCCACACCCCTCTCCTTCTCCTCCTGCAAACTCTCCTGAAATCTCTTCAAAATCTCCGTATCTGTAAACTCCCTCTGCGCAAACCACGCTTTCGTCACTACCCCCAATCTCTCTCTCAACATACCAAAGAACTGAGGACTATCTGCTATAACCACAACAGCTTTCTGGACTGTGGAGCGGGTAACGTCTGCTGGCCTGTTTATCAGAGCTGAAGCGTCCATTTGTCGAGTGCAGGAGATTCCGAAGAGGGATGTCGCGGGGATGGAGCCGTGGGCGGGGCGTAGGAGAGTGAAGTAGGAGAAATCTTCTGTACTTCTACGAGTCACAATGTCTGTCAGCAATCTGCATACTTTCTCGAGCAGAGAACTGGACTCACGCATGAGCGCCATCACTCAACGCCATGAAGGGGAGGAGAGGCCATTCATTATCAACAGCTGGATCAGTGCCCTTTGCTGCGCCGAACCATCCCTCGACTTCTGGGCCTCGAGCATGGTGGAAGCCTACTACTGTGACGAGAGGTGTAAAGCCTGCCGCTACTCCATTGCCATTCTTCGCTACAAGATCAACAATCGGTACCGTCGTCGCTGTCGTAATCGGAGGAGTTGGAGTTGAGCCCGTCGCTGCAATTGGATCTGGCGCAGTCGCAGTTGTGGCAGGAGGCGCCGCGAGGTCTATATTCTCCATGTCCGCCATTCTGAGACCACCTCTTCTTATCAATATGATTCCTCAGCTGCTGGTTTCCTTAATTCTTGACTCCGTCTTCCCTAGCGCATCTTGCCCCCTTTCATAGAATGCCAAGTATCGTATCTCAAAAGTCGAATGATTTCTGAAGCTTGCCGAGTATGAACGTTGCTTGCTTGTTCTTCGCGCGTTCCAGTTCCGCTCTCGTCTATGAAATCTGCCCCTCATCCAAGATCTCAATTCCTCAATCACACCGAACCTTTGGGAATCACCCTTTAATAGCAATCCGCCACGTACCCTCCGCTCTTCTTTGCATGAACTGCTCAAGAAAGCTGCATACAATCAATCATCCACAAATAGCTCGCTCTGAGCAAAGCGGTCAGAAAATTTATTGGAGAGTCGAATGCAATTGAGAATTCTGGACAGCTGCAAGGCCAACAAATCGGACATGGAGCAGATGCAGGCAAGACGCCAATCAGAGACCTCGAAAGACAGGGATTCACGATAGCGTTGGACGTGTTTTACACGTGATGATTGTATGCAAGCACATGCAGGTAATCTCGAGTACGAGAAGCGTTGAATGGTTTTCTGGTACCAAAGCCCAAGACCGAGTATGTTTTTCGCCTCTCTTTGTATGCACCTCGCGGTCCAGCTAGGTAATTTGAGCTGCAAGAGGACTGCCGACCGGATAACGGGTCCTGGTCTTTAAATGATAGGAGAGGCGAAGACAATAGGTAAGAATAGGGGCAAGTGATTGGACTCGACTCTACGAAGTTTGCCACCGTGAGACGAGGAGCTGAAGGGAGATGCAGTCAGAGGCGTAACGCAATGGGGTGGATGGCGTGTGTACGTGAAGAGCTCTTGGATGTGTTTCTGCTTGTTCGTTCTTCACCGCTTAGCTTGCTCTGGGGTTTGGTAAATGCTCGCGATTGCTTCGTATGATCATGATCAGAGAAGTTGATAGGATGCTGGGAGTTGCGGTGTTAACTCTCGTTACCTCCTACATGTGAATGGAGAGTTAGCGTCTAATGACTCTATATTAACGTAGAAGTTCCTGGTATATTTTAGGACGTCAACTGCATATGGCTTTCTATTCGGTACATGCCTTCGCTACTTCACTCTCCCAAGCCACGCATAGCCTCATCCATCTTGGACGTATCAGAACTTCAGAGGATGTTCATTTCTCAGGTGGTTACTTTTTGCCGCCTAACAGCGAAACATATTCCAAGCAGCTGCTTGAATCATCTTCATATGGCTATGCCATCACCCTATCTACTGGGGTTTTCTCCACCACCGGTGGTACAAGGAGGAGAAAAGTTGTGTCCGAGATCCATGCATTGTATACGCCAGAAAAGGAAACAGAAAAGGCACCGCCAGTCTCCCAACCCCAGAGCCCTCATTTCATACGTTTAAGAAAAGAAATATTCCTCAGCACTACAGGCCGAGTCGGTATCAATCGTGCAAAAAGCCTCTAATCATCCGGCCAACAATTCGAGAGGAAGTGGCCGTAAAACTAACTTCCATTCGAAACGAAGCCATCCATCGCCTGCCCCCCACTGTTTGTAGTGTCGACATTGTGATAGTCAAGAATTTCGGAATACCTGCAGAACATACCAAGTCAGTCACACTTCTTCACTCCACCTCGAAAGATAGTGCGATAGAAACGCACTGTGTCCTTCAAGACTCTTCTTGGCTGTTTTCGTAAAGTTGCTCGTACATCATAATTTTCCACGTATCTACCGGAAGGTCCGCGTCATTGAATGACCAGTCAAACTTCTCTTCTGCAACAGGCTCGTCTGTGGGGTCGTGGTATGGGGAGAGATATTCGTGGGCCAAAGCGTCGGCAGCCTTTACTCGCTTTCTTGGGTCAAAGACGAGCATCTCCTCAAGGAGGTCAATAGCTATTACTTTGTTAGAATAGCTAGATCCCATCAAACTGCGACTTACCTAGAGGATCGGCATTTCTGAACTTGTCCTTCAAGGGTTGTCTCTCCCGCTTTGGAAGCGATTGAACGAATCTCAGCGTCTAGCATTTTGTCAGCAAAAGCACAATCGCAGCGATTGCTAATCCTTACATTCTCGCTGGCGATTGTGTGGATAACATCATCTGGTGGTGTGCCGAGAAGTTCGGTGATGATGGAGAATTGGTTGACGTGATCCTTTCCAGGGAACAGCGGCTTGCCCTCCAACATCTCTGCGAAGATACACCCCGCACTCCAGATATCAACTTCCACATCGTATTTCTGCCATGTGAGCATGATCTCCGGCGCTCTATAGTATCTCGTGGAGACGTATCCGGTCATCTGGGGATCCTGAATACGGGCGAGACCGAAGTCGCAGATCTTGAGGTCGCAGTTCTCATTGACGAGGATGTTGCTGGGCTTGAGATCGCGATGGACGACACCTGCAGAGTGAACATATTTGAGACCCCGCTATTTCCCGATTAGCCTTCACAAGTCCATCCTAGCGCATGCGGAGTAAATACCAGAATTTGATAGAGGAAGTATTGAATGAATTGCTTCTCGAGAGGTCTGGAGGTGAGGAGGCGATGCAAATCGGTACCTAGAAGTTCGGTGACGAAGTATCTGCCGTCATTAGAGAAGTCACGGATAAGGTTCGGGTGCAACCCACATGTCTTCGAGGGGCGAAATAAAGATATCGCTCAGGGAGATAACCTGCGGCACATTAGCACACCAAAAATAGCCTGAGAATGTAAAAATCGTACGTTTTCATGCTTGAGATGCTTCAGCAACTTCAGCTCTCGGTATGTTCGTTTTGACAGGACTGGAGTGCTGAAGGGCTTCATGATCTTCTTAACCGCAACATTCTGGCCGGTGAGTTGATCTTTAGCTGAGCTAGAGGGAATAATCAGTATCCGCCATCAACGGGGTATCCGGATATGAATGGGCATACCAAACCAGACCGAATGCGCCCATGCCAACCGGTTGCAGGTCGGAGTATCTGTGCTTGTCAGCTTCCTGTCGCAAGACAAAGTGGCGTATACCCCGCGTACCTGGACGTGATCTCGAAGGTGGTACCGAAAATCTGGGCTCGTACGAATTCCGCCATGATGAATGTGTAGGGGGTGGCAGCAAATGAGCAGATGCTGCAGAGCTGTAGAGTGTCGAGATAGACGGAGTTTGTAGGAAGAGAGTTGGTAGGTCGTCCTGATGGGATTTCAGGATTGGGGTGCCCGTTTGGTGGTCGTCTCGTTAGAGACTAGTCGTACTAATAATCGCTTCGCAGCAAGCGTTTTTGCTGGACGTGAATCGAAATATCGCCTTCTCCCAATCACTGCAAGTCGTCCCCGCACAATAATGCGTTAATACCGGAAAAAACGAAGGCTCTGCAATGCCCACAGTCCTGGGGATTAACAGCGGTGCAGACGAGAGTGGTTCGCCTTTCGCGAGTGGCGGCAGATTCGCTTTGTGTTGTTTAGGCAAAGCAAGCGATTGCTCAAGCTTGACTCGGGGACTGCGCGTTTTTGGCTCGGTCCCAAGATTCGATCTTGACCGCGGCTACCAGGCACAGCACAGACAGGCTTTCTCAAATCAACAACAGAATTTCAGATTCAAATAAGTCCCAGGGGCGGTGAGACGAGTGCCAACAAAAAAGTAGTGCAGATCTTTACTTTGACGGGGCGGGACGTGGTTTATGTATCTTCACAGAGCAGCAGGTCCAGACTCCAAGCTTGATATAGCTACAGCGGTGGCATCGGATCGCTGTTTTTCACGGACAGGCAGACCGGGGCCCCCAATCGACATGCTTGGCCAACTGCTTCACCTGGTCGACTCGCATTCTGCCCGGCAAGGAGGGGTTCTTTTCGCTGCATCGAGGGGCGGAGAGCTCAGCGTGAGACAAACATTTGGCGAGATAGCCTTTGCTTCTCTTCCTCTTCCTTACGGCGGCGTGGGATTTGTCCACCTACGTCATCGGTATCAACATCAACCAGAGAATCATGAAAAAGCTGCCCTTCACGACAGCTGCACCGCTTCCCCATTTATGCAGACCTCGAACAACCGCCGCAGGCAATCTATACAGATCCTATCAAATCCCACAGGGCTGGGTCACAATTGAGATTGTCTCAGACCTTGGGAAAGACACATAAATGCACCATGTCATCACCGGAACTTCTACCAAGCTCTCCAACGAGTTTCCAGAAAAGGCTACATACCAACCAGGTTGTCCACCTCCCAAAACTCTACCTGACAATGCTCGAAGGTGGCTTCTTCTCAGCCGATAATTCGTTCAGAGGCTGATGTCCTAATCCGCTGGAATTATATAGGGAGGCGACTTGTACTCCTTGCACCCCAAGAACGACTCCAGGCCACGCCTAGAAGCTATCTAACACAATCTGACGCCAAATTGCTCCTAGCACTTCATCCCTGACTACCGTCCGCCAATAAGCACATTTCTTCCACTATTTGCTAGCTCATGAACTTCGTCGTGAAGAAGAAAAGTCCCCGGGAAAGGGTTTGTACTTCGAGGTCTTGAAGAGCTGCTGGTAAGTTTACGCGCGGCGCAGGGCTCCAAACTTTATTAGCATGGACTTTGAAGGGGAACCGAATTTGCAGCAAATTCGATGCACACGTCATTTTTCAATAGCCGATCGAGGTTCAGGCCTCGGAACAATCCCCGTGAACCCCACCAAGAAAAAGGTCTCACATGAGGGCACACAAACAGCCCCATATGGGTGGTACGGAAGGTCCCGACAATCTGGGATTCATGAAATGGCAAACACTCAGCCAGGAGTTTCAACGAATTTTCATTTTTGATGAACAGACAATGTGAGGCAGATTTTTTTTCTTTTTCTTCTGGATTTATCTCCGGACAAGACGAGAATAAGACCGGGGACAAGAAAATATATTCGAAGGCTCCGAAACACCAAATCAATGACCGATTACTTCTGTTCTATTTAAGATCCATATGGGCGAGGAAGTTCAAGGATGCTACAAGAATGCTACAAGAAATGATTCTTTCAGTCTCTTCGCGACATTCTGCACTCCAACAGCACCAAACTTGGGATCGGCAATTCAGGTCAACTAGCCTTTGCCAATGACCGAGCTGATCAAATGACACTCCTATCTGTCATGCCTTCTTCATAAATTCTTGTTTGCTACGCTATTATTTCCATTTCGCGTCGTTCATGATTATCGGCCCGAAGAGAGTTCGTTCGTGTTACGTTATCGCTTTCAGGTATCGCCACGCAAGACATTGGCATCTCGAAGATCCATCTCACTCCCCTGATGTCTACTGCATATTCATTTCTAAAGGCTAAAGTAATCGAGTTTGAAGGCGGCGCATTCATCGCGAGCAAATCTCGCATCATGCTCTTCTCAAGAGCAATCCAAAAAAAAAAAAAGTTCTGACATCATGAATGGCGAGCCGGCGAGATTCAATCGAGGGTTGGACATCACATTTTGCTTCCAGAGAAATTCGAGCTCAGCTGAGACCTTGCGAGCAGGATCCAGCAAATTACTTGTTGGCACGACCAAATAATCATCACATCAAATCCCTTCATCATACAAATCAACATCTCAAAACAGAAAGCAAATCTGGTAAGCAAGGACTACGATACAGCTGTCCCTGCAAGCTTCCCACTATCCCAATTCTATCCAATTCCAGTCCTACAAGCGCTATTTGCACCACTCGATCAGCAGTCCATTCCTCTCGATGCCGATAAATGGTGTTCCTGAGTCCTGACGAATCGAAACGGAACAGAATGTCAGAGATCTCATATCCAAGACTTGTCTGTCAATTGCTGGATCGGGAACCTTCGCCTTTCCATCGATAGCTTTTTGTAGATCTGTTTTTCACTTCCACACTTCCACACTGTTGGAGATACTGCAGGGCCTTTCAACACCTAGACCACCAGCAAAGAATTAGATTGCACTATAAGGATGAAATAAAGTGAAGGTAATGAAGTTAGCAAGCATCTGAGTTAAAACTTAAAATTTGATTGGTTCGATAGAGGTAGTGATAATCGATGTGATAGAACCTGTGATGGGAATCAGCAATCGCGGAAAAGATGGATGTCTTGTTACAGGGAAGGAAGGGTAGTATCTTGACTTGAAATGCGTGTAAAATTCAATAGAAAGCACAATTAATCACCAAGCGCAGGAGGGAAGTGAGAAATAGGGAGAAACGTATGCTCATTAATCGTGAGACATCGTAACCAAAAGCCTTGCTATCTACCCATGGCCAGTCATCAATCTACCTAACCCGCAGTTCAAAACCCAAACCCCTTTTCCACCATTCTGTCTCTACCTCGAATCTCACACTCACAACTCGCCATCAGCCAGACCACTTGTTCCACGCTTTTCCGGAGCTAAAGGCTCAACATTCCAGATACTCTCCGCATACTCATTGATGCAACGATCACTGCTGAAGAAACCCATTCTTGCAACGCTGAGGATACACTTGCTAATCCACTCATCTTGGTTCTTGTATGCCTCGTCAATTAGAGCATGGGTCTGGATGTAGGTGTTGAAGTCGTCCGAGACGAGGTAGTAGTCACCGTGGTCTTCGATAGCACTGACTAGAGCACTAAAAGCACTAGCGTCACCGAACGTGCCCTTCTTGATTTCTGCGAAAACATTGGCGAGGTCCGGATCGATGGTGTGACTACCATAAGTATGGGCGTGACGCAAATCCTCGACATCTTCTGCAAGGTTTCCGAAGAGGAAGATGTTCTCTTCGCCAATCTCACGAGTGATCTCGATCTGCAACACATTGGTATGTTGGAAAGGAATTTGAGGCAGGAGAACTTACGTTAGCACCATCGCAAGTACCAATAATCAAACCACCGTTCAGCACAAACTTCATGTTGGAAGTGCCAGAAGCCTCAGTACCAGCAGTTGAGATATGCTCACTGATGTCACTGGCGGGGATGATGATTTCGGCCTTTGAGACATTGTAGTCCTCCAAGAAGATGACCTTGAGAAGATCTCCAACGCCCTTGTCCTTGTTGACCACAGCACCAACACTGTTGATGAGGTGAATGATGGTCTTGGCCATCCAGTATCCTGGAGCAGCCTTACCACCAAAGATGGAGACCCTTGGTGCAAGCTTCTTCCGTTCTTCGGGTGTCATATTCTTAATAGTGAGGTATCTGTGAATGACACCGAAAATGTTCATTTGCTGTCGCTTGTACTCATGTATACGCTTGACCTGGATGTCGAAGAGAGCAGCTGGGTTGACAGTAACGTCGGTAGTGGCCTTGATGTGCTTGGCAAGGCGAACTTTGTTAGCATACTTAATCTCAGCCCATTCTTTTCTGAACTCCTTATCATCAACAAACTTCTCAAGCTCGTTGAGAATGTTGAGATCCTTCAAGAATCCAAGACCTCCAGTCTTGCTGGCAATGAGCTCAGAAAGTCTGGGATTGGCTTGGTGCAACCAACGTCTTGGAGTGATACCATTGGTGACATTGGTGAATTTGTCGGGGCCGAAAATCTTGACAAAGTCCTTGAAGATGGTAGTCTTGATGAGATCCGAGTGGAGTTCGGCAACACCATTAACCTTGTGGGAGCCAACAATAGCTAGATATGCCATGCGGACCATCTTCGGTTGAGACTCTTCAATGATAGAAACTCGTCCCAGCAAGTCTCGTTCCTTGGGGAATTTGCGTTCAACGCTTTGGAGGAAGTAAAGATTGATCTCATAAATGATTTGCAGATGTCTAGGAAGGAGGTTCTGGAACAGAGGGACGGACCACTTCTCGAGAGCCTCGGGAAGGACAGTATGGTTGGTGTAGCCGAACTGTTGTTGATAGGTCATTTAAATGTACTGGTAAGTGAAGGACAATCAAACTTACTGTTGAAGAGACGATCGTCCACGCCTCGTCCCACTCAAGACCTTCTAAATCGATGAGGATACGTTGGAGCTCAACAACAGCGAGAGTTGGGTGAGTATCGTTCAATTGGATAGCAACTTGGTCAGGAAACTCGCTCCAGGCACGCTTAGTCTTCTTAAACCGACGGACAATATCGTATAGAGATGCGGCAACCCAGAAGTATTGTTGTTTCAAACGAAGCTCCTTACCACGGTCAAGGTTGTCGTTGGGGTACAGCACAGCGCTGATAGTCTCAGCACGTTGTTGATCGGCCACTGAGCTCTCGTAGTCGCCGCTGTTGAATTTCTGGAAATCAAACTCTCCACTAGCAGCCTTGCTAGACCAAAGACGCAAGTTGTTGGTGGCAGGAGTATCGAAGCCAGGAATTGGCACGTCGTAAGCAACAGCCTTGACAATTTCACCACCCTCCCAAAAGGCTTGCTGCTTGCCTTGTGCATCTTGGAATTTTCTGACATGACCATAGAATTGGATCTGCAAGCACTTAGTAAATGGCAGATGCTGTAGCGACTTGTACTTACGTCAACAGTAACATCGTGTCTTGGGAATTCCCAGGGATTGAAATCCAGCCAGTAATCAGGAACCTCGACTTGATATCCGTCAACGATTTCCTGCTTGAAAATACCATATCGATATCTCAGTCCATAACCCCAAGCTGGGTAGTTGAGCGAGGCAAGCGAGTCCTACATAACAAAATCTCGAAGTCAGCAGAGTTCGCGCCGGTTCTTGGAAAAGTCCCACAACTAGTGAGACATGCGCGCGGACTAAATGCATATCTTAAGACTCTGGAGACTCCACAGAAGAGGTAGTATTGCTCCCGAGTTGGGGAAGACTTACCAAAAAGCACGCGGCAAGTCGGCCAAGACCACCATTACCAAGGGCAGCATCGTGCTCTTGATCGATAATGTCCTCGATACGGAATCCGAGGTCAGTGAGACCGTCTGCGTAAAGTCAGTTGAATGTCCCGGTATTTTTAGAGCTTTTTTACCCCTTGCAACATCTTTCAGACCCACGTTCAACATAGCATTGTCCAAAGCTCTGCCCATCAGAAACTCCAAACTCAAGTAGTAGACACGCTTCCCATCAGAGAAAGTTTGTCGCTGTTGTGTTCGATTCCACTCCGTAATAAGTCGGTCTCTGAAAGCAAGACTAGCAGCGGAATACGCAGCACCCTCATCGCAGTTGAACATGCTTCTGGCAAGTGTAGTTTCGACATGACGAACGACCTCCTTCTCGAAGTCCTCCTTGGTCTTGAAACCATGGGCAGCGTACTTCTTCCAGGCTTCGCGCTGGGGTTCGGGGATGGAAGCTGTAGCGGGGTAGTTTTAGCATGTGACAACGAGGGGGGGAGAGCGCAAGTGTTGCATTGCACAGAAAGGGAGCTTGGATTGGAGGGGAACTACTTACCCTCAACACTCTTGATCTCACCAGCGCCAAAACCGGTAAAGGTACGCTTATGCTTTGGTCTCGAGAAACCCGGACCCACCGGCCCCTGGAGCTCAGAGATGGGAGCACTGGTGGAGGGACGACGTTCTCTGGGAGCAGACATGGTGGATGGAGTTGAGGCGGAACTTTGGTCAAAAGAAAAAGAAGAAGAGAAAGGTTGAGAAGAGGAACTCATGGACACGAGAGAACCAAGCTCTTAGCACTGGGATGCAGAAAACGGGCTGGCTGGTCTTGGTTTTGTTTGTGATGCGAATGCGGGGTTATTTCGAGTTATCGAGCCCAGCCCCTGCTAGAGTCCGAAGTCAACTGGGGGGTCGATAGGGCTGGGATAGCAATTGGATGGGCAAGTAACGATGGTTTGCGAAGGATTTTTGAGGTTTGTGATGTTGATGTTGATGTTGATGCTGATGTTGATGAAGAGGATAGAGGATAGAGGATAGAAAGAAGAAAAGGAAGTTTGGACGAAGGTAGAGCTCGGGCAGATAGCTCTTTCCCAGGGTCTTACAATCGAGGTACCCTCATACGACTTTCCAGTAATCGAGGGCTCTGGGATCAGGTTCGCGCTTGCCGATGGTGGGGTTCGAGTGGGAGCTGGTGGAGCTTGTCAGCAAAGCTTGGGCCACAAGATAGAGGGCTGCATGCACTAGGACGGTGAGTGAAGGTGAAAGTGGTCTGTTTATGGCGAATATAGATAGCGAGCGATTCACTGATCTTCGTCAAGATATGAAACATATCGGATACTGACATTAAAATAAGTCACGGAATCACTTATTTCTCGTTGTGCAGTCTTCCGCAATCCCCCAGCAGTGTGGGGTTGTTACACCGTCCAGAGCACACTATCAAGGAATCTAGAGGAGTACTAAGCACGTTAGCAGGACGAGGCAGGTTATTAAGAAGACCCCATGCAAGAAGGATCCACTCGACGCTCGCCATAGGATAGCATTCTCAGCTGCTATTCGGCTCGTCAGGACGCCTCATACCTGCTGTCATGCATGTTGAATCTTCTTGGTCAATCGATGCCTGGGCCACTATGATGTCAGTATGTAACATCGACACTTCAATTGTGGTTTATTTACTCTACAACATGCGCCCGAAATGATGCCAAGCAGCCCTCGAGTTCTTCGTACGAAGGCACCGGCTAAATTTCCCCCTCCGCAAATAATATATGGGAGCTTTTCGGGGTCCTCAATGTCCAACGAATCAGTACCTCCCATATCCATCCTTTAATTATGAACGTGAACGTCATTTGAACACACCAGAGAGCGACTCGCTAGTCCATTGTGAGCACAGAAATGTGTATGTGCAACGGTGTGGCGTGCGTAGAATCAGCCATTTGGATTCCCAGAATATGCAGCAGATTCGCCGAAAGTCTTTGTGAGACAGCCACTCCAGAACTCCCGTGAAACCCAGCCAACGCCTACGCCTGTGACGATGGGAGTATTTCCAATTCCAAACCCCAGGATAAAGGAAATGTTCATTGATCGTGAATTAGTGCTCAGAGTATACCCGAGTCTTTGAGAGCATTTTGGAGAATGGTCTCTTTTACCGCTGCAAAAACGAGTCGGATATTGGATGTATCGGTTGCTTGTGTAAGACTGCTTGGGTCAGAAACAGATGGCAAAAGGGGGAGTGGGGACAACATACTGAGGATATAGGTTAAGATGTGCTCGGTTGACTTGGTTGAATCTCCAAAGCAGGTATTTCGATGCTCTGTTGATGTCGTTTCCTCCCGAATAGTCCGGGAAGTAATTGCTTAATGGTGATCGCCCCAGCTTTTGTCTGAAAAGATCGACCTTGTTCAAGAATAGGATGATACTCGTCCTCATGAACCACCGCGAGTTGACAACCGAATCGAATAGGACCAGACTTTCCATCATCCGATTCTATAGCTGGTCAGTAATGCCAAGATTTGATCAAGCGCAAGGACATACTTGGTTGCTCTCCTCCAAAAGAACCTGGTCATACTCAGACAATGCCACACAGAAAATGATGGACGTGACATTCTCGAAGCAATGAATCCACTTTTTTCTCTCACTCCGTTGCCCACCCACATCAAACATACTACCAAGACTTATTAGTACTATCCAAACCAAACGTCCTCTCTAGACTTACTGTATACTCAGTGAGCCCATAGCAAATCTCGTCTCATAGATACCAGTGGTCTTCGTTCTGGCTCTTAACACATCTGCCTCAACTGGTATATACTCGGGAGCCGCAATTCGATTCGCCTCTTCAAAGAAACTAGTCTCGTCAGCACAAATTCCTCCAGAGCGCTCCCATGAACGTACTATGGTGCAGAATCCATCAAGTAGAATTCGCTCTGCCTTTCCATCAAAGTCTCTATGCTCCTGTCCGCCCATAATGATGTGATCGCAGTAGCCACCATAGGGCTAAGGGGCGTATGCGGATTTGGATCGACCTGATATTCCGATAAATAATCGCTATATCCAATGTTTGCCGGATTCGTAGGTTGTATGCTAAACTGCCGCATCGCTCCAATCAAAGCTTTCGCGCAATCGATCAAATTCTTGTATATCGTCAATCGATAAAGGGCCAATTCGTCTACCGAGTAGCCATTCTGGTGAATGATTTTCATCTGCTTGACTATTGTTGACTTCCCGCTCTCTCCGGAACCTTGCAATCGTTAGCTATTGTCTGCCAATCCTTGGCGTATATTTTCATTCGGCATACCCAACAGAAGGATCTTGCATTCTCGTCGCAGCCGTCTCGAGTCTTCCTCTAATTTCTTATCAATGGCCTGACTCCTCTTCTTCTGGTCCGACTCCTCTTGATTCGAGCTCATGCAGGCGCCCATTTTCCAGCTCTTTTGGCTGCCGGCGCAGCCTCGACTCTATTGTCTTTTTATCGGCGTCGAAATGATGAACCAGTCCCTTCAATTATTCAATCGACCCAGCGTTGTGCCGTCTCTGAGTCGGAAGTGGGGAGTGAAGCGTCGAGGCTCGTCGTAGCGTAATCCTCGAGGCTTCGTGAAGCTCAGGCTGAGAGGGCCATGCGGGTTGAAACTTGTTGACCTCGATGTTTCAACAGCTCGGAGAATCGAGACCTTGCGCGCAATGATTTCCTCCCTCGAGTAATGACAATGGTCTGTCCTCTGCGCACACAGAAAATTCCGCTGGCTTCTCGCGGTGAGCGCTGCAAGTGACCGTCAGGCGGACGGCGATTGACGAGGGATTATCCGAGGCAGCGCGATCGTCGAGTCGATGTGATCCAGCAGACCGGAACAGCGGCGCTGTGTGTCTCGCGGAACAATGGAATAATTCGTAGCTGCGAAGAATGTTTGGACGACGTCGAGTGTTGTCGCAGGGTCCAGTGTGGTGATGATGGAGAGAGGTTATGCGGAGACCTCGACTTTAGCTCGGGAGACTTCAGTTTGGTGGCAGCGCAAGAGGCTGAGCCCTTCAGCGGAGGAGAACGACACTTTCAGAGGCGAAACCAGGGCTGTCATAGCCGACCAATATGCGGTCTCTCTCGTCAGCAGTCCGGTCTGGTTCGTTAATTTTTTCAGCTTTCTGGCCAAGTCAGTGGCAAGATGAGATGTGAGATGCGCATTCAAGCAAGGTACAGAGTCGCTGGCCCGTGATGCATTAGACTTTGGATGTTGTTTGGCTTGGTGAGACCTTGACAAATGGAGGAGGGTCCGATGCCTGCCGGTGCTGGCTCTTCCGCCTTCAGCGTCTTTCAGCACAGACTGGATGGACACGTTCGCTGGCCATGGCTTCGATTTTGCTACGAAAGTGGGACTGGGCATTGACCGACAAGGCGAATCGAGAGTGCACCAGCATGGCAGGGCATGGCTTCGATCGGGAAGGCTCTAACAGAAAAAGTAGTTGCACGAGATGGCGATATCATGAGTCTACGGCCCTGGCGGCATCTCGCAGCATCGAGTATCACCAGTCCACGCCGGCCTGCTGTCCAAACAATTCTCTGTCTGTCAACACCATTTCATCAGGGCTTGAGACCAAATTCTATCCTGGATTGGACAATTCACACTTTCTGTGTACTGTACTTTTGCACGGGCGAGTCCCATCGTATACCACAGATCAGTTTGTGCTCCCAGCACTATTCGATCACACATCCCCACGTGCTGCTTCACCCCAAGATCAGCCATAATCAGCTGTCAGAGAGTGGTGGAAAGAGATGGTCAGCAATCACCGACACACGTGTGAACTCCCCTGCCTGATCTCGACCAGCATGGGTTCACCTCCTCCCCTGTCTTTAATCTCCAAACCTCGCTTGGTGATTTAACGAACCTTAATACCAAAGATAAAAGAGCTATTCTTATAGCTTCAGCGGGCCCAAAGTTTTCAAAATATCAGTATATGGAAATCGTCTATAGCACTGCCGTTTGATGTGCAGATCAGGCCGCGGCTTGCAGCTTGCAACATCCCCAATAAGGCTAATCCACGACGACAAACCAGGAAGGTGAGCACTGTTTAAGGATGACCCGGTTCATCAGCCCCAAACAAGTGTCAAGAGACGAGGCGTACTGACTACTCGGTGTTCCTTTCTACTGCAAATCACATAAGATGAGGAAGGTACTTCCTCAAATGCCAGCCATGGCTTTCCAACAGCCCTATTCCTCCTTTACCTTCTTCTTAAAAACTCAACAATCCCTGCCACCTCGTGCTTCACACTTACAACCACAACCCAAAATTTCCCTCACCAAAACTCACAACACAAATCCATGCTCTCTCTCGTAACGTCGCACATGAATCATACCGTATACACAAACCTCGAGCTCACGCCAGTCTGTCCCTCGCAGCGGAAACCCGCATGATCTGCCCTTGCACGCTGATCCAACCCCCTAACCCCAGTCCCGCCATGCGACGTCCTTGTCCCTCGTCATCTCGCCTGAGCGAATCTCTAGATATGATCTCCCATTGGAGCTGCAAATCATCCCTATCCCAACAGCCTCATCTCGCTCTCCTTTTCCCGTTTCGTTGGTCTTGATGTCTTCAAGAACGCCACCAACATAAAAGAGGCGTTTGAACCGTCAGCCAAATTCCCAGTGTTCGGTCACCATGTTTCCTATCATCAGCCATTACCAAATGAACCCAATCCTTAATACTCAAACCCGGCCTATAACAGAAACAATCCCTTTCTTCCCACGAAAGCATCATCTTCCCCTTCTAAACTTTCGCACTGAATTTCCCGAACCAAACCTCCCGGTCTCGGCTGCAAAGAACCCCTATTCCTTCCCCAACCGGGTGCCAACCCGCACAGAAAAACCAACATGCACATACCCACCGATACGGAAACTCGCAGCATCTTGCATCACCCAAACACCATTGCAGGAACCCGACTAACATATTTCCATGTCTCACTTTAAAATCCTGTAGAACAAGGATGTTTCGAGGTTCGGGATTCAGGTCGTACGAACAGATGCTTCCCCGGTCGCATGATTGCGTTTCACGAACTGTGTTTGTGTATTCTAAAGACAAAGAGCAAGATCTGTACGAGCATATTGAACTATGAAATGACAATGAACTATATAAGTTCAAGGAGAGAAAGGTATCTAAGATTGAGGAAAGAAAGTTAGTTAATGGGCCGGGCACTATCACAATCAGAATCACAGCATGAAGAACGCGAATCAAAGACGACGCAGATTTATTTTACGGGGTCTGTCAATTGCAATATTTTACAGTCTCTTTTTCTGAAGACTGCAAGGTATCCACGGTATAAAAAAGTTCAACTCCTCCTACCCCAGAGCAATGCTTATTTGTGCCGTTGAGTCATGAAAAAGGAGTCCCCAGATCTTGACCATGCCATGCCGTGACCTCGACTCCAACTCTGCGATCGAACCGGGCTGGGCTACCATCCAGTGACAAAGAGGAAAAGGAAAATCGTTTGCATGCACTCAATATAGCAACCACCCATATGCAATCAAGACCCAGGATTTTTCTCTTTCTTTGACGAGTACCTCTCAACAATAGAAGTTCTCCCAATTCTGTCGTGAAATATTGCCTTCCGGCTCCCAAGTCTATTGCACAGCCCGCAGCAAGCAGAAGATCAGAAAGAAATATTTTCATGCAAGATAACCCAGTTCGTCGTCATCCAAACGCTCCAAGTACTCCTTCTCCAACAGGATGTCGATACACTTCTTGATGTCGGGAATCTTGGGAACGAAGCGGGAACGGATCTGACTGATACACTCGGAAACCAGTTGGGTGTGCTTCATCTTCTTACGTGCCTTCATGATACGGACGATAGCGGACTAGACAAGTTAGCATGTATATCACGGTATAGGAATTATGTGTACTGACCTGCATGAGTAGCTTTCTGTCCTCCTCGATGGTCTTGTGAGTATCATCAACCTCTTGCTTCTGTTCCGACTTGACTGCAATGTTCAGGTTGACACGAATCTTCTTGCTCTTGAAGTCGTAGTTCAAAGAGAAGATCTTGCCAGGTCCAGGCTTGTCACCATCACCGCTCATGTTAAGGACCTTAGCCTTGAGGAAGATACCAAGAGCCGGATCAAGCACATCGGCTTGAAGTTGGGTAGCCTTGGCGATATCATCATAACTATTTTTGTCATTCTCGTTAAAGAGCATCAGGATGGCCATCTGGTAGGTCGAGACTTGGAAGGTGTAAGGGGTTTTCATGTTCTTAGGGTAGTTGACCTTGACTTCACCCTTGCACAGCTGCCATAACCAAGTAAGCTTTCTGCCGCTGTGCTTCTGGTTGTAGAATGTCACAAATCGCTCATAAGCCTTGGCAATCTCCGCAGGTGGTGTGAAATCGGTGTTGGGAGGATTAAGTGGCCAGAAACCGGTACCTAGAATTGCATAGCTTGCATCGACTGGCTTATCATCTCCTGGTTCGATCAGACCGGCCTCGAACTCTTTGAATCCGCTGTTGAGATCCTTGGAAATTTGCATATCTTGGAACATGCGTTGCAGCTTGTTGGTGTATTCATAACCGCAAGCCTCCTTCAACTTGCTGATCATACTTGTCTCCGCATCATCAGATGACGAGCTGGTGTGGACCAATCTACGGGCTAGCATACGGGAGTAGAACTTCTGAAACACATCCTTGTCCTCGATATACTTGAAGACAGTCATGATCTGAGTGAGGGTGTTCTCAAGATCATGCTCCTCGGCACCGGTTGCGCTCTTCTTCAACAAAGCATCGGTGTACTTGGCCAGGAGTTCCGGTGACTTGTTTGACCCTGACTTGCATACCTGGTTACGGTTGACAAATTCCCTGCATGCATTATCAAGAGATCGAGTGAACTCAGGCTCGTCCTTAAAGGCTTGCTTGACAAGACCTTGGTATTGGGTGTGGATCTCAAGAAGAGCATCAACATAGACCTTGGGCTCGAGTTTGTCAGCATCAACTGCAACCTTGGCAACTGCTGCAAGACCAGCTTTCCGGACATGGGCCTCAAACTTTGCACGGAGAGGATCCAGACCATCAGGGATTCTGGAAAGGAGATTGTACATTCGTTGCATGTCGTCGTATCGGTCGTTATCAAGCAGAACCTGGAACTCATCTCGAAGGATAGCTGAGTGGTCGGCGATAAGGGCGGTGTTGCAACACTTCTTGAGTGGAACAATGATATCCTGGTGAAGGTACATGTTCACTCGTTCCTCTTCCTCGTCCAATCGGATCTCAGCCTTCTTCATGTATTCCACGATGCTGTTCTCGGCAACGAACTGCTTCGATTCGGCCTGGTAGAATGCCTTCGTAGCTTCTAAGAACGGTCTCTCAAAGTTGAAACGATAGACGTCGAGGGTTGATTTCGTAGGATCGGCTTCGTCAAGACCAAGAGATACAAACGAGTCCACGATGCTCTTAATCTGGCTGTGTTCAATGGTCTCACCATGACGTTGCTTCTCAACCATCTTCAGGACAGCATCCATAACTTTCTCGTGGACCGCGCTGAACAATGTCAAGCGCCATTGCACCAGGTGTAGTGTGTAAACATCGTAGATGTTCTTCTTCCCCTCATCCATCTCGCGCTTGACCCAATGTCGGTTAAGGTATCGAAAAAGATGGTTGATGTATTTTGCGGCTGTGGTGTATCGGTCCCATTCTCGGATATAGAAAGCAAGGAGGGCCTCGTCTGAATGCGTCTTCGAGGTAGCAACAAGTTCCGACAGGTAGCCGTTGAGATAGGTGATCAGATTTTGGTAGAGGTCCTCACCAAGAAGGTGTGCTATAGATTATCAGCCTTGAGGTGTGGCGCAAGGGATATGGTACCTACCTCCACGATGTGCGCCCCCAATAACCCCACTGTGGTTGCTAACAGCCTTTTGTGATGTGCAGAAGTTGTGTACAGCTCTGTTCAATATCAGTAGACGTTAGGAGTTGGCAGATCGGATAACTTACGTGTAAACTCCCATGTATGTCGTCATGTCCATACCTTCCTGCAGATTGCTCATGATCTTGGAAACACCAGCCTCGAGATACTTCCATCTGCGATTCGGTCAGTATGCGCGTCTTGCTGGCGGTGGAAGGGGGTCTCACGTTGCCTCTAGATCCTCCCGATTAGGCACGGGAGGCATCACCGTCGTGGTAGTTGTGCGTGTCTGCGACATATCGTTGTAGGATATGAAGGTGGTGTAGAGTATTGTAAGATTCTTGAATACTTCGAGAGCCCGGCCAGACGGTATTGAAATCCTCTGGTGGCGCGGGGTGGAGAAGAATTAAAGGTTGGATTGGGATCCGGACTGGGATTTGGCGAAATATCTCTAAAGGCAGATGCGCCAAGCTAGGCAAGGCAAAGCCAAATGTAGTATCTAGAAAAAGTGAATCACACCCGCGCAACTTCAAGGCTGCACCTCTTGGAGGATCCGTGCCTGAAGTAGACAAGACGCGAGGGAGGAAGTGTTCCACAAGGCGGGGAGGGCTGAATTCGGCTCCGTCCCTCCGATGTATTCCAGGAAGAAAGAAGGAGGGGCGAGAATCCTTGTGCAAGACGTGTCTTGCCAAAAGAAGAAGAGATGAGGTTGTGTGTTGGGACGTTTGATAATGGAGATCGAAATGGCCGTGATTCAAGTCAGCGTACAAGGCGGCAGCCATGCAGGGTATCCAAAGATGGACAAGCGTTCTTGGCACGTGCTTAACGCTCTAGTAGAAAGAGCACCGACATTCACAAGAGTTCATCCTTTATGCAGTCGAGGTAGTTTTTCTAGTTGATGATTAAGACGATAGTCTGCAGAAAGTATACTTTCAAATTTCAAATTTTTGCAAGTAAGCCAGTCCTGAAAAAAAAGATAAGGTACAAGCTTTCCATGAACTTTTCGATGACACCTCAACGTGGTCATTGATTAATTACCATTTGGTCGGGGCGTTTCCCACTCTTCTGTCTCTTATACAGAATATGTTACGGTGATTTGGCTTGAAGATTACTCGATTCACAACCAGAAAGACGTCTTTCGACTTGCCAGTATGCTCAGCTGAGTATATATTACATATTTTTCATTTCTACATTCGTTTTGCTCGAAATATCTACCAGGAGGCAATCTAGCCAGATCTTACTGTCATGGACCATGTGGAGATCCCATGTCAAAAACTAGTCAGGCTACGGTTGCTCGATTTTGGTTTCTCTGCTCTTATCCAATTATTTCTGATCACTACATCTGATACGGAATTCAAAGCAAAAAGCAATGCCGTCAACGGGATATATTTTGCCTCGTTCTCTAATTGCGTTTGAATTCCAAGACCATCTCTTGCTAAGTCTCCAAAGTTCAAACGGACACTGCCATCCAACTCCAGACCCGGAGAATAGCACGCCTCAACCTCACCTCACTTTCTTCCCTCCGGGTCTCTCGACATCAAATTCCCCACCGCGCCCTCATCCCAAACACTTCTATCCGGAATAAGCTCTTCCTAATCTACCACTCCTGCCTCCCATCCTCTGCAACTGCATCAACAATCGAAACTCACCTCAAAGCCGCCGGTGTAGTTGCGCCTTGATGGCGCTACACTATGTGCAGCATGACACACTTTCACTCCACAACTCATGAAGTGCTTTGCATCTCTTCTGGGCGTGCTAGACTTTGTACGCCCCTTGTGTTTCCCATCCCCATCCTCAACTCTGCGATTTAGATGTTGACAAGGGATAGGTTTCGGAGGCGAAAACAACCCTGGGAGAGTCGAACCCGTAGTTGAGAAAGGAGACGTTATCGTTGTCCCAGCTGGAGTCGGACATCGACTTCTTGATGACTTTGGAAGTGGTTTCGAGATGGTAGGCAGCTATCCTAAAGGCAAGCAGTGGATATGTGTTACGAGAAGGACGAAGAAAGTAAAGTGAAAGATATCGCTGATCTGGGTTGGTTCAAGAAAGATCCATTGTATGGGGATGAAGGACCGACGTTGCAAAAGTGAAAAGAACCTTGGTAAAACATGTTTCGAAATCAGCAAGAAGACATTATTTCATTATGTCTGATGTATTCGTATGTGCAGCTTTTGCTAGCATGTTCCACAACCAAAACCCCGTGCTTAGATGCTTTGCTTTCCCAGATATCCTCCGTTTGTTACATTAGAGACCAGGTACAATTTATACAGAGACTAAGATTGTTTCAATCTCCCTCCTCCCTGCCACCGACCCTCTCAACCAGCCTAGAAATGAGTCAGTAAGTGTCTACTAGGATGAATGGCGAGCGGCAGGGGCACATACCGGAATATGCTGACCGAGAAGGTCAAACTCCACGCAATTAATGCTATCATTAATATACCACATAGAGCCTTCATCCTATCACAGATGGCACCATCATAAGGACTATCGTCAGAAGCCTGGCAACTGCCATCCGAGTGTGTCAAGGCTCCAAAAGCCAATGCCAGATTGGCCGATTCGAAAATGATAAAGAAAAGATCCAATAGAACAAGCCGGATTTTAGCTTTTGGTGATCGTAGGCCTAACGGTTTGCCTGTGTATTCATCCCATGTGATGTAAAGAATGTAAGGAACTGCCACGGCATCAACGATGATAGCCATAGTAGTAGAAGTTTCGGCACTGGTGTAATAGGTTGAGAGATGACGGACAGATCCTGATATCCCGAGAGCGATGGCTGAAGTTGTAAGAACCGTTACCCGGAAGACTAATGGAACAAGAGGATGCATGAGAAGGTTATGCTGTAGACGCTGGATGAAGGTCTTCCGTTGCCTCTTGTTATGGAGCAAGCCTGACAACTTCTCTGGGTCGTCGCCTCCTTCGAGATCGCCTCGCCATGGCTTTTGGTAGCCCGGTGTTTGTTGTTGCAGGAACTCCTGATCAACCCTTTCTCCATCTTCGTTTATGGCTGGTCCATACATAGAGGCTTTGATATAGGTTCTCCAGGATGATGAATTCGGCTGAACACCAGATTGCATAATAACAGGGTCGCCCTCCCTTGCATGATCCCATTTTCTGCCCTTCACAGGTTCCTTATGCCCTCCGAAGAACCCGGTCTCTGGCTTCTTTGAGATCTCATCATCATAATCGTCGACATATCCGTCCATGGAGATCCTACGCTCTGGTGTTTTGGTGCTATAATGGTGCTGTGCTGAATGGGCTCGAGAAGGGGAACTCAAGGAGCTCAATAATCGGTCCGTAGGTTTGGTGTTCATAATTTCATCGCCTTCTTCGTATGAATCTAACCATGCTGGACTAACTGTCAGCTCGAGTCTTCTCCCCTTTGAAATCCTGACTTACGTGGAAGAGTCCTGACATCTCTCTGCGCCTTGATATTCTCTCCCCTGGTACTGGCTGTTGTCTGTGTATTGCGCGACGAAGAAGAGTATGCATGTGGCCTGGTAACGCTATCCCGCTTCTTTTTCATGTCTTGACTTGATGAGCCTGACGAGCTGGACGGATTTCTCTGAGCCTGCAGTGGGCCATATTGCAAGATATGGTGAGCATCTAATTGGACCCCGCGAGGAGAATTGTTCGGGGTGGAATCGTCGGAGCCCGCCATGGTAGATCCTTGATGATGAGAAGTCGGTGGGCTGGTAAGGTTCGAGGTCAGCAGGCGCTTGCTGAGCGCAGCAGAATCCCCTTGCTCGATGCGTTGCTGCGCGACATTAATCGCTCCGTGAGTCTTGGGATCAATTCATACGAAGAGCATTATTCTGGTCCACGCAAGGAAATGTCGGACCAAGTTGTGATCGTCAGTCATGGCCACGAGCATTCGATCGTCCCGACAATTTAGAGTTAGCAGGGATTACCCGCGCCTCCAGTTACCTACCCAGCCACATGCCGTCATTCAGTGGCTACCGCGTTTCGAAAGCTAGAACTTTGGAGCACCGAGCTTCCTCCAAAAGAGACACGTTCTCACGAATCTCGCGACCTTGAGATCCTGTGCCAATAAAATCTGGGAATGACTTGAAGAGATTGTTCTCAACAGCCTTCACTCGGCAGTCCTCAGCTGACAATGCGCCTCCTACTTCTCCCCATCTCAACGCGACGAACGCTCATTTATTGTCAGCGCCTGAATATCACGACTACGGAACAGCAAGGGTTGCTCGACAAAGCTACAACACGAGCTGCGAACCTGTGGGCGAGCTGGGAGAAGAAGGAAAGTGGCTGGCAGAAAAAAGTGGTGAACTATGGGAATTCGGCGCTCAGGAGGATACCATATGAGGAATGGGGCCTGAAATCAATACCGCCTCTTTCTACGCGACGGAAGGCAGAAGAGCTGTCAGGAAAGGAGACAGTCGAGGTTTCATTCCCGTCAGCGTTGATACCCGAGAGCACGGTCACAGAAGTCTTGAGAAAACTGGGGACGGAGAGACAGGGGCTGCATAAGAAGCGGATGATATATTGCTTTATTGGCATGCCAATAACTGCACCTGTTGCCATTTTACCTGTGTAAGCCCTATCTGGATATGTGAGGGACCTTTTTAATGTCTACCAGAATACCCAACCTTCCGTTCTTCTATCTAGTGTTTAGAGCATGGTCTCACTGGAGAGCATTGTCAGGATCGAGGCACATTGAGTTTCTTCTGGACAATAAGCTTGTCAAGCCCAAGCCTTCGCCAATCCTGGATGAATTGTACGCTTCAGGGAAGCTACGATTCGATGCTGCTTCATTATCGAGCAAATTATCGAGCAAAACGGAGTCTACGGATGGGCAAGATGATCCGAACGAACAGATAGTCTTACACAAGTCCGACGGGAGTCGAATTGCGGAGGCACTGAAGATCCCTGAGCTAGATGTCGAGCTTGATAGAGCAGTATGGCAAGTTGAAAAGGCACTTCAAGCAGCAAAGGAGCTAAAGGAAGAAAAGAGAGTTATGGATCCTGCTAATTCCAAGCCAAAATAGATGGGATCCGATGTAACTTCAACGAACACGATCTCTGTTGTACGATAAAATGGAGTATGTATAGACTTATACATAGATTCTTCTCAATTCAATCATGATCACGATCGAAGTACCTGATGTCCATCTTGGACCACCCTCAACCGATGCATAGTATCTTAGTTCGCTTTATTGTCTTCTCCCCTCTCTCTCTCTCTCTCTCTCTCTCAACATTTCCAGTTGTTAACGATCTTAACTAGAAACTCCATCCCCATGTTGTAGATTATTAAGCGATATCAAAATTGTACTTCTACATCTGCGATAATACCCAGCAGAGCATGGGAACGGACTGCTTAGTCGCTCGAGTACTATTGTCAACACAATGGGCAATTATGGGACTGTGCGTGGGCTAAGAAATTTGTCTCGAACGCATTGCAAATTACCTCCATTACAATTTGAAGTCATTCCGAAATTAAGTCTTCTCTTCAATCGAAGCATGTTTGCTTCTCCCGTCCTGCATGCGATTCTGCCGAGCGGTCAGCTGGGGAGCTGGGAGCTGAATTGATGAGCTGAATCGATGAGCTGAATCGAAGACTTTCTCGCACTCACACTCCACGAGGATACCCATTTCATCTCTTTTCCTTCTACGACTTCCAAACTCAACGAGAACACGGACTTTACGTCGCTGTGATGACTGCGAACGATCCGGCTGGTGGACAATCCGCGAGGCTGAACCAGGAAATCCTCAGAGCCTTGTACAAGTTAAACTATCGAGATGCTAAAAATCGAATTCCAATCCCAACAAAAGGGACCTGCGGGTGGTTCCTCGATAATCCTCACTTCAGTGAGTGGAAAGACGGTCGAGCCAATTTGCTTTGGGTGGTCGGCAATCCTGGCTGTGGAAAATCCGTTCTCGCCAGAGCACTCGTCGACGGTGCTTTCGGCAACCAAGGATTGCCTCATTCAGAAACCACGACAATTTGTTATTTCTTCTTCAACCAGAGCTCTGCGGATGAGCGTAGTGCGGCCAACGCAGTTGCGTCTATACTACACCAGTTGTTCCTCGCAAAGCCAACGCTTCTTGAGCATGCCTTAAGATTAGATGATTTCAGGAATGGGACCCGCCTTGGAGAGATGTTTAAACCAATGTGGGATCTACTTACAACTCTTGCTTCGGACACTGAGGCTGGTGAGATCATCTGTGTCCTAGATGCTTTGGATGCATGCATTGGAGAAGACAGGGTCCAATTTGTTGCTACCCTAGAAAGACTACTCTCTAATCCTCGACGACCCGGGACGAACTTCAAGCTCTTGATCACCAGCCGACCACATAAGGATTTTGATCAAATTTTCGAGGAACAATCAATGAATATGGCCAAGATTGACTCTAAAAGCCAGGAGATAAGTGACCTTCAGCGACAAGATATCAACTCGTTCATTGACGCAAGCGTCGATGGACTAACTGCGTCGGGAAGGTACAGCCCAGAAACAATGGAGATTTTGAAAAAAGGACTTCGCGCGACCAATCATGGCACATTTTTAGAGGTCCAGCTGAGGCTTCAAATGGTCCAGCAATCAGTTTTTCCAACGAAGAAGGAGCTACAAAGGATCCTAGAAGATGTCCCGACTACTTTAGATGATTTATACGAATCAATATTAGACCAAAGCGATGATCCGGAACTTGTAATGTCAATGCTTCGACTCATTGTCGGAGCTAGAAGACCATTTTCACTGACGGAGCTCAGCGTGGCACTCGTTGTAGAAGAAGGCGAGAAGGTGTACGAAGATCTCAATCTCCGCAAATATACCCCCGAATTCGCAAAGAAAATCAGGTCGTTTTGCGGTATGGTCGAGGTTGTTGACCATAAGGTGAGCTTCGTTCATCGGTCGGCCAGAGATTTTCTCGTTTCCAAAATGGCTGGAATGGATGGACCTGGTCCAACGCGCCAACACACGGACACGAGAGACCTGAACTTGATTTTAGCAAGACGATGCATGCTATTTCTCAATTTCGACCGATTCAAGAAAGATCCCATAGTACCAAACAAGCACGAGACATTCGAAGAAATCGGGATGAAAGTGCATGAATACGTCGACAACAATATTTTCTTGGAATACGCAGCAACTTACTGGATGCACCACGTCAGAGAAGCCGGGGACAGTATTAAGTCAGCGAATCTGTTGGAAATGTCTGTCAAGCTTTGCTCGACCACGTGTCCGCGATTTCATACTTGGTTCACCGTATATTGGATCCATTGGGATATCAATACTGGGAGACCATTCCCTCAAGGTCTAACCGATCTCATGGTAGCCTCTCTTCTCGGCTTGAAAGTTGTCGTTCGTTTTCTGACAGATAACGGAGCGAATATTGCGGACTGCGATGACGACGAATGCACGGCTCTGCACTGGTCGGCCGAGGGTGGATACGTAGATGTAGTCGCTCTTCTTCTAGACCAAGGCGCCGCTATCTCAGCGATTACTCGTGGGGGGCTTACGCCATTACACAAGGCGGCTGCAAAAGGCCACCAAGCTGTAGTCTCGTTATTACTCAAGAAGGGCGTCGGGGTAAATACGAGAGCCAGCAACAGAGACACACCTCTGCATATGGCAGCGTATTATGGGCGCCCGGCCGCCGTTCAGACTCTATTGGAGGGCGGTGGAGAATTCATCTCCTCTGGTGCCCATGGACAATCACCTCAGCAAGTTGCTATCGAGCAGGGTGCGAAAGCCTGTACGGAGGAAGCGAAAGAGCGGTACAAAGCTGTTGTGCGGCTTCTTAAGGCCGCCGATTTTGAAGCAAGTGGAGTGGCAGATGATCCATCATTGATTAGAAAACAGGTGGATGAGCTTTTCAAAGCGAGTGTCATCCATTTCCGGGACTTCAACAGCAGTTTCCGGGAGCGGTGGATCCGGGAGGGTTGGGCCCCTCCCTCTGTCAGCAACATGTCTCTAACCGATCTATTCAACGAACAGGACAGGCCGGAAGACGGATTTTTTCGTTGGATTCATCTTCCGGCCAACAACGTATGTTTTCCCTTTGCTGACTTAGGGTGAACAAAGACATACTGACAGATCTAGATGAGATGGATTGAGGTATGGAATTAGGCAATCTGGTTTCCAGGCCGTTACGGTATTGGCTAACTCGGCTCCCTAGCTTTTGATGCACCAACACTTCAAATCGAAAGGAGGCCGCCCCGCTCAAACTACAGTCTTGAAAAAGGAGCTTTGGGCACAGAGACAACATCGGGGCTCCAAAAGATCTTTTATCTCTTTCATGAGACCAATCAGCCAGATTGTAGAAGTCGAGATGAGTACGGACAATATCGAAGTGTTCTGTTACTGAGTCGGTCAAATGCTCACCATTTCTACAGATGTGAACGAAGAAGACGAAGGTCATGGAAGTGGGAACGACCAAGAAGATGTGAATGTTGTGTTCGTCAGTTGCAAAGCGCCTACAATTTGGCTAAGTGGAATTTGCTAAGATTTATTCAGATGCCCTTTATGCACTGGGAAACACGATCTAGGCAACTGGATCTAGATTTTTTTATCCTTCTTAAATTCCTTCTCAACCTTCTGGATGATTATGAAACAAACCCGAGTATTAGCTCCAACCTGAATCAACTTCCAGAGGATGACATGAAATTTCTCTGGAACTCTTTGCGCAAATCTCATTCACAGGCCGTCCTCCAGTTCCGGGACAAAGGAGACCAAGGAATCGACGAAGCTGAGTTCTTGAAATACCTGCGGCCAGAGGGCAGAACATTGAAAGTTTTATCTACCGATCCTGTACAAATAGAAAGACCATGGAGCCTTTCCAAGGATGACCTTGACATCTTCTCGGTTCACTGGCAGGAATCGAAGGTCCGTAAGACAAGTATTCTACCAAGAAAAAATGCAAAGAGTCCAAAACAGATCCACCAAGCTCTACACGCGTGTCATCAGTGGAATGTTAGAGGAAACCGGGATAAAATGCTCGCCGATGCATACGTTGCAGATACACACCCTCTCCATATGCGTCGAACCTTGGACCAATCATATTACTATATGCTGGATAATACAAGACCTAGGGACCGAGACCAAGTTGTGTCCCGCTATGGCAAGAGGTTGTCACGGAGACATCCTGTTATGATCATGGTTGATCAGCTTGTGAGAGCAATTATCCAGCAGATGCTTTCCCTTCTCTCATCATGCAATTGCTGACTTACGATCATTCTAGTGGATGTGGGGATTCAAAGGTAAAATTGTTTTCAATGTCCCTGGATGTTGTGGCTAACGATTTCCATCCAGATACTGTCATAACCAGCTTCCCACAGAGACAAGGGGTTCCAGACGACGATCCTGATCCCTATGGTATGACGGACGTGTTCCAAAGTATGCTTCGGAATACTTCTGGAGTCAGTGACACGAGAGATTTAGCAAACAGGATTATAGGTGCTTGCTCTGGTGCATGTTTCGACACTACAAAATTCTTGGATGATGAGTTTCAGTTTCTCGAAGCTTTTGAAAGTTCTATCGGTGCTGTGGTCAGTCAGCACTCGCTTCTGACCCTAGAGACATATGCTTATTTCCAGACGAGGCCAATGCCGAAGCAGCCTGTTATCAGCGGTTCACGAAATCGCTCGAGTCCCCGGGTGCACTAGATCTCTCCAATATCAAGGAAGAATCTGAATTGCTTCGAGAGGTAAAGGATATCCTCGACGAGCTGAACATGATTTCAATCATTTTCTCGGAGCAGCGACGGATCTCGGGCTGGGGAGGTGGCCTTCAGACTCTTGAACAAAATCAAATCAAGATCAACACAATGCAAGCACAAGCCAGCAAGACTTATGAATCGGTATGATATGAAGACTCTCCCCTTGTTCACAGACACTGCTAAGTCGGCTTAGTTGAAGGATCTCATGGATCTCCGACAAAAACACGCCAATCTTCAAGAGGCTCGCTCAGCTCGACAGCAGGCAGACGAGACCTCGAAGCAAGGCAATACCATCATGGTATTCACCATTGTGACGATCTTATTCGTAAGTAAACTAGTGTTCTTCCAAGCTGATTTCTATTGCAGACTCTAAGATGGACAGCTTCCCGCCTCATTCATGGCCTCTTTCTTCGCACTCGCAATCAGCCAATTTCCTCGTGACCCAAACAGCATGCTCGAACTTCACTACGTAGTGAAATACATGCGTAAGTCCATTCCACTTGGGAAACTTTCAGCACATGTGATAACACTTTATACAGTGATTTTCACAGCTGTGGTGGCGACGTTCTTCATCGTCATGGCCTTCCGAATCAACCAGATCGCGGCTTTCCTCAAAAATATCGGAAGAAAGTTTCAAGGGAAAAGCCCGGAAGCTCCGATTAAAGGCACGGAATATGATGAGGATGATTCACTCGACGAGAAAATGCAGACTTTGACGAGTGTCGAGCCGGTTAAGAGTCGGTGGGCGAGGGCAAGACACCCATGGAGTAGTAGGCGGAGGGACGAGACTCCATCGTCATTTGCTTGAGGATATTCCTGTTCGATTTCTATGCCATGTTGCAGATTGGTAATTGCGTTTCTAAGAGTCTCCGTTATATTTATGTCGACTTTTGGGATTGGGACAGATCTTCGCCTTTGCATGAAATTTGATGCTGAGTTGATTTGTAGAGAACAATTGTGGCCAGTCTCCTCCCTCCCAAAACAGGTAAAGTTGCAACCGATCCTCTCAAATTGAATTCATTATCTTCCCGTCGTTATCCCAATATGGAAAATCCAGTGCTGGGTACTGCAACCCCCCTTCCCACGCTGAGAGAATCATATATCGAAACTCCGCCTCCGAAACTTAATTTGTGTTTCCAGTTCTCAGCGTTAAGATTCCAGAGAAAGGCGCCTATCCCTTTGAAATTCCTTGAAGCTTCCTCGGATTTTTCAGGCGTGTAATTCAGGTATGTGATGCAGACGACTTTGATCTATTCTCGGCATTCTGCTTGCGGCTAAAGCTATTGAGGAGTATCGAATGCCTTCATCCGTTGCCGGAGCCCGGAAGGCTCGTGGTTTTCGTGTGGAGGACGCTGTTCATCTTGTCGGACTTGTGGGACTTCTTGTGGAGTACCTGGTGAGGCTCTGGGCCAAATTGCATCTTGTATTTTCTTTCCCTAGATACCCGCCGTGGCGAGGACGAGAGAAGTGCCCATCGATTGCGCTATGTTTTCTGTAAGAAGTAAGCTTTAGATTGCAGGATCTTCCAAGCTGAGATGGAGCTGGAAAGTTGATGATGCCTACAGGCAGAACTATCAGCTAGGCCATTGGAAGCCGACAAGGTCTGCCAAAGTCCCAGGCCATGGCCGTCATACTACAGCTAACGGTGACAAATCAAGATCCCGAACTTGATCCAAGCCAGCCTCTCACCCACTCTGGTGCCCCAGACTCAAGTACCAGAGACTACCGAAAATTATTGAAACTCCTTCCGAATTCTAGACTACGGCCTTTTTCTCACCTTAAAGAGGTAGGATGGAGATGTGAGGTTGTTTTGGATGGGAAAGAGGTCAGGATGGGAAAGTGGAAACGAGAATGCCATGTTGACGAGCGAGTCGACGTGCAACGTACCAATTTTGAACAAGGAAGCAGAAATTGATCTAGAACTGAGTGAGATTGGCGATGGAGATGATGAGTATCTGAGCTGGGCTATTATGGTTGGCAGATTTGAGCATGTGGTGACTATAACACCAGGAGATATGACAAGCACACGCCAAATCAAGAAAAGGGAGGTGTCAGACTAGTAGAATACATGCAGAGTCGACAGCGGATAAGGTTGAGGATTGCCCTACACGAAGAGCCAGGTGCCGATATCACTTCCACCCGAACTATATCTCAGATTCATCTTCAAGATGAGATGATGACGTGCATGAACGACAGCATCAACTTGGAATCCCCAAAGTATGGGACCTAAAAACAAGTCCATCCTAGCGTCTGCGCTTGTACAACGCCAGGCATCAAGAACCTATCAGGCAACCTCGAAAAGGATTCAAGACACAGAGAACGTCCTAATAACTCCTACCCAAGACGCTTCTGACAGTATCAGAGACCTCAATCAAGATTCAAACACCTCAAAGAATAGATCCTGAAAGTTTGGGGCTTGAAATCTGAGATTTGAGGTGCTTTCCCAAATAGGCAATTTCCCAATGTCGAACTAGTCGACGTGCAACAAATGATTATCACACGCCAATCCTAACATAAAGAAAATCTATTTCTATTCGGAAAGGTGAGTAAAGCTGCTTTACCGGCGGGTTTGGGTGAGCTAAGGTGAGCAAGGGTGAGTCGAAGGTGATAGCGAAGGTGGATAGACTAGCGTCGAAGGCGACCTGTTTCCGCTCCTCGGCTACGACTGCCGCCAGCTAAAATTGGGGAAAGTCAGTCAAGGATTCTTCGGAGCCAATTCTAGATCCCCGTCAGCCAGAGCCGCACCTCGCAACTTTAGCGAACTTCACAAATTCAACCTCATCGTATACGAACATATCGTGTCAATCTGTTAACCTCCTTTTCAACTCCTCTCTGCCACAAGAAGTCGTACTCAAATACGCACGATACTGCTCCATAATAGTCATCGACAGTTAATTCTGTATGGTTTCGAAAGTCCGAACGGAGGACAGCGCAAATCTTAGGAGGTGTCAACGTCTAATCTCCCCACGAACATGTTACCATTCATACGAGACGAGGTGCAATCCTCTTGCCAGCAAAGTTGTGCCAAGGAATGTGAATACAACGTCCGGTGCCTCTCCTAGACAAGGTACTATTTATGCAAGACCAGGCAATATCGGAGCGGCACTACGGTTGTATCGAAGGTTACGACAGCTAGTGTGCTTAACGGGCATGGTCAGATTCGTGCAGGTATGAAATCACATCAGGGGAAGATCCACACGAAGGCTCTGTCTGCCCGAGGCGCAGAGAATTTCATGCAAGCAGGCAAGGCAAGACAGAATCATCTCGGCGGAAGAGTTGCTTTGACGGAAGGGTTTACGGTTACTGGTGTGCCTGTTGGCAATCGTGGGATTCATGCAGCAGCGAGACTGGGCCAAGGGAAGGATCATAAAGGATCATGAATAGGTTCAGCAGGAGAGCCACGCAAGCAACACGAGGCAGAGACATCTCGCAGCAAGCTGCACTGGTGGAGGAGTCTCGGAATTGCCGTGGTTCTTGAGCAGTTGGGATTCATGCGTGGATAAAGTTACGCCGGGAAAGGATGATACAGCTTTGGACTACTTTGCATAGCTGGGAATTTCATGCAGAGCAGGGCTAGTACCACGACTGACGTGATTCACCCAGTGGCGGAGTTGCGAGGAGGGAGGGGTTTGTATCAAGATTCCTTCCTGTACTACCCACAGGTTGAAATAAATGTTAAATGTAAGGTGATTGTGGCCGTGTCTCCAAGGGGTGGCTAGACCAATCACCTGTTCGAGATTCGCAGTATTTTACTATATCCAGTTAAATACTGGTCATTGCTCATTAACATTATTGCACCCTGTACGTAGTATACCAGGGAAATCTAAAACGCAGCTAGGCACAATCACGTCGTGGCAAAGTTGCATTAATCAGAGGGGTTTGGGTATACGACGGCTGACGTGATTCCTGAGCATCTTGAGACTGATGGAGAGGGGATGATATCATGGAGGAGGGGGCGGTGGTGGTACTCGGCTTGCCCTGTTGCTCATCATAATGCATATCCGTCATTCACGCCGACGCCACCGCTGGGGCTGACTGTCCAAGATTCGCCGGCCATTAACCCAAATCGGGCGCATAAATCAGCCCTACACGCTTCTGATCCCTGTCCCTCATCTAGATAACATCATGAAGTACACTGTTGGCCAATACGCTGGCTTGAATCTATCAGTTAGCTGCTGAGGACAGGATCGTCACATCGAAAGCCCCTTCCTACGGCAGTCTCATGCGTCGTAAGCAACTGGTCGGGAATGTGACATGTCTCGGCAGAGACACAGCCCAGCTGGTCATGGAATGAGGTCTGAATGCAATGGATAAATTTAGGTCGTCTGCCTGCTCACTGAATGAGCATCAGGACACTGCATTTTCTACTTTCTGTATCCACCAGTCTTTATTTCTTTGTCGGCACTGCAATGACTATGGCATCATTGATATTATCGTGCACTTATATTGCATAGCTTTCCTCCCTCTACAGGCTGATCACAAGTTCCCGCCGACTTCCGTCGATAACGGGCACCACCATATCTCCTCATGAGCTTCTCAAAGCTGCTGCAACAGAATCTGTACCAGTTGCTGAATATCAGGAATGGCCTTCTCAGGGCCTTCTGAAATGGACAAAGATTGGGGATGATATATCGTACAATCTCGAGCTCAAATTGCCACTAATCTTGGAGCACTTTAACCTACCTATCAATCCCGAAGCATGGACATCTGTCCTAGCAGGGAGGCTCCAAAGTCTCCAACCCGTCACGACGCTGCTGCGTACGTCAAGCCGTCCTCATCTTGCGACGACCCAATGAACAAGAAGCGCAAGCATCGTTTTCAGCAGAGGTCTACTCGTCAACGTAGACCACACTCCAAGCCTCACAGGCGCTTTCCCAAGTCACACTCCCCACTTGGCTAGGGTTCGACAGTCGCCGCGGTCTCCAGCGCCGAAGGTCGATTGCCTTCGCCGGCTCCTTCTGCACCACACGCCACGGATACAGACATGCCGCCCGACTGCTGCAACCCTGACCGATTGTCCGGAGCCGCCCTGCCGACGCTGACTGAGGTTACGTTCCATCCGCACTCCCCACACTGCTGCTCCTTCACTGCAGTGATCCGGGACGGCTATGCCGAGCGAAGAGTCTCTTTCAGCCAGGTTATCCGACTCATTGCAAGCATCGGCCATATGGGGAAGATTGACGACTTCACCATCAAGCCGGTAAAGCAACATTCGTTCCTCTTGACTGGCTTTAGCCGGCATACCCCATCCCGGCCCTCGTTCGGTGGCACGACTTTGTCAACTGCTGCGGAGGCAGGCCGTGACCACATCGATGGGGCTCTTGCATCGCGAAGGAGTAGGCCGTCAATCAGCGATGACGATAGTGGTCTGTCGCGAGGAGCGTGGTTCGAGATGCCAGATCACGTGTCGAGTGCGCTGGCGCAATCGATGAAACTATTTGCGTCTCGTACGACGCACTGGATATTCCATATATTAAACATTCTCTCTTTAAATAAAAAAGCAAACACAATAAAATACAATATCATTAAATTAGTTCATACGAAACTAACTTTGTGATTCGTATTCGCCGTATTTTATTTACGTAAATTATATTCGAATTCTATTTATTTTTTCAATATTAATTAATAATTACAAAACTATAAAACAATTAAAACTTTTTTTGATCGTACGAATATATTATTATACGATCGATTAATTAAATTATCGTATAAAAATACTATTTTCTATTTTTAAATATAATTTTATTTTAATAAAAAAAATCTAAAAAAAAAATATTAATTATATAATAAAAAAAAACAAAATTAAATCTTATATTAATATTTATTTTATTTTTCTATTAATAAATTAATCGATATACGAATATTAAAATAAAAATATATAAAACGAATTTTAAAATTTTTTTAAAAAATAAATAAAAAAAATTTAAAATATAATAAATCGCAAAATACTCAAATTAATTCGTATATATTTAATTATTTATAACGTATAAATTAAAATTTAATTAAAATCAAATTTTTATACGAAATTTTTTTAATAATATTTTTAAAAAAAAATTTAAATTTATATAAAAAAATTTAATAATTAATTTTAATCGAAATAATATTTATTTAATAAAAAAATTCGTATAATAATATTAAAAATATTATTATTTAAATTTATAATTAAATCAAAATTCGATAATTATACGAATTTTTTATTATTTTAAAATGAAATATTACGATTATTTTATTAATTGTATTTTTAATTCAATTTTATATTATATTTATTTTTTGTACAAATAATTTTTATTATTTTATACAATATTTTACGTTTATTGAAATTGTTTATAAATTTAATAAAAATATATAAAAATAAAACGAAATACGAAAAAAAATAATATAATATTTTAAATATTAAATTTTAAATTTTTTTTAATTTATATAAAAAAATTAAAATTAAAAAAATTTAATTTTATATAACGTTTTTAATAATATTTAAAAAACGAATATTAAAATTTTATTATAAAAAAATTATTAAAAAAACGTACAAATTTCAAATAATAATTAAAATAATTAAAATTTATTTTAAAATAAAAAAAATTTATTAAAAATATTTAATTGAATAACGAAAAATTATATTATATAATACGATTATTAAAAATTTAAATAAATTTAAATTTAAATATTTAAAAATTACGAGATTATTATAATAATATTAAAATAAATATAATTTTTGAAATTAAATATTTAATATATATAAAAATATTGAAAAATATAATTATATATTATTTAAATTTATTTTGATATTTAAAAAATTATATATTAATTTAAAATTTACAATTGAAATCGTCGTACAAATTAAAAAATTGTTTACATTTTATTAATAAAATTTAAATTAATAATAATTCAAACAATATTAAACAAATTATACGTACGAAAAAACAAAAAATTATTATTTATTTCGTACGAATATTCGTAAAAATAAAAAATAAATTTAAAAAAATTTTTATGAAAAAAATATTATATTTACAAAAAATTGAAATATTAATTCAATTAATATATAAATACGAAATATATAAAAACGTATAAATAATTCAAAAATCAATTTATTACAAAATTGAAAATATTTAAAAAAAAAAATATAATAATTTTTAATAAAATACGAAAAATTATTAAATAAAAACAAAATTAAAAAATAATTTTTTTTTTTTAAAACAATAAACAATATTTTTAATTATCGAAAAAATCTCATATAATAATTTTATTATTAAATTAAATAAAATAAATAAATTAAAAATTATTTTAATTTTAAATAATTAAATAATAATTTATATTTTAATTTAAAATAATATATTTAATTAATCGTATGAAATATTAAATTTTATATTTAAAAATTATTATTTATTAAATATATTTTAAAAAATTATATCGAATATTAATATAATTAAAATTTCAATTATTAAAAAATTTCAATTTTTAATATTATAATAATAAAATATTACAATTTAATTAAATCGTACAATAATTAAAAATTATTAAATTTATTTCAAAAAAAAAATCAATTATTATAAAAAATACAATAAAAATTAAAATATTATTCGAATAAATTATATTTTATATTATTTTAAAAAATATATTATTTTTATTTTATATATAAAATATAAATTATATAAAAATTAAATTTAATAATTTAAAAAACGTTTTGTTTTAAAAAAACAAAATTGTTTTTATCGTATAAAAATAAAATTATTTATAAATACTTTTAAATTATACGAAAAAAAATATTTACATTTTTTATACGAATTAAATATAATAATATTAAATTAAAAATAATTAAACGTTTTATGAAATTTTATAAAAAATATTAATTTTATTTAAAATTATTTAAATAATTTAAATTTAATTTAAAAATTATTACAATTTCAATTATTTCGTATTAATAAACGTATTTTATTTAAATAAAAAATTAATATTTCAAATAATTAATAAAATAATAATATTTATTATTGTACGATTTTTGAAAAATAAATCGATAAAAATAATTTAAAATATTTTTCGTATATATTAAATTAATATATATTAAAATTTATTAAATTTTTTCGTATATAATATTAAAAAAAATTCGTACGATAATAATTAACGTTAAAAAAATATTAATAAAAATTTATAATAATATTAATAAAATCAAAAAATATTATATATTTTTACAATATTCGTACGAAATTTTTTAATAAAAATTAAAAAACGAATAATTAAATAAAAAATTAATTTTATAAATAATTGTAAAAATTGTAAACGATTTTATTAAATTAAATAAATTAATTTTAATTTTTTTTATTTTTAAAATATATTTAAAAATAATTAAAATAAACGTTCTATTTTTATTTATAATAAAAAAAGTAAAAATTATTCGTATAATAATAAATAAAATATAATAATTAAATATAAAATAATAAATACGAAATATTTTTATTATAAAAAATAAATTTCGTATAATTAATATTTTAATATTATTATTATAATTAAATATACGAATATAATAAAAAAAAAAAAAGTAAATAAAATCGTATAAATTATTATTTATTAATAAAAAAAAATATATAATTAATATATTATACAAATTAATTAATTTTTTATATAAAAAAATTACTAAAAAAATAAAATTAAAACGATATATAATAAATCGATTAATAATAAAATAATTACTAATAAATTAATAATTAATTCGAAAATAAAAATATTGAAAATTAATTTTATATAATAAAATTAATAATAATTATTTTATATTGAAATATATAACAATATAAAATTCGTATTAATAATATTAAAAAAATTTACAATTAATTTGTAATTATTATACGAAAAAAACAATAGATTTCAATAGTATTTATAATAAAAAAAAAATAATAATATAAAATTTGTTAATATTACTAGAAATACTTATTACTAGTAATAAATCAAAAACGAAATAAACAAATAAATTAAATAATTCGTTGATTGATTATTAGTTTTAAATTTAGTAAACGCGTAAAAATTAAAGAATATAATCTCAACTTTAGCGCAAACGGCGCTAGTCCCGATCTAGCCTAGTACCGCACGTGACTACTAAACTAATATTGTACTCACACTAGTAATTTTTTCTTTGTAATAAAAACTAATCCAGTTCAATCATTTAAAAAACGCTATTATTTTTTTTTTTTATTGTAGTTCGTTAATACGTAAAACTCGTTAATATTTCAATATAAAAATCATATAATTAAACTTTAAAAACAACGTTAATAAATTAGTATTGTTCTCGAAATTCGTCGAGAATTATAAACGCCGAAATTAAAATAATTTTCTTTTTTTTGATCTTATAAATCAAATAATTACAAAATTCGAAATACAATACAAAATTTTATTTTTTTTTATTTTTTTTTTTAATAAATATTTTCTTTAGTTCTTTATATTGTTTTTATCGTTTTTTTTTTTTTTAATTTTTTTTTTTATTCGAATTTTAAAATAATTCGTATTTAAAAACTTTTTCAAAATTTTATTAAATATTGATTTTATTATAGTATTTATTAGATTATTTTAATCGTTGATTTATTGAATTTTTTACAGTTTTTTGCGTTTATACGATTAATAAAAAACTATAATATCGATTATAAAACGCTTTTTTTTAATCGTTTCCAGTTTAATTAAATACTCGTATAACGAATATAAATCTATATAAACGATTATTGAGATCTTAAAAAAATCGAATTATTAAATAATCATATTAATAATAAATTCGATTACGATTACTATATCGATTTTTTTTACTATATTATATATCTCAAAAATTAAAACGCTTTTAATAACGCGTTTATTTTTAATAGAATTGTAATAAATGAGATTTTTTTTGATTTCGAACTTTTTATCGTTCAATTAATATTCATTTATTAGAATGATTTTATATTCAATTTAAAAACTAAAATTTTTATTGTTTACAAATAAATTATCGATAAAAACGAAAAGTTTTATTGTAAACAAATCGAAAACAATATATTTAAATTCTCGATTTAAATTTTTAATTTACTATTTTAATTTTTTATTTAACGTAACAATTTTTTTTTCTATTGAATTTTAGTATTAAATAATAATAAACAAATCGAAAATTGTTTCAAATTGACAAATTATAATAATATAAACTTTTTTAGTTCGTTATTTTCAATACTTAATTTGAAAATTAAATAATTTAATATTTATTAATTTAATTTTTTTATTTTTATTTTTTTATCGTAATTGAATTGTATTTTCAAATTAAATTAAAACGTATCCATTGAAAATCAATAGTGTTTTTAGTATTAAAATTTTTTTAAATTTAATCAAAAATTTAATTTTATTGAATTCGTTTTTCTCGAAAATAGAGAATTTTTTTTCTATTAATATAAACGTATTATCGATTTACATTTTAATAATCGTAATTAGAAAACAAAAATCGTATATTAATATAACTATAAATAATTTCTTTTTATAATACTTATAATACGTAATTTACTAATGTATTCTTATTTTCGCAATTTTATACAAAAATTTCAAAATAATTATAATCGTATTTAATAAATATAAATAATAAATTTTCTTCGATAAACGTATTAATATAAATCGTTAGAAATTTGTTATAAATTAAATATAAATTTAAATAATATTACGAAATTATATTTTAATTTTTTTATTTAAAAATTGAATTAAAAAAAATATTAAAACGATAATTAGTCGTTGATTAATTTTTTGTATTATCGAAAATTGTATAAAAATTTTTTTTTTTTTCGTCGTTATATTTTTGAATTACTAGTTTCGATTTTTTGTAAAAAATATCGATAGTTTTACTTTTGATCTCATTAATTAGTTTCGAATTGAAAATTCGAATTTTAATATATTTATTAAAATCGTATTAAACGAAATTAAAAACTTTTTTTATAATTAAATTATCGATTTTTTTTTTTTTAAAACGTTTTAAATAATTGTTCAAAAATTGTAATTATATTTTTCTTTCGTAGTTTTAATAATAGTTTTATATTACTTTTTTTTTACTTGTTATAAAAACTATAAAAATTTTAGTTTTTTCAACGATAATTGTCAGTACACAAAAGTCCAGATGACATCAAACGAATTATTAAATACTAAGATCTCTGTTTCATATTCTGTGATTCATTCTGTTTTGATATACTCTTTTCAAAGGAGAGAGTCTACGTAATTATATAGGAGAGAAAGTTCTGAAACAAGCGCGAAACCTAGTTGCCACGTGACCTGTGAACCAACAATAATAATAAAAAATTAATCGTTGAAATTATTGTAATTTTTTTTATCGTTTTCGATAAAATTATAATATTTATTTTATTTAAATTTTTTATTATATATATTTTTATTTCGTGATTTTTTTAAACGTTTTTAATTACGTTTTTTAATTAGTTTTTCGTTTATTTCGTTCGATTAAAAAAATAAAATTTTTTTTTTTTAATTTTTTTAATTATTCTTTTAATCGTTAATTCGATTATAAACTTTTAATATTTCTTTTTTCGTGTAATAAAATTTAACGATCGTTGAATAAAAACTAATTAACTCGTAAAATATATCGATTATATATATTTCTCTATTAATTATTAATAGTTTGTATAGTTTTTTTTATTCGTTCTTTTTACGTTAAACGCGTACTTTAAATAGAATTAATAAGTTTAATATAAATTTCGTATTTGAATCGTTTCTTATTAAAAGCGCGTCGTTAATTTAACGTTAAATATATAAACGACGTATTTTTTTAGTAATTATTCGAATTGTTTTAATTTTTTTAATAATTGATAATAATAGTATATTGTTATTAATTATTTTAAAGTATATTTTAAAGATTAATAATATAAATATAATATTATTTGATTTTATTGAATCGTTAATAGTTTTAATTATTATTTATAAAATTATATTTTTGTCGATTTGTTTTTCGATTAATTCGTCGTAAATAATCTCGTAAACTCGACGTAATAAAATGTAGTATTTTTCTATTTTTTCCATATTATTATAAGTTTTAACGAGTATTTCTTTGATTTCAATTGTTATTATTTTAGTGTTTTATTGAAATTTTATAAACGAAATTTTTTTTTCGACGTTGTAAATAATATAATTCGATAATTTTTAATATATATCGATTTAGTATATATATAGTATATTTTATATTGTTTTTATAAATATATTTTTTATGAATTTAATAATTTGAAATATTGTAAACGAGTTTACTATTTGTAAAATTAACTTTTTATTTAAATATAAAACGTTAACAATAATCGAATAATTGAATTTATAATTATTTTACAAAATAAATTTGAATTTTTTAAGTAATTGTTTATGTATTTAACAATAGTAATAATATTTAATAAAATACTAAATATATTTAGTATTTACGTTATAATTAACTCGTTGAAAAATTCTTACAAAACGTCGTACTAATAAATAATTAAAACGTCTATACAATTAGTGTAATTTTATATCGATAAAATGATTTTAAATTAAACTTTTCTTTAATTAATACAATAATATCTATAGATAATTTCATTTTCTTACAATAAAAACGATTTTATTTCTTTGAATCAAAATATTCTTTAGATTATCGAGTTTTATACTTATAATATCCATATTTTAAATACAAAATAAAAAAAGTATATTTATAAAAACAACGTAAAAAATAATAATATTTAATAAAATATCAATTCGAATAATTCTTTACAATAAAACAATATTTTTATCAAAGCGAATCTTATAAACTCCGATTATAAATACATTCAATTGAATACTAATATCAAACTTTTATAGTACTATAAATTGCGATTAATCAACAATTAATACTTCGACGATTTTATTATTCGATATAATCTTTTGAAAATTTTTTAAAAAATATCGATCTTTGAAAATAAAAAATAAACATTAATTCGATTCAAATAATTCAAATTATAATAATAAAATATTAAATATATTTTTTCTCGTAATAATATAACAAATAAACTAATTATTTAAAATGATTATTATTTGTATATTATTGATTTTTTTAAACTCGATAAAATAATTCTTATTTTCGTTCTCTATTTTTATACTTATTAGCAATTGATTAATTTTTATTATTTGATTATCTTTCGATAAATTTTCTATTTTCTCGATTTTAACGAAAAAACTCTAATAATAAACTATTATAATATCTCGATTTATCGTATATTGAACTTATTATCGAAATTTTGTATATATTTATTATCGCTTTTTTATCGTATACTTTATTGATCAATATCTCGATTTACTACAAATATAGTATTTCTTTTAATATAATTCTCTTTAAAATCTATAATTTCTACGATATTTATCTCGAAAATTTTCTCGATTTTAATATTCTCGATTTTATATTCGATCGCGTTCTTTGTCTCGTTTTCTATAAATACGATCGATTCAATTCTAATTAAACTCGTTTTTTTTTTAATTTTAAAAAATAGAATCTAAATTATATTATTATATTTCACGTAATCGCGTTACAATATTTACTATTAATCGCAATTCAATGTAAACGCTCTCAAAAATACTAATAAACTTATAAAAAATAAAATTATACTTTTCAATATTTTAACAAATATTAATAATTTGATCTCGCAAATTATATTTTGTTTAATATTCTAATAATAAATCTAATTAAATTTTTTGAAATTAATCGAAAAATATTTATAAACATTTTAATTTAGTCTTTATTAAATTAATCGTAATAATTTTCACTAAAATTGTTTTTTTCTATAAAAATATATATAATTAATAATTTTTTTCAATCTCGAAATAAGTTTTTATTATTATTACTAGCGTAATAAAATCGAAACCTTTTTCTAGAAATCTATCGAAATAAAACGCGTTTATACGTTCTATAAAATTAATAAAAAATGTTTTATCGTATTAATTTTAAAATAATTCGATCTTATTATAATAATTATAAAAAATCGACAATTTGCAATCAAAAATATCGTATAACTCTTTATTATACTTTTTATTATCAATATAAATCTTTATTAAATCTATAAACAATTTAATAAAAATATTCTATAAATTATTATATTGATTCGATTACTATTAAAAAAATTACTAATAAATATATTAAGTATTTTATATTACATTAAATAAATTCGTATTTATAAAAAAAATTACAATAAAAAAATATAAAAAATATTCGTAAAAATAATCGTATTCGTAATAAAAAAATTCGTACTAATAATTGAAATCGTAAAAATAATCACATTTTAATTATTGAATACTAATATTAAAATACTTTGATTTATTAATTGAATTAATCGATTTTATCGAAAAAAAAAATCTTTATTTTTCAATTGATCAACGATTTTTATTTGTATTTATTTATAAAACTCTTTTTATTGAAATTTTTTTTTTCAAATTATCAATAATAAACTTTTTATTTTTCAATATTCAAACTTCGTAAATACGTAAAAAGTCTTATAAACGACATATAAAATTCTTGTATACTAAACGTAAAATCTCTTATAAACAATTCTTAAAGTCTTTTTAAAAATATTCTTATAAATTGTAATCAAAGTATTTTTTCTTTTTATATATTTATTCAATATTACTTTATTGAAATCTTTATCGTTTATAAAATCGAAATTTTTTTTCTATTTATTTTTATCGTAAAAAAATTTAATTTTAAACAAATTCGTTATTTTAAAAAATAATTACACAATAAATAATAAAAAAATTGAAAATTTTAATTCAAATTCGAATAAATATTATTATTAATATTTATACGCTTTCAATCAAATAACGAGTAAAAACACAAAACTTTTTTTAATAATTCGTTTTTAACGTAAATTCGAATAAATTAATACAAACTTGAAATCGCTCTCGCGTTTTTTTATTCGTCTTTTGTAAACGTTATTATTCTACGTAGTAAACGCAAACTTAAAAAGTAAATACAAACTTAAAATCGTTTTCGTATTATTCTTTTTAAGTTTTTAATAATCTCGATACTTTCAATGCGTTTCTACAAGAAAATTTTTGTAAATTCTCGTTTTTTCGAAAGTATATTAATTATTTTAAATATTTTCTTACAAAAAGCAAATTATTTAAAGAATTTATTCTCTTTTGTAAATCAATTTTTTCTAAATAAAAATTTAACTATTTCGTAGTTGATTAAACAATTATTAATCAGTATTAATATCACTAAAAATATTTATTATTAATAATAAATTAAAAATGAAATAAACAAATAAATTGAATAATTCGTTAATTAATTATTAATTCTAAATCTAATAAACGCGCAAAAATTGAAAAATATAATCTCAATTCTAATGCAAACGACGCTAGTCCCGATCTGATTTAGTACCGCATATAACTATTAAATTAATATTATATTTACAAAATTAATAAAAAATTTAAAAAAAAAAAAAATTTTTAATTTCGAAATAATTATTTTAAAAATTATAAAAATAAAAAATTGAAAATTTGATTATAAAAAAAGTTTTTAAATTTATACAATATAATTTTACTATTTATTAAAAACGTATTTTTAATTTTCGATTTATAAATAAAATCAAAAAAAAATTAATAAATTATTTGTACGAAAAATTAAAATTCGTTATTTAAATATATAATAATAAAAATAAAAAATTTATTTTTATATAATTATTAACGATTTAAAAAACGAATTAATAATTGATTTTAGTTTTAATTTTATTTTTCGTATAATAAAAAATCATATTTTTTAATCGAAATATAATTTAAATATATATACAATTTACAATATTTTTAAATTGTTTAATTTTAATTTATATTTTTAAAAAAATATAAAATTAATTCTCAAAAAATACAATAATAATCGTATAAAAATCGTTATATAAAATACTAAAAATAAAAATATATTAATAAATAATATACAATAAATATTATTAAATTAAATTTAAAATAAAAATTTTTATATACAATTTATATTTAATAATTACAACTTTAAAAAACGCGTTCGAAATCGTAAAAATATAAATAAATAATATATTAATTTTAAAAAACGAAAATTTTATTAAATTAAAAAATTAAAAATTAAAAAAAATTCAATTTATCGTAAAATCAATTAAAACGCTTTTATACGATACTTTATTAATTTTCAATAAAAATATTTTTTATTAAAAAAAAAACAAAATTATATTTATTCAAAAAAATTAAAAAAAAAATTACAATTTATAAATTCAAAATTTAATACTCGTATAAAAAAATATTAAAAACAATAAACTTATAACGCGTATTTAATAACGATTTATTAATTGAAAATAGTATTTAATTTGAACGCAATAATTTAATATCAAAAATTTATAAACGCAAAAATTATAATTTTAAATAAATATTTAAAATAATAATTAAATAATTTAAAAAAAAAATTAAATATATTTTAATTAATTTTTATTATATAAAATTTTTTATTTTTATAAATAATTTATTTGCAAATAATAAAAATTTAAATTCTTAAATTAAATACAAAATTATTAATACAAATAAATTATATAAAAAAAAATTTTTTATAATTCGAAATAATTTAATTTATTAAAATAATACGAAAAATAAACACATTATAAAAAACGTATTAACGTTTAAAATTTACAATATAATCGAAAAAATAAATATAATAATAATAATTAATAATATAATCGAAATAATTATTATTTAATTAAATTTTTTATTTTTACTAATTATCGTTTATATTAATTTATATTTATTATACAAATATTTAATTAAATTAAATACAATTAAAAAAAAGTATTTAATAATTAATATTATAATTTTCTAATAATTATACAAATACAAAAAACCTATAAAAATATATTAAATTAACGAATAAAACAATTTAATAAATATAATAATTAAATTAATATTAAATAAAATATTAAAAAACTTTTTAAATACTAATAAAATCGTTATACGAATTAAAAATTAAATTAAATAAAAAAAAATTAAAATTAAAAATTATTTTAAAAATTTAAAATATATTAATATTATTTACATTTATTTATACGTCGTACGAATTTTATATTTATATTTATTTACAAATTGTATAAATAAAAAATTAAAAAAATTAAAATTATTAATTTAATTATTTAATTTAAATTTTTTTTTAATTTTTTTATTTAAATATTTATTTTAAATATTATATAAAAATTAAAAAAACATTTAAATTTTTATTCGAAATTTTTTTATATAAAACTCAAAAAATTTAACGTAAAACGAAATATTATTTGTATTTACAAATCAAAAAAAATTGTTATACGTATTTCAATCAATTTAAAATAATCAAATTATTCTACGTATTTAACAAAAAATTTTATTATATAAACATACTAATAACAAATTTTTTAAACTAAAAAATCGAAATATTTTTATTAAAAAAATCAAAATTTTTATTATTTTTATTATTATTTTTTTTTATTCGAAAACGAAAAAAACAAACGACAACAAATAATATAATTATATTATTTGTAATTATTATAATATTTATCGAAATAATTAATTAATTTAATATACTCGAAAAACGAATTAAATTTATATTAAAAATATTCAATATACGATTTTATAATAATAATATTTCTCGATTAAATCAAAAAAATATTAACGTACAACAATTTATATATTATAACTTATTAAAATATAATACGATTTTATACAAAAAATATATTATATTTTAATAAAATCAAAACTATTTATTACAAATTATTATAATACAAAAATACTATTTATTAATCTCTAATATACAAAATCGAATTTCTATTGAAAAATATAATAATAATAATAATAATAATAATAATATTATAAAAAACGAAAATTTTATCGTATAAATAATATATTAATTTTTTATCGTACAAAACTTCAAAAAAAAAAAAAAAAAAA
>MU119262.1:0-255640 GCA_014904845.1 Acephala macrosclerotiorum
AATTAAAAAAAAAAATATAAAATTTATTAATTAATATAAAAAATAAAAATTTAAATAAAATAATAATCGATATATTTATTGTATTTAATATTAAATACTATAAATAAAACGAATATACGAATTATATTATATAAAAATATTTTAAAAATAATTTTAAAAAATAAACGAAAAATACGTTTTTTAAAATAATATTAATTTTTATTCGAGAATTACGAAATATTTTACGTGAATAAAAAATATAATTATTAAAAAATAAAAAACGAATTACAAAAATATTCGAAAAAATTATTATAAACAACGAAAAATATTATAAATAAATTTAAAAAAAAAATAATAAATTAATTAATAAATAAAAATCAATTTTATATTTATTTTTAATAAAATTTAAATAATATTTAAAAAAAAATCGATTAAAATAATATTATTTTTATAATTATAACGTTTTTAAATTTTAAATATTTTAAATATTTAATTTTACGAAATTTAAATTTCGAATATATAATATTTTAATATACGATTTTTAAATATTTAATTTTTAAATCGATAATTTTACTAATTAATATTTTAATAAAATAATTTATAAAATTAAAAAAATATAAATTTTAATAAAAACGTTCAATTAAACGATATTTTTTAATTTTTATAAAATATATTAATAATAATATAAAATACGACGAAAAATTATTCGATATTTTCAACGTTAAATTATAAATTTTTTACGATTATTATTTTAAAATTAAATTATTAAAAAATTAATATAATAAAATATTTTTTATTATATTTAAAAATCGTACGAGTTTATTTTATTATAATAAAATCGCGAAAAAAAATTATAATTTTATAATAATAATAAATAGAATTCAAATATATTTTAAAACGAACGAAAATCGATAATTATATATATTTTTATAAAAAAAAATTATATTACTACGAATTATTATTATTAATTAATCGAAAATTATATTAAAATATTTTTAATTATTTTTCGATTAATTTTAATAAATTTAACGTAATTTATTAAACGAATATTATATAAAATACAATTTTCAAAATTAAATTATTAATATTTATAAAAATATCGAAAAATATAATTTTATATTTTATAAATTTATAAATATATTTAAAAACGTTTATATTAAATTACGATTTGCAATCGATATTACGATACGTTTATAAAAAGCGTAATAATATAATAATAATTTTAATTATAATTTTTAAAAAAATAAAAAAAATTATAATAAAATCGATTAAAATTAAATCGATTAAATATACGAAAAATGTAATAAAAAATATAAATATAAATTAATTTCGATTTTTCAATTTTTTTAATTTAATAAAAAAAATAAAAAATTATCTCGAAATAATAATAATTATTATATGAATCGTAATTACTAAAAAGAATTTTATTAAAAAAAAAGTATTATATTTATAATAAATTAAATTATTAATTAATAAAACATATAATAAAAAAACGATAATAAATATATTTTAAATTTCAATAATACGTTTAATATATTATTACTCGCAATATTATAACAATTTATTATTAAAAGAATTTTATTAAATATAAAAATATAAAAAAAATTTCGAAAAATAATAAAATTAAAAAAATTAATTAATTATTAATAAATATAAAAATAAAAAACGAAAATAAAATTTATTTTATTAAATTTAAAAAAATTAATAATATTTAAATAATAATTATTTTAAACGATTAATTTATTCGTTATATTATTATAAAAAAAATATATATTTAATTTATTATTATAATAATTTAATAAAATTTTAATATTTACGTTCGAAAATTATTACTCGTTTAAAACGTTTTAAAAAATTATATTAAATAATGAAATTATAAAAATATTAATTATTAATTAATTATAATTTTAAATATTATAAAAAATCGATAATAAAATTTAATTAAACGTATTAACGATTAATATTTATAAAATTCGATTTAAAAAAAAAATTATATTATCATAAAAAACAATTCAAATTAATACGTTTTTAAATATTATAATATTTTACGTCGTTTTAATAAATATATTATTTTTATTTTATATTTAAAATATAAATAAAATAAAAATAAAATTTAATAATTTTAAAAACATTTTAATTCAAAAAAATAGAATTATTTTAATTGTATGAAAATAAAACTATTTATAAATATTATTATATTAATAAAAAAAATTTAATTTAAAATTATTTTATTAAAATCGAATTATAATAATTATATTAACGATTTAATTATTTATTGATATAATATTTATTAAAAAAAATTTAACGTATAAATTATAATATAAATATTAAATATTATTATTATTATTAAATATATAATAAATTATTTAAAAAATTTAAATTTAATTTATAAAACGATTATAAATTTAATTATTTTATTATTATCGATATTTTATATTTAAACGAAAAATTAATTTTATAAATAATAAATTTAATAATAATATTTTAAATAATTAAATTTTTAAAAAATATATTTATAAAAATAATATAAAATATTTTTCGAATATATTAAATCGATATATATTAAAAATTTGGTTTATAAAATTTCGATAATATATAAAAATAATCATAATTAAAATTAAAAATTATTTTATCGAAATTTATAATAATATAAAAAAAATAAAAAAATATTATATTTTATTATAATAAATTTACGAAATTATTTAAAACGAATTTATTAATAAATAAATTATTAAAAAACTAATTTTATAAATAATAATTAAAATAATAAACAATTTAATAAAATTAAACGAAATTATATTAATATTATTAATTTTTAAAATATATTTTAAAATAATTAATAAAAATATATTATTATTATTAATAATTTAAAAAATAAAAACAATTCGTATAATTATTAAAAAAATATAACGTTTATATATCGAGCGTTAAATTATTAACGCGCTTGTAATAAAAAATAATTTAAATATAAAATTTATTTTAAATTTATTAATTCTCTCGAATATACGCGTATAACGCGAAAAAAACGATTAAAAAAACTTATATAAACTATTAATAATAATCGAAAAAAAATATATAATTAATATATTTTATAAATTAATTAAATTTCGTTTAATAATAATGAAATTATATTATATAAAAAAAACGTCTTACGAAAAAATAAATAATAAAAAATTATTTTATATATTTTTTTCGTTTAATAAATTAAATTAAAAAAATTTAAATAATAAACTATTAATAAAATAATACAATCGAAAAAAATTAAAAAAATTATATAATAATAAAAATATACTCGATAAAAAATTATAATAAAATAAATACTATTAATTTATTAAAAATAATAACAATAATAAAAATTTCAACGATATATTTATTATTATTTTTAAAAATAAAAATAAAACGTTTATAGCGTTTATAATAAAAAAAAAAAAAACTGATAAAAAACTTTTATTATAATCGAAATATTATTTAAAAAATTTTAATAAAAAAAAATTAATAATTTAATCGTAAAAAAAGTTTTTTGATTTATTAAATTCGATTTTATTAAATATATTAAAATTCGTATTTTTAACTCGAAATTAATTAATAAAATTAAAAATAAAACTATTAATAATTTGTACGAAAAATTAAAATTAATAATTTAAAAATATAACGATATAAAAAAAAAATTTTTTTTATATAATTCTCGATTATTCAAAGAATTAATTAACGAATTATTATCGTATTAATATTTTTATTAATTTAATTTCTAAATAAAATAATCAAAATATAATTTTATAATATTATTTAAATTTATATATAATCGATAATTAATTTTTAACGATTAATATTTACGTATTTATTAAAATAAATTTATTATTTTTATTTATTAAATATTATTATAATAATTTTAAAATCACTATATAAAATTATCAAAATAAAAATCTATTAATAAATTACATACTATAAATATTACAAAAAAAAACTATTAATAATTACATTTATATACGATTTTTATTTTTTAATTACAATTAAAAAAAAATATTCGATATTATTAAAATATAAACGAACGATATACTTATATTAATAAAAGAAAAAATTTTTATTCTCGAAAAAAAATAATTTAAAGAAATTAAATTCGTAATAAAATTTAAAATAATTTTTATATTAAAAATTTTATTAATTTTTAATAAATATATATTAATTTAAAATAAAAAAATAATTTAATTATAATAAAAAAATTAAAATAAAAAACTTAAATTATTAAATTTTAAATTATTAAATTTTAAATTATTAAATTTATAAATTAAATATAAAAAACAATATATTTAAAGTATTTATATCGTTATAATATATTAATTTAAAATAATTTTCGATTTATTTATTGTTATTTAATATTAAAATTCGATCGAAAATAAAATTATTAAATTAAATAATAAATTAAAATAATAAATTAAAAATTTAAATCAAAAATTTAAATATATTATTTTGAATTTATTAATAATAAAATTTTTCATTTTTATCGATAAATCGTTTATAAATAATAAAAAATTTAATTTTTAAATTAAATATAAAATTATTTTTACGAATAAAAATAAAAAAAATAATAAAAAATTCGAAATTAAAATCTTTTTTATTTATTATAATTTTATTAAAAATAAACGAATTACTAAAAATATATTAATTTTAAAAATATATAAAATAATAATAAAAATCGATATAATAATAATAATTAAATTTATTATAAATATAATTATAAAATAATTCGATTTTTTTAATATTTTAATAATCGTATATATCGATTTATATTTATTTTACGAGTATTTAATTAAATTTAAAACGATTAAAAAAAAACGTTTAATAATCGATATTATAATTTTGTAATAATTATACGAATAAAAAAAATTATAAAAAATCAAATAAATTAATAATTAAAATAATTCGATAAATATTATAATAAAATTAATTTTTAATAAAACTTTAAAAAAATTTTTAAATATTAATTATTTTAAAATATAAATAAATAAAAAATAAAAAAATAAAATTAATAAAAAATAAATAAAAAAAATAAATAAAAAAACATTTATTTTAATATTATTATTATTTAAAATTTTAAATTAAAAATAAAAAATTTCTTTTAAATTTGAAATTTATAAATTTCGACAAATTTTAAAAATAATATTAATAAATTAACGTTATTTTTAATATTTAATTATATAATTTCTATTTTTTTAATATTTTTATTTATATTAAAATTAGCGAGTTTTATATATTTACAACGTATAATAAAAAAAAAAATTACTAATATTCACGTACGATTCGAAATCGTATATAATTAATATTATTTTATTTTTATTTTCGAAATAAAATTTTTATATTTCGAATTTCGCTTTTTAAATAATTTTAATTAATTATAATTAATACGTATATTAGAATTCAAAAAAAGTTTTACGTACGTTTAAATCGTTTTATTAATAAACTCGATATTTTTAATATAATATTAATAATTACAAAAAACGATTATAATTTTTTTAATAATTAAATCGTTTATAATATCGATAATAATAATATAAATTAAATAATTAAAAAAGTTTTAAATAAATTTTATTTAATTTAAATTTTAAAAAATTTATTAATAATATTTTTAAATTTTTTTATTTAAAAAAAAATTCGAAAAATTATTATTAATATTCGATATTTTTAAAAAAATAAAAAAATATTAAAAATTAAAATTAAAATTTATAATATAAAAAATATTAAATAATTATAATTAAATAAATATTTTAATATTTTAATATTTTTTTAATTAAATTATTAATATTTTTTAAATTAAAAAATTCGATAATTTTTAATTATTTTAATATTAAAAAACTTTATATATTTATTCGATATTATTACAATAATTATACGTTAATCGAAAATAAAAACTTTTAAAAATAATAAATTATTATTATTTAAAAAAAAATCGATTATATTTAAAAATATTTTAAAAAAAAATTTATTTTTATTAAAATTACAATTAAATTATAAATCGAAAAATATTCGATTATATATTATTTTATATTAAAAATATATAAAATTTATAATAAATTTAATAAAATTAAAAAAAAATTAAATATAAATTTTTTTAATAAATTTTATTTTTTTATATTTTTGTTTTATTTAATTTTATTTAAATTTTAAAAATATTTTATTTTTTAAAAATTATAATATAATCGTTTATTAATAATTTTATTAATTTTTTTATAAAATTTAATATTTTTTAATATTATTAATTTTAATATAATTAAATTAAATATTATATATAAAAAAAAAATTATTTATTTTTAATATTTATTTTATTATTAATTTAAATTTTAAATATAAAAATAAATTAATAATATATTTAAAAAAAAAAAATTTTCAAATAATAAATTTTTTTGTAATTTTTTTTTTAATATTTTAAATATTTTATAAATTATTTAATATAATTTAAATTAATAAATTTATAAATTCGTTTATTAATTTAATAATTTTAAAATAAAAATAAATATTTAATTTTATTTTTAATAATTCGAAATTATTTATAAATTTTAATTATTTCGATTTTTTTTAAACGATTTTTTTTATAAAATTTTTTAATTATTAATAAAATTTAAAATAAATTTTTAAAAAAAAATTTTAAAAAAATTTTATATTTTAAAAATTAAAAAATTATTAAAAAAAATATTATAAAAAATAAAAAAAAAATCGAAATAAATATAAAAAATAATATATTTTTATATTATTAAATTATAAAATTTATATAATTTCGATAAATATTTTAATTTTAATTTTTTATTTTTTAATATATAAAATTTACGTAATATTTTAAATATTTTAAATATAATTAAAATATTTTTAATTATATTATTTTTAACGATTTAAATTTATTATAAAATTTTTAATATATAAATTTTTTATTTATATTAATATTATTAATACGATTAAAAAAAAAAATTTTACGTAAAATTAAAATTTTATAAAAAATTTTATAAAAAATATTAAATATTAAAAATAATATATTTTAAATTTTTTTAATATAAAAATATAATTTAATTTTTTTTTAAAAATATAATAAAATTATTTTAAATTTAAAATTTAAAATATAAATTTAATTAATTTATTAAAAAATATTATATTATATAATATTAAAAAAAAATTAAAATTTAATTAAATATTATTAAATTTTAAATTTTAAACGATTTTATTAATTTATTATTATATAAATTAATAAAATATAATTATATTTAATAAAAATTTTAAATATTAAAATAATATAATAAAAATATATATATATATATTTTAAATTAAAAAATTTTTTAAAATTTTTATTAAATTTTTTATAATTAATAAAATATTATAATATTAATTATAAAAAAATTTTAATTTATAATTAAAATTTTTTATATATTAAATAAATACCTGAAAACTGATTTTTTAAATCTCGCTTGGATAAAAGTTTATTTTCGGCAAATTGCTTGTTTTCTTTCGAAGGACTATCCAATCACGTCTTGCCAGAGTGAGAATTTATTTTCCAATCTTTATACATTTATTAGTTATACGTACACGCGCAGAGTTCGAGAAAGCAGGCCTCTAAAAGCAGGGGTTACCTTTTTGTTGCGTATCGCAAATCCTTTTTTTTTGCACTTCAGGTTGCCTGCGAGGGCATACCCATACCGAAGTGAAATATTTATTTTTCAATCGCTGTTCATTTATGGGCCACACAAGGAAAACCCGTCAAGACTTCTTCCTATTTGCACATTGTGTTTTTGCACTTAAGGTTGCCTGTTCCCGTCAAAATGAATACAGCAACAATTTGAAATGGAAATTTCGGAAGCTGTTGTTGTTCAGCTCCACAGAACTGTCTATTTTGAAGTTCATAGCCCTCAACAAAGCTCTTTGTCTTCTTTGAAAACAGTTCTACTGTGAGTACTCCACAACTGCTCTTGGTTAATCCAGCACCGACAACACCATCCACAAGAGGCTCGGGATTATCCATCTCGTATCCAGTGATAGATTCTCCGCTGCAGACTTCGGCGTTGCAGTCGCAGAACTTGTGGGGGTCGATGAAGTCGTTTGAGATGACGTACTCGTTCCATTCTCCGATGACATTACCTGCGAGCTATTAGAAAATTCGTGTGTTCTTCAATTTCATCAAATACCTTATTAATAACATGTAAAACACCGTTGTTTGTGCTGTCCAAAGTTAGCATGATCTCATTTTTCTTTTCATTCACTCACATTAAGTTCGCCTCAATTACTTTCGCATCATTGAAATAGATGTCTTGCCCCTTGATCGACACCTGGATCGTGAGGTTATTGTTTGACAAGTAAACCTGGCCATCTTGCAAGAAGTTCGTGTAAAGAACTTGAGGAATGGTGTGCAGATGCATTATACTGGCCAATGGTGCAAGTCCAAGATTCGTCTCTGGATGATTGGCATCTGCAAAAGCCTGATTTGTTGGTCCCAAGCAGGTGAAATTAGGGCTCTTGTCAAGATCACCCCAGATATGTGTTTGATTGATTGCACTGTCGAGAGAAGTGAGACCTCCATTTCTAATTGTAGAAGAACAATGCTCAGGTAGTGTCAGGAACCTAAGTTGTCAGTGTCGTTTAGGAGCCGTTTTATCTGATGTACAGTACCTGTCAATCATCTGAAACCTTCCACTATCCCAGACTCCGTCCAAAGACGTGAGATTCGCAATCGATGAGAGGCCTGACCGTACTTCCAAGCTTTCAAGTCCCGCCCGGATAAGAAGTTTGCTTGCAGACTGCAATCTTGACTGTATGAAAACAACTTGGCCCTCTACATTCGTTCCACTAGGAAAAGTCGACAAAAGTGCGGATCCGGCGGATCGATTGTCATACTGCTCTCCGGTCAAGAGTGATGGGGCCGTAAGGCCTCTCGTCTCTGTGAAATTTGTAGCCGTCAATGAACCGACCAGAACGTGATATTGGATCAACGATGTCAATTCCGCGGACGACAGAGAGGTGACGGCATAGCCATTCTCATTCTCGAAACGTATGAAGGCATCATTGTTCGGGACAAGTACGGTCAGCGGCTCAGTTGAGGAATTTGTGAGCAGCTGAGATGCAGCAGGGAAGTCGTTTTGATAGAATGACGCAAAGCTTGATAGCTGAGGATATTGACTGATAGCAACATAGAATGACTGCGAGCTAGTACCAGCGGCACAGCTAAGAGAGAGGAGAATGCTGCAGATTCGCATGAGTAACGCAGAAGCTCCCAAGACGAACTTCGAGGACGACAAAATATTCAACAGTGCCTGGAAGTGAACTAGCTGGAAGTTCCTTAGATCGGACTCCGGAGCCTTCACTTCGGCAGATCTGCCTTTCAATAAAACATAACAGCAGGTCAAGGCTACGGGGTAATCATTAAGCTATCAAAAGTGTGGTGACACAAGCCCGACATGGAGCTACTTCAAGAGACTGGTTCGCGTTTCTAGCTCAAAACTGAGAGATCCTGGAAGTCCAGAATAGGGCTGTTGGGCTGAAAAGAAAACCAATCGCGAAAGCTTGCTTTGCAGAAGGATCAGGCGCCACACGCCACAATTCATCAAAAGCATGTGAATGGATGCAATGTTCAGCCCAATTCCTGTGCTGAATCGGAAGAAATATCTCATTGGAGCCAAGAACCGGTATTCTCCATCCTTCACCTCCGGACCGAATCTTGCATATGTTCTACCTTTCAAGGCATCTTGGCTTCCTCGAATACATTCTGTGAACTTAGGAACTCAGGATGGGCTTTTGCCAATCTTTGTCATCACAGCGATGCCTCTGTTTCTGCGATGATCTGTTGGCCTGTGGCTGCTCGTGACTTGCTACAGAAACACGCCTGCATTGAATCCAACTATCACAAATTCAGCGATCAGACAATCCCCACTCACACCGATGCCAACCCCTTCTCTCCAATATCTCGGAAACCGGCTTCAAGCGCGGCAAGCTGGTGCTGCCAATCCTACCATCTGCGGATGGATCGATGGAAACGGAGGTATGAAGGAGGCTTTCATACTTTCGTCGAGACTAACGGCGTTGCAGCTGATCCAGTTACCTGTGGACCTCAGTTCATCTGCGGAACGACACAATCATCAATAGTAGGATGCTGCAAGACGACGACAGGACCAGCTCTTTGTGCAGATATTGTGACCACCTGCTATGATTATCTGGGGGCCAGCTGCGACGTTACATGTCAAGCAAATTTGAATAATTTGATATGGTAAGGCCCACGGCCTCGATGAACACTTCTAACGTATGGAAGCACTTCTCCGAGTCCTTATTGTGTCGAATACTTATACCCCAGAAATTCGTTCGGATACGGTTGCGGACCCTATGCCGAATATACCAAGACAGTGGCTCTTACTGTCTCCGCAAACGGCGGAGCGGGTTCTCTCACAGGAGTTGGGACTTTTACAAGCTTGTCATCATCATCGTCGTCATTGTCATCATCGTCCTCTCCGGTCTCCTCGTCTCAAGCACCGAGTTCTTCCACACCTCCGTCACCCAGTTCAACGCTAGGTGCAGGGTCCATTGCAGGGATTGCTGTTGGATCTGTGGCTAGCGCTGGCATTCTCCTCATCACCATTTGGTTCGTCTGGAGGAAACGACGGCAAATATCCCAAGTCTCAAATGCTGCGGGTATTCACAACCCAGTCCGTGATTCAGAGGCCACTTATGTGTCAAAGAGCTCTGCCAAGACCTTTGGATCATCTCCACCTTGGCTCTCTCCACAGGGACTTGATCAGCCAATGCAGGATCGGCCATATACTGGTCCAACGATACAGGAAATGGATGGAGGTGAACGTCAATAGCGGAGGAAAGGCAGTGGAATCGGGATTTTGGATGGCCTACTACGGCTGCTAATACGGAAGAAATATGGGAATCTTGACCCCTTCTTTTAATGGAAGAGTATGGCCGCCGCTCTTCTTCGGCTTCGTGCATTTGTGATATCTAGCAGCATCTGCATCGAGATCTGATTGTGGAAACTTCTCTTCAATCATTTCCCTGATGTCAAACAACAATGGCTTTCAAAGAGACTCCACTTTGCCACTAATGAGATTGATTCCATCCTTATTTGAGGTTGAGTCAGTAAACATAGGGTGTACAGCTGTTTGTTTATGACAGGGAAAGACAGGGTTTGAACGAAAAAGCCCTCAACAAGGCAGAAGAGATCAGAATCGCAATCCAGACAAGCTTTCAAAATCCTGAAGAAATCAATCCCAGGGCTCTAAAGTTGTAAAGGTAGCACTTGTAATCCCCAGATTCGCTCGCCAACATTCAGCTCGAAGGATGTTCGTTGTATTAGCTTTTGGAGGAAAAGAAAACGCGATGTTGGTGTTTTAAGGTTAATGTCTCGGTGAGGTTTCGGTAGATTGCGGAACCGAAAACAGAACATCTCATCATTTCTGCAATTGTACACCTCCCATCGGCCAGCACCAACGCCAAACAGAGCTAACTACCAATCTAACACTGCAAAATCCAAATGTATTTTCAACTGAAGTTTCTCTGATCTCCTTGTAATGTGCGATGCCTTTTTCTCGTCCATGATCATCGGCGACACTGCTGCTGCTCCTATCTCGTTATTAATACCGCTCCCGTTAGTGTAGACATATAAGCTGTTTTGCCCACTCCCCACTCCCCACCCCCGCATCGCGTCTTTTAGTGGCTTGTTCTGGATTCAATTCGATGTAGATCTTGGGTCTTTGCCACTATGGCGGGACCAGGAATGGTAGGATAATTTCTTGTCTTTCAATTGTGGGGCCTCGTCTCTGAAAGAGTCGTCTGTATGTGAATGCCAACGGGCTCAGATATGGTTCGGATTTCCATCTGTTTTTGTTCCTTCGGAATAACCTGAAACTTTCGAGGCCTGTGATGTCGTATGTACTGAGGAGCCTGCTCACTAACTCGGCATTACGTTTCCAGATTTGCTAGGCCATCGGTAGCAGATGTAATTCCACGTCCAGTGCTGGCCCCGTTGTTTCTTTGTATGCGCACGCAATTATTCTTGCCGCTCTCGCCTGTAGACTGTTGAGTGATGTCTACTGTAGTGCTCCAACCACAGCCAAGGCCAGGGCATGGCTAGGATTGTCGACATATCTGTCTCGTGATTAGTCCATCGTTGGGCGAGGTGCACGAGCTGAACGATGGTGGTGCCCAGATTTTCCATGTGACCATCAAGAGTGAGTATCGTCGACCGCGCTTACCTTGGAATGTGCGACCACCTGCGACTTGATCTTGGACCAATAGCACCGGTTACCTTGATGTGTCCGCTTACATGTAAAACCTGAAGGGTTTGACTATTCGTCAATTCTAAGTTACACAAGGCTAGCCCTGATCACCTATCAATCTACCTAGCGTTTCAGCCCTCTCTCTCCATGTTTAAATATAGATCGGATACGAACTTGTTAGGCACCATGCCAAAGAGTCAAAATAGTTCTACTCTTAATGATTGTTCTCACATATTCAGCACCCTCAGGATCACCTACATAGAATCCCCACTCTCTACATCCTCCTTTACACTGCATTCGACCTTAGTTATAAGGCATCCCTGGCAGCAGGCGAGAAGAGATCTGCAACCATTTGCGAAAATTCGACTTCGTTCCTCGCATGGGCCTTAGACATGGATCCCATGAGTGCTCTTTCCGTCGCGACAGCGGTTGTCCAATTTGTTGACTTTGGTTCTAAACTGCTGGAAAAGGCATCTGACATCTACAATTCACATTCGGATATGTCTCGAGAGGAAGTGGACTCAGATCTCATTACTCAGGATCTTCGATTCCTGGTAACACGCTTAAGAGAGAATGCTCTACCGAAGGTATCAACCGCGCCGACGAAGGAAGAAGCGGTATTGGAAGAGCTCAGAGAAAGATGCGAGTCAATAGGAAAGGAGCTCACGGATTCATTTAGTATAGCCAACCAGCGTGCCAAAAACAGAAAAGATCGGAAGATCGGACGTGCTTGGCTGAGCTTTAGCCTGGCAGTGCGTCTCATGTGGAAAAGAGAGGACATTGAGGAGCTAAGGAAAAGACTGAGTTCCTTAAGAGAGCAACTGCATCTACATATTAGTTTTGATTTACTGTAAGTAACCCGCGTCTCATTGAACATATTCCGTTCTTTTAGTTGGCTTATTGAAAGTATTTAGGGACCAAGTAGAAACTCTCAACACTAAAGTCAACGACCAACATCTTCAAACCATCAGCCTCATAGCAGATGGCCATGATCGTATTGTTCATGTCTCCATTCAAACCGCCACCAACACACAGGGTTCAGTTACTCGCTTGTCTCAGGCAATCGAAAGGCGATTTTTGTGGGCCTTCTTAACAATCCTTCTCGCTTCTGCAATTCCCTTTCTGTGGACAAGGACTACAACGCAACTACAAGCGCAACAACAGGAGAGTTCTCAGTTACACGACGAAATAATCAACCGGCTCTCGCCCACGGATTTTTCTCAAAAGCAGAGCAATATTCTCAGCCTCCGCTATCCTGAAACAGGGGACTGGTTATTGGAGACCCCGGAGTTCAACAAGTGGCTGGGTGATAGAAATCGGACTTTATGGCTGGATGGAATTCGTAAGAAATTTTCATTAATGCCACTGAAGACGAAAGCTGCTGACTGCTTTTCGCTTATAAAAAGCCGGCTCTGGTAAAACGGTACTTGCGTAAGTAACGTGATTGGTCTCAATCATGAGCTAACTCTGTGACCTAGGTCCGTCGTAATCGATTATCTACAGAGGACCCGGGCGGGACCGAACATGGTTGTATCATACGTGTATTACGATTATCAGGAGAGTATTCGGCAAACTCCTGAGAATATAATTTCAAGCATCCTAAAAGATATTGTTCAGTCTCGGCCGCTGAGTGCCCAAATGGTAAAATTTTATTGGGATCACAACCGAGGCCGAAAGGTCATCCCGACTCTCCACGAGCTTAGCGGCATCCTTCGCCAAGAGATGGAAAGATGTGCTTCAGTTTTCCTTATTATTGATGCTCTCGACGAATCACCCGACGAGCAAGGGTCGCGTGGAAAGCTACTCAAGGAGCTCCAAATATTGGAGCCGTTCATGAGGTTGATGGTGATCTCACGTCCTCATATCAACGTTGTCAATCATTTCCCCAGTTCTAACCGATTGGTGGTGGTTGCAACAAAACACGACATCCAACGGTATGTGGAGATTCGCATTTCGGATGATACGCGGCATCTTGCGCGGATTCTTGAGGGGCATCCAGTCCTTCAAAAGAGCATAGTGGAGGCAGTTGTTAATAAGGCTAATGGCGTGTAAGTTTGTGTCTCCTATATGCGAATGTCATCCCCACATATTTCAAGTCTTTCCACAGACAGATTTCACCCCTTAAACCTGATATTCATGCACGTTATCTCACAAAATGCCAGGTTCTTGTTGGCACAGCTGCATATGGACTCCCTAGAGCAAAAGGTAGACCGTCGAGCTGTTAGACGCGCTCTTGAGGATCTACCAATGGGATTGGAAAATGCGCACCGGAAGGCGATTGAACGAATTGAAAGTCAGAACCAAGATTCCCGGAATATAGCTGAAGGTATCTTCACCTGGCTTACTTTCGCACTACGACCCCTGACCATGACTGAGCTCCAAATTGCTCTTGCCGTGGAACCCGGGAAGAAGTCATTCGACGAAGATGGAATAGTTGATCGTGAATATATGCTCACCGTTTGTATGGGACTGGTTGTTATCGAACAAGGAAGCGAAATCATCCGTTTCGTACACTTCAGTACCCAAGAGTTTTTTCAGAGAATGGCCCAAACTCGGTTCCCCAAGGGACAGGAGATGATTGCAAGAGCTTGTATTACATTCCTTTCATACGACGTCTTCGCAGGCCCCAAATGTGGCACAAAGCCCCAGCTTTTCCACGCTTATGCTGCTAAGCACTGGGGTGATCATGCTCGAGGAGAACCAGAGGTCGCTCTTGGAGACCAAATCTATCAATTTCTGGAGACGCCACAACTTCGTTGCGCCGAACGTGTAAGAACAGCAAAGCCTCCGACAGGGTGGTCTGAACTGGCCAAGCCGGAAGGTTATGTGAAGCAAGAAGGACCACTCTGGGTAGCTGCATTTTTCCGTCTAAAAACCACAGTCAAGCGATTATGCGAACAAGGCGGTGATATCAATAAAACGGCGTATGCTATGTTTCATCTGCCCTGTAAATCAGTGCTCGAACTGGTTTCGAAGGATGGATATACGCACTCGATTGCTCAATTGTTTAACAACGAACCGTATATCAATTCGCCGAGCGTTCCAGTGATTTGGGCAGCGTTCACTGGGAATCGAGATCTAGTATCACTGCTACTGGATGCTGGGGCAGATCTGGAATGGTACAGCAAAGCCTTGCTGGTAGCTTCATTGAATGGGCACAATGAAGTGGTTCAACAGCTACTGAACAGGGGAATCGGTAAATATGAACGATCGAGAGCCCTTGGCGATGCATTAGCGGTTGCTTCCACCAGCGGGCAGGTGCATACGGTGCAACTATTGTTGCAAAATTTTGCCCCTGTGAATACCGTGTGGTACAAGGCCCACGAGTGTCAAAGCAGCAGAACTTGCGGTAACTATGAGCATGTATCCAGGACTGAGCCACGATGGACTGAACGTCTTCGAAAGAAATATATGAGCCTTATGTTCCATCTGAAACTCTACAAAGGATGGCTTCATATATTTAATCCACCGCCAGGCTGCGAAAATTCACTCCACTGTGCAGTGTTTAATGGTAATGCCGAAGTTTGCCGTCTACTTCTCGATTTTGGGGCCGATGTAAATGCCGCTGGTGGCCTTTGGGGTACACCATTGCAGGCAGCCTCCAGGATAGGAAATCTGGATATCGTGCATTTACTTATTGAAGCTGGAGCCAATGTCAACGCACCAGGACTGGTATTTGGGGACGCGTTGCAAGCTGCTTCAATATCTGGCCATGAACCTACGGTGAAGTACCTTCTTGAAAGAGGAGCAGATATTGGGGGCAACGGAGGAGGTCCTTTCTATGGCACGGCGCTGGAAGCAGCCATCATGAAAAGGCATGGTCATGTGGAACGTTCGCTTCTTCGCCATTATAACCTGACCTCTCAGCGGTTCACACACGTCTGCAACATAATTTTGCATCCATTTCCGCTTCATTACGAAACTAGAAAGAGGTGGTGCTACCCGTATTTGAAATTCCTGAGTACAGAATATAATCACACAAGGGAAAGCAAACACCTTGTGAAAGGTTTTTTGATGGGCAGCGCTAAAGGCTTCGAGAACCGGCTCTTCTAAATTACCGTCAGCTTACTTGGACTGAAAGCAGTCATTAGGCTTCGATTACTCTCCATGTCGTGATTTGATGGCAACCGATCCAATTGAGAATCCAAAGATTATCCTCAGAGTCTGATTGAAACTCGCGACACTTCCGATCACGTCGCCACTATCTCCACATATAAAAGCTTCGCCGCGTTGACATGGCAGACCCCAATCCTGAGCTAATACCATCGGCGAGTGTAGTACCTACATCCTCGCCGTATGCTCTCTCCTTAGAGGATGACTCGCGGGGCATTCGCATAGCCTTGCTACAGCCTGGTCAGTGGGAGGATCCGATCTACTGTGAACTTACAAAGACTTCACTCGAATCACCTCTGCAATTTGAAGCGCTATCCTATGTTTGGGCGCAAGAGCGGGGTACAAAGTCCATCGTTTTGAATGGTCTAACTCATACTGTCACAACAAATCTCTTCATGGCCCTACGACGCCTGAGGAAGCATCGAGAAGTCCGCTCCATTTGGATTGATGCCTTGTGCATCGATCAGAATAATATCGAGGAAAGAAATCATCAAGTCACACTCATGGGCAACATCTATTGGACATGTACCAAGACTATTGCTTGGCTTGGAGACTACGAAAGCCCTCCACAATCGCCGAGGCAAACGCTGTTGACTGAACAGACGGAGGACCAACCATGGGCGGAGATCTGTGGTGAATCCTGGAACTCGGAGGATCGTGCATTCGTGGCTCTCAATTTCATCCATGAATTGGCTGATGGACGACACTTGTTTGATACCTCTCTCTTAAAAAGCATTTTCGACAGTCCTGGTCCCCTCGAATCTCGTGATGTTCGCTCACTCGAATTTTTCGTTGATCTGCCTTGGTGGAACCGTGTCTGGACCGTACAGGAGGCTGTCTTACCCCCTGCACTGCTCGTTATCTATGGGTCTTTCTGTGTGAACTGGACGGTCCTTGAAGCTGTATCTCGCATATTTTATAAACACGCATCTTCATGTTGCTCTAAAGTCTGGTCCTTGCAAGACGAATATCGTATGTTGTCGTTTATGCTGAAAGCTACAGAGAGATTGGTGACACTTGTGCACGGTTTGGAAGAGACCAGGCGGGTTCTTATCGCAGATCGAGAACAACACTTCCACACCCTCTTATGGACATATCGCAAACGTCAGGCAACAAATCCTCGTGATCTGATATATGGCTTACTTGGCCTTGCAACGGGCGGCGTAGTATCCACTCTAAAAGTGGACTACTCTCTTCCAGGCGAGGATGTTTTCAAACTGGCGACGCTTTCATCGATTGACGAGACTGGAAAGCTGCACATTCTACAGAACAGAAGAAGTCTCCAGCCGCAACGAACATCTTGGCTGTACCGGAGCGACGACCTTCCTGACACTCAGTCTTACAGTAGACTGTGGGATGCAGAACGGACGCGTCTGTTCCAAGCCAACACCTACAAAGCCTCTTCGGACTCCCGGGCTGTCGCTCGTGAATGCCAAAACCGATTGATATTGAGAGGCACCCTTGCAGGTAAAGTTCTGACTGTGGGAAGCGCCCAGGATAGTGGTTGGAATGAACTAGCGTCGTTCATATTAGAGCAATGGTGGTGTATGCTCGTCAGGTTTTACTCTGAGGTTTCCTCTCGCTATCAGGACTCGAACTCAGCATATCTACGAACGATGGTTTCTGATATCTCTCACGAGTTGAAAGAGGGATATCTCACCTCTCAGCGCATATCATCGCATGACCTGCGCCTTACAAGCATTGTACTGGAGTTGATCATGGAGCAAAAACGAGCTAGCATTCCTGTAGATGGACCCGCAAGATTAATGTACGCTCACATTGTGAGATCGACCAAGGGGCGACGATTCTTCATCACGGAAAATGGATACATGGGGCTCGGTCGCCCTGAGGTTGGCGACGAGGTCTGGGTTTTGTTTGGAGGCGATACACCCTTTGTCTTGCGACCCTCAACCTCTGATCCCGGTTGTCATCTTCTTGTGGGAGATTGCTATGTCCATGGCTTGATGGATGGTGAGGCTATGGTTGATGTCGAAGAGAAGACGGAGACTGTGACGCTGTGCTAGTGGCGCTTTAAGCCTTCGGTCTCGACAGAGAGGTTTGAGGACGCTGGACGAGGTTCATCATTTGATTTTGCATGATCCCTGAAGGAATTCGCTTGTGAAGGTGGCTGATGATTACCGAGGCAAGGCAGGGAAATTGTTAACGATGGCCGAACTTCACAGTATTTGTTTCTACGATTGCTATGATTATAGCACTCAAGATTTTCACTCGGAAATTGATGAACTCAATGCAAACGTCTCAATCTCAACCTTGTCCTACCTCAATTTGTGTCTCAACTCACTTCCTAGAGAGCAAACCCTGGCGATGAATCAAATGTTTCATTTCACACCGCCTAAGGAGGTACATGTCTCTAGTCTTTGGGGTTGTGCTTCAGCTATACCAAACCCCCATTTTCTTTGGAGTTATTCGTCTCGATCATCACTACCGTCAAGTCATTCTTCGTTCCCTTCCATTTCTCTTTCCCTCTGCTTCGAGTCTCCATGCAGCTCTCCATCGGAGGCTCGAGGACGCATCCACAGCCTGACTTGACGTTGATATATCGCGATGTGGAATAGCACTCCTTCCCTGCCTCGTGATTACTCAAGCTTTGCTGAAGTCCTGGCGGCCTATGCCGCTCATATGTGTTCAGCCCTGCACAGCATATCTTCCTTTCTATCGGCGCTGGGCCTAAAGTATTTGCTTTATTTTCAGAGCATGGATGATGCCTTCAGCATCTGTTGGTCGGCGATCATGATTCGCCATCCTTCATGTATTTCTCCACATTCTGCGCAATCGTCCCTCGATGCCTGAAAAACACAACCACTCCGTAGATGACGCCGATGATTAGAACCAAACTATTCCCCTATTAGCCCTCTCCCTCCAAATTCCCCATCACGTTTCCTTCATCATCAGCAAGGGTACTCACTAAACAGCCCCAGCAAACCCCACAACAACATAAATGATATAATTATTCCACTGTCCCTTCTCCCAATTACTGCTAACAGCCACGCAATCCAACGCTAATACCGCGGTCCAAGTAACGGCTTTCATGAGCGAAGAGCAGAGGTAGAGGAAGGGTGATAGGTCTCGGTAGACGTAAAAGACTATTTCGGTGCAGGTTAGGCCGAGGGCGATTGCGGCGAGGACGAGGTTTGCTATGTCCCAACTAATTTTCTCTTGTCAGCATGATTATTTCAAATATCCTTCCATCCTCTATTTCTCTAGACGAGCATTTGTGTTCTTGAGTTTCGAACAATTTGAGTGTGGTGATATGGATGCGGGGGAGGGGCCGGATCTCCGGACATACTTCTGCGTCCCAGACTCAATCGTAACATTACTCCCATCAACCGTCACAACCTGCGTCGGTGTATTGTCCGTGATGCAAACGAGAAGTGCCATGATTATCAGATCGATGGAGAGGAGGATTAACTGGAAGGACCAGATTGGCATTATGGCTGATTTTCGCCATGGGGAGTGGAGGTCGTAGGTCATCTTGGTGGGGGAACTTCGAAAATTCTCGAGTTTTGAGGAGTGAGTTGGGATGCAATGAGGGAACAGAAAGAGAGGAAGTCTTCGGGTTGGAAACGGGAAGAGGGAAAGAGGAGAACGAGAGGTTGACAAGCTGAGCGGAAACAGAAGATGAAAATGAAGCAAGTCCGGAACTGAGGGACATTGTTCACATATAATCAGCACTAAAAACAGAACGCCCACGTACAGGCGGCGTAGGCTACGATCGCCGACCCGTACAGCACTCGCTGCGGATGACAAGGCGGAGCATTTTTGATGTTAGCGTTCGTCAGACGATTGGGGGATTTGAGACTTTGACACAAGCGAAATCGAGCGATCTAAGAATCAAGTTAGACTCTGCGCTTCTTAGGCGCTGGTGTTGTGGTGCTGACGAATGAAAACGCGTTCGGCGGCTGTTTATGAGCGAGAGCGAGACGTCGCACGGAAGGTCGGACGAGGACTTGAGGAGGCTGGGCCACACGTGATTGAGGCCTTTGAGGAGGCCGGAAGCGCGGATGACGTTGCTGACGTTTCGAATGGAGAGGTTGGGATGAAACGAATAGATGGGAGGGCTGAGAAGAGAAGGGGGACTGGTAAAATACTCCGTAAAAGAGAATTGAGAAACTGCGATATGAGGATGAATATCTTTTGGTCAAGCCCCGCTCTTCTATTGTACACATGAGCCAATAATCACCAAAACGCTCCGCTCCATCACAACAAATCTTGGTATCTCATCTCAGACTAGGTCTTAGTCCCACACGGGCCGGGCCTTTCCTTATAGCACGTAGCACCAATCCCACGCTCTATTTTCTGGTTTCAAGACTCAACTCATCCTTCCGTACCGCTGCTTCTGAATGCAGCGCAAAGTGCAGCGTAGTGGTGTGTCAAGTCCAGAACATTTTGAGGTAAGCTTGTCGCCTGTATGATACTTCTGACTTTCACTGCTCCCTCATCCTCGATCAATGTCCGGATCGTGTAGAGTAATTCGGGGCTGAACTCTGAGTACCATCTGTACTGCCATGTGACCAATCTGATCACAGCTCCAACCGTCTCTCTCGTAACTTTCTCCTTCTCGAATTCGGAGAGAATGCCTGTCAATGCTTTCGGTGAAAATCGAATTGACAGACATGCTCGGTAAGCTTCAACTGCTTCGGCTTGGTGGTGTAAACGCTCAGCGAGTGACCCCAAAATCTCCCATTCTTCTGCTGATTTCTTGTACTGCATTTGTTGGGCTCGGTATTGTGCCATCTCGGTACGCCATATGGTGTAAATGCGGAGATCCTCATACAAGACCATGAATAGGCTATCTAGCCATCGTTCGCAAAGTCGCTTGTTGTTAAAGCGTGATAGTTGCTCTTCTGTGACTTCCGCCTACAATGGGTTAGTAGCAAATAATGAATGATCATGTAGGGAGAGACTTACATCTTCGTTACCACTCTTCACCTCCTCGGGAGTCACTGTGTGTGATGGCTTCTCCACTTCCTTGTCGGCAATAGAGCCCCTCACACCATTCTCAGCCACCAACGTTGGAGCCGTCGAGGGAGCGGTCGAATCTCCATTCGTGCTCTGTTCGTCATCTGTGTGGTCGTCACCGTTGACTGGAGGACCTGGACTTCCTCTCAGTACATCGGTGCTAGCATTGCGCTTGGTAGTTTCACCTTGGGGTGGTTGCTTCTCGCTGCGATACTCTTCCTCCATCACGAACACATTACTCCTAATCTTCAGTAGCTGATCCCAACCAATCTTCGCCGTCATCTCCGTCAATATGCTGTATGCATGCTTGAAAGTGCCCTTGTATTGGGCAGCGCGCAGGCTGAGCAAGCTTGGGTGCACTTGCTCTGAATATTTTGATTCTGGTTCACTGTCGATCTCGTCCAGCCGGGTCTCTGGGAGTGTTGGGAGGTATACTTCCTTCGGCTCTGGCATAATTGGAGCATCCTTGTCTTGGTACGTGAACATCGGGCACGAGTTCAGCGTCGTAAGGGCATTCTCCCAGTCTTCCATTGCGACATAAACCTCTGCTAACCTCGCCCATGTACCGAATTCGCTTGGTGCTGCCACTGTACTTCGGTCGGCACATCCTAACGCCATACGTAGTCGGTCTTGTTTCGAATCGGTTGAGTTTGGATTCAGGGCCTTCTTCATCAGGAAGTCTGCTTGTGTATCCAGCATAACGTAGTCCATTGGCGATTGTTTGACGGACTCGTGGAGGACTCTGACTGCTTGCACCTCCTCGTTGCCCATGAACATGACCTTCGCTAGTAGAGAGGAGACCTCGACGTTTCGAGTCCGGAGCTTTTCGAAGAGATTGATGCCTGAAGCAAATCGACCTGTCGTGTGGAAGTATTTGAGGAGACCGGATGTGAGGTGGTTGGAGACGTTATTTGGCACTTGAACGACAGAATCTGACCCGAGTTGCCAACCTGCACCAATTAATGTGATGCTTCCACCATTATCTGGATAACCATACCTCTGAAGAATAGATGCTCTGCTGCTTGTAGAAACCGGTGCTCGGTCTCAGTGTTGGTGACTGGATTGAATCTTCTGACTCCCATGATCTTCCTGATCGTATCCCCACTTCCATCATCGGCGTATGAGTATGCTCGCAGAACACTACAGAGATATGTTTCCAACCATAACTCGTCGGAAGCAGTTCGCTTCTCTCCTCGTTCGTCTATGCAATAGCTGTCGACACTACCTGGAATCGTAACGTGAACGCGCATGTCGAGCCTTGAGAAGGCATTGTAGCAGCTATCGAGCATCAGCAGACTTCCTAATCCATATCCTGAATTTTATCGTACCAGTAGACACCCTCGACTATCTTCGTTGTGGATGCGTGGTTTTCCTTGTATGTGAGTGTGTTGATATAGGCTGCAAGACTTGCTGAGGACGACGCATCGACTCCTGTGACGTGATGGTAGACTCCAATCTATCTGCAATCAGCATCGCCTTCCATATGCATTGCCTCTCCATTGCCAACATACTTGCTTCCCAGGATTCCTTGGAGCTTGCTTAATCAATTGTACGAGATCTGGTGGACCCAATTCTCGCAGGGCAGCAAGGACCTCTGTTCGTGAATCAATGGACTCATGAAGCACCTCTTCCGTGATTCTATATTACTTATCAGCATCACATTCCAGAATGCTTGTGTTGGTGGAACTGTTGGGAGTTGCTCGTACTCAGGGACAGCTGGCGCAACCATCTTGGCCTTCTAGTCGCAGAAAGTGTCTTGAGACACTGCTGGTAGCTTTATCAATTTCGAGAAGACAGAAAGCTGCAGATGGTAAATCTGCTGTAGGTGGACTCGTACCGGTGGAAGGGTGGTAGTGCTGGGTATCACAATGTTCTGAGGACTCGAGTTTCTTGGAATTGTGCTGGGTTGCTGGGATGCCTTCGTGGCTGTTAGTGCACGGATCTCTTCAGTCTTCAGCCTCGTCAGTCACGTGCCGAAACCACGAAAGCATCCTCTTCTAGAGCTCCTTTCAAGTCTGACGTATCCTAGACAGATAACATTTGTTAAGGTTGTTTGATCTGAATGTTGAAGTTGATGTGTGGCTGTGGGCGTTGGCAATTTGACGCTCGTTGTATGCGCCTGGAACCACGATACAAGGAAACTCGAGATTGAGGACCGGGAAAACATGAATTGCTCTTGACAACTATCATTTGCTGCTGACCTATCCTAAAGGGGGGGCAGCTGTCTATCTTGAAGTGCCATCCAGTGCACCTTCCATCCTGAATCTACCGAAACCTCAAGTAGAATCCTACTTCTTCTTCGATCCTCCAACAACAGCCTTGGGCAGATTTTCAATGTACTTATCCCGTATGATCTCAGCCTTAGGAATCAAATGTGGTGGAACCCGCCAATACGCCGTGCCATCTGAGAGCAGGAAGAAGTAGGTTCTATCGTCAAAAGCAGACAAGGATGCAGCCTATGATTGTCAGCCGCTGCCAAGAGGATTCTTGGCTCATTCAATACTTACCACGACCTTGAGTTTGCCTCCTCCAGACTTAACACGTGGGCTCAACCACTCAGCAGCTCCCTCATAGCCTTTGATACTGAGAAGCGAACCTCCTCGATCGTTCCAGTAGATAAAACTTCCATTTAACCCAAGTGTAACGTTCTGAATGTAGCGCTTATCCTTGTCCTCCATGAGTCGGTCGATGAGTTTCTGAGATAGGTTGCAGTATGAAAAACCGCGACTCTTCTCCCAGGCCCAGTAAGATGAGTCCGGCCCTAGAGCGACAGTGAGTCCTTTTGCAGTCCACGATCGCTTACCGAAGTCGTCGAGCCACTTCTTGAGAGCCGGGTATTGGACATCGATCCCTTCCCATCTCCAGCGACTTTTGCCGTCAGGTAGATCGTATGAGATGAACCAGCTGCCGCCTTCTCCAAAGGCAAAGCTGTGAATTGTTCCGCCTTCGTCCTTGACCTTTTGCTTGAGAGCAAGAACGGAAGAGCCTTCGTTGGCTGATGTGTGCCAACCATTCTTGTACACGATGGTATACCATTTTCGAGGCCCGAATGCAATGAATGTTATTGGCATGATGGGGATTTGCGTTGTGAAGCTTTGTGCTGTATGTGGTCAAGGACGAGACGTAGGAGAAGATGAAAAAGTAGGGAGGATATAAATTTGCCATGAAAAGCACATGTGTGATACAATCATGCCCAAGAGTATTAGCTACACATTCAGAAAGAAATTTAATAGCGGTTCCGTGAGTTCGATTCATTGGACCATACAGAGGAGGTTATACTTTGCTCCTTTCCCGACCTGCTGCTGGCAAATCCAAGACTTAAACTCTGACCCAGGTCGCATCTGAAAACGTGCAAATAACATCTCACTTGGCCAACTTGCATATCTGCTGAGGCCCGAATAGTAAGTGTTGTGTGAAGAACAGCTCCCCTGCGTGAGAATGTTCGTCATGTCTTCGTGAATCATGAAATTATGAATTGTCGAAATTTTAGTGGGTAAGGTGACTCCGGGGCATTGGCAGTGGATCCGGTAGATATGAAGCAGATGACGGTAGTTTGGGAAACTCGATTTTATTTGGGACGAAAGTTGAGACTCGGAGGTTGAAATCTCAATGCTAGCTTGGGGCGGTGAAGCGCGGCAGAACGTTCAACTCTCTGACGAACATTACCAAACCACGCCTCGCTTTTGAAATCATGTCAATATTGCCTCTATGGCGGTCCAGTCTTTTCTGTCCCTAGAGCTTGTTGTGGTCAATCCGTCAGCCCCGGAAGGTACAACACGGTGTCCGCGCTTCACGGGTATCTGCCAGAAGGCTCCAACTACGAATTCGAAGCTCACTTTGAGCAAAGGTATCAGTTTGCGCGACGTTTAAGGCCATCAAACGGTATTCTAGTCGAAAATACCTTCATCCCAAGCGCGACGCGACTTTCTGAAAGGCACGCGTGGCACGCGTCCTGTCTTCCCTCTCCGGGTCCTCATAGCAGTCTTGTGACGCGCACAACCAAGACTCTGGTTCAGTTCTCTCCGTATCGCCCACCATGGTCAGTACTCTACTACACAAAGCTTCTGCAGACATGCTCATTTGGTTATAGGCGAGCTTCACAGCCCTGAATATCGAGCCAGACGATCACATCGACGACGAGGTTGACAATACAAGAGAATTGCAAGTGGGTGACGGTGTCGCAGGTTCAAGTTGCTTGTGCTGATAATGTCGCAGATAGAAGAAGCTCTGAAGCTATACCAAGCCGCCCTCAAGCTACATTCCCAGGGACCTGCATCCTACCCTGATGCAGCAGCAGCATATACAAAGCTATTCACTTCCGAGATCTTCAAGTACCCCGAGAGCGAAACTGAGTTCACACGAATAGACAACAATCCAGAACTGGAATACTCAGATGCATACCCCCTCGGTCTTGATGTTGGAGCTGGCGGGGTGGAAGGTGCCCAAACTCTGCCGCAGATTCTGTACCTTGCATACAAGAACCATGGCCAATTTATATTAGACTGCGTTAAGAGTCGGACGCGACTGGAGCCCATGAACAAGCCTGCGATTGATTATCAAGTCCACGCCGCGATCAAAAACTTTGCCCTTGCTCTTGCGAGTGATGAGTCCGACACGGAGCTATGGAGGCGTGCTGCGCGGATTGGGGCAACTCTTGGAAGCACGAGGATCGCGAGGTACTGCTTAGAAGCAGCGGTCGAGGTCGACGATGATCCAACTGTCGCCGAACTCGACCCTGCGGCCCTGGAAGAAGGCTTTGCCGGTGAGCAACTGAAGGAGCGCCTCGAGGTTCTTGGGGATGAAACCGCTTTGTCGCATCCGATCATGGCACCTTTCGAGAAGAAGATCATGCCCGCCTTTCTGATGAAGCATATGGATCCTTACCCTTTTCTTCCAGACGACACGAAGGTCGCCCGAAATGATGCAGAAGATGACGAGCAATCAAAAACCATACAGCCACGCGCAGTTATGAGGGTTGAGGCTCGAACTTGGACCGCTCTTGGTAGCAAGTTGTGCGACGAATTTCTGGCGACTATCAGTCCAGCCTTTGATGGTAGAACTACCGGGATGATCATCAATGTCCCACCAGAGGTGGAACAACATTCACATGTCGCAGAAGTTGAAGCAGTACAGAATAATGATACCGCTGAAGACCAAGTCATGAAAGATGTTCCTATTACGGAGTCGCCAACAGCTGAAGCGAGTGATGCGACTAACGCAACTCCTATCACCGAGAAGCCAGAAGAACAGCCAGTGGAAATCGTCACTACGACCACAACTGTGCCTTTAGCGGATGAGCCCCGCCAATCGAGCGTCTCGTTGCCGACGAGGAAGCGTTCACAATCAGCAGCCGGCTTGCGAGAAACCCCGGATGAAGACAGCGGCACGCAAAAGCGAAGCAAGCGTATTCGTAACCGCGACAATACAACGGAGGGGCCTACAGACCCTGCGACTCAGTACGCAGAACAGCTGAAAGTCTTCCAGAGAGCAGATGAAGATGCTTTCAAATTCGTTGGCGGGCTGCTTCACAAACTGGGTGTTGATGATTTAGGATCTCTATCGGATCTGCAAGAAGCCCTTTCGTCTGAGAAGACCGATCAAGATGAAATCGTGTCCAATACAGTAATTCGAGATCTCCAGGACATCCTTCGAACCTGGGACGATGCTAAAGCTTCTGAATTCATCAATGGAAATGCTGCAGATATATTGGGTTCCTCTGTTAGCAGCGCTAATGCGGGTCTGGCTGCGTTCCTCGAACACTCTAAGAGTGGTCCTCAAAAACTCAGCAGTATCCCAATGTTTGCTGAAGCCGAGGGGATCTCCGAATATGTGGCCCAGGCGGATGCCTCATGGATGCCTCTGCAAGATATCGTCTGGGAGTACATCTGCATTGTATTGGCGTCATACCGTACCTCTCTGTGGCAGGAGTCACTGAAGATTGTCATAGTCCGGCTGATCAGCTTCATGGATTCAGACATCTTCGGCCGTATTCAACTTGAGATGAAATTTGCACGATCAGGTCACGGCGACTTGCAGAAGTTGGAGGACTTAGTCGAAACTCTTTTTGAACTACATATCGACATTTATTCTCGAATCACAAACCCGAACAGCGCTGTTCCATACGATACTCGTCTCACAACGAAGGAAAGACTCGATCGCTGGGCAGACCTTGCTGCTGATACTGTTCGATCTAGAACTGCCCGTCCAAATGATGAGTTATCGCTTCGATACCTCTGGGCTTCTGTATTCTATGCAACCATGGCTGATAACGTGTCGAGAGAGCATAAAGTTCTCTGCTGGTCTGACCTACAGGCCCTGCTAGAAGAGTCTGGAAAGCCGGTCATCGAGCTTCAGAACAATGCCGTCATGCCAGACATCTCGGCGGCAGCAGCTGAGCGCGAAGTCTCCAAGCTGACAACGATGGACTTCTTCTTCAATCTATTCCAGACCGACCGCTCAGATCCAATCGCCATCATCGAAACCCTGGAGCCTGTACTCGATCCCGAATCTGCTTGTCCTGCGCCCGAGACAGAAGCCGCCGACGGTGCCGAGGTCGTCGACGCTGTTGACAGCACCCCAGCTGCGCTGAGAGATATGTGGAAGTTCTTACAAACTGGCAGCACATCTCTCCGCCTATTTCTGTGGCAGAGACTAAACGAAGCATATAGCAGTATTGGATACTCCACGAAGGTCTTTTCCTGCAACCTGAAGAGCATCGAGGTCATTGTCAGCGCTTTGAGATCAGCCGACTATTCTGACCAGCCAGTCGAAAGACGTCATACCCGGCTGCTGACTTGGTTCAAGGCGCTCGATGATCTCCTCGTCAAGGCATTGACTCTGGCTCTGAATGATGCAGCAGCATGCTTCGAGATTATCGATGATCGTCACATCAAATCTACCTGCAGTGCCCTGGCACAACTCACCCGAATACTCCACGCTGCTTCTCTGTTTGACGACGAGGTTCGAGTCGGCATGACTCCCTTGCCCAATACTGGTGCTTACGCCCAGCATGGTACGTTCTCCACCTTCACAACCAAGCTTCGTGAGATGCAAGTGCGGACTTGGGCGCTGCAATACACTTTGATCAAGGAAGCAATGTCTCAGAATCGAGAGCTATTCACCACTCCAGACAATGAACTTGCGGACTACCTTGCCCTTGTGCACTATGCGTTGGGTATTCGAAAATCCTGCAAGGCTTCAAACAAGATCTTCCTGAAGATGATGAAAGTCGAGATGATACGCTTCAAGCATATCGAAAGATGGGAAGACTACCTGGGCCAAGTTCTCTTCGACCTTTACGGGCTTCGTCTTGGCGTTGGTGCGTATGAGCTAGAAGATCATGGTTGTCCAACGGAGACACTCGATAGACGCACTGTCCTGAACATTGCAGACCAAGTAATTGTACTTGCGAACCGAATGCCCCTGAAGGATCTGCTCAAGCATGAATTGAAGGGTAGCATCGAGAAGATGCAGACGGCTGTGGGCCTAGCGAAACACACACCACACATGATGCACAACCTTCGAAACTATACGGAATATTTAAAGACATCTCTACGCCCGCTCGACATGTATAAGGCATGGAAAGGTCAAGTTCTCGTCGATTCTGTCCCGATCACTGCCCCCGAGGGTCCGCTCGCCGAAAAGGGCTGGTATTTCTTGCTCGGTATGATCAATTTGACCAAATTCCGCCAACAAAAGCGACTTGGACCGGGTGCTCAGACAGATGACCTCAAGGTTGGTGTTTCCTTCTTGAGGCTACAACTGCAATTCACAGCAGAGCATTGGGAAACCTGGTATCGACTTGCTCAATGCTTCGACTTCGAACTGGAGGAGGAAGTATTATGGAGCGCAGATAAGATCAACAATCACCGAGCTGAACTCACGAAACTTCAGCGAAGCGCGATCCATTGTTACATCATGGCGTTATCGACGGCGGTTCGCAATGCTGATGATACCTTTGCAACAGCCGAAAAGTTGTCCGAAATGTACTTCGACTTCGGCATGCGAATCTACTCGTCGTCGCGGGAGCCTTTCGGTATGGAGCCGTTCTGGGTCGATGAATTTGAGAAGCACATGAGTGGTGCTGCTGGCATGTACAGAAAGCCTCTGCACGAAGAGTTGACCAGATTTCGAGCCTGGAAATATGCAGCGAACCTCTTTAGGGAGTCGCTCAGAGACAGGCCCAATCATTGGATGTGAGTATAGCTAACATTTCCTCATGTAAATATGCTAACGGTGGTAGGACTCACTTCATGCTTGGAAAATGCCTCTGGAAGATGTACTGTAAGGCTCATGAAGAATGGGATGAGAAGCTCAGAGCCACGAGGCCTTCCGTAGATTTGGTACTCCGTGCATTCGTGAATGCTATCAAGCACGTTCCCAAGCCCAGAGACAGTCGTCAGGAACCAATTCTGGAGCCTCACTACAAACTTGTTTCAATCATTCACAAACTAATCATGATGCGAGCAATGGAACCCCAAGCAGGCGCAGATTTGCTTCAGCAACAACCCTTCGCCATTCGCAAGGGAGAAGAGGTCAAAATCGAGAACCTCGAGGAATGGGAGCCTTTTGTACTAGAGAGCTTACAGCATCTTCGCAATTCCGACAAGCAGCATTGGCACCATCGCATGGTTGCAAGAGCGGCCAACATTGTGTATGACGAGGAACATCCTAACTTCATCCCTGCTCAGGCAGCCAAACTTCAGTTCCGAGAATCCATTTTCACGAAGACAATGCATATTCAGGTCTGGAAACCCGAGGCCGAGCGTCCAGGCAGGCATTGTGTCTACATGGAGCGATATGTTCACTATATGACGAAGCTCTTGTGGATTACAAATGATAAGCCAAGTATGGAAGCACTGGTGAAGCGGGTGAGAAAGAAAGGCAACGACTTCCATCGATTCGAGAAAGTGTGGACCGAGGCCTGCAACACATACCTGAAGATGATTCGTCGCTCATCAAACATCCCTGCTAGCATGGATGATGTATTCAAGAACGTCTCTCACGAAGAGTTTGGCCTTCTCGCCGACCGGCTATCAGTCTGGATGGCGGATCCGCAGATGCAACATCCAGCCCTCGAAGCTCTACGCGAATCCAGCGAACTCAAGAAGCTCAATGCAGGCCTGATGAGATCCACGCCGATTGACGATCTTATCAACGACGCATGGGCGGTACTCTATACCCAAGTCGCAAAGAACATCCCAGGCCCAGATCCCGGATCTTTAGCATCAGCGCAGACCGACGGAGCTTCTTCGCCTCCAGCAACAGCGGCTGTCAGAGCAATGGGTCCAATGAGCCTCAACAACCTAGTAATGGACATGAATGGCACCCAGATCCCCGTTCCTGTCACCATCGCCGGCTCAGAACCCTCTCGACCTCGCAAGCCTGGCATTAGCAGACGCGATGTCTTGAAGCGAGCCGAGTTGGCCGTTAGCAAGATTCCCGACCTTCCACGCCTCGCAATACCTTCAAACTCTCGACCTAGAGTCTCAGAGCTATTACCCAATATGATTTTAGGTTCGAATGCAGAGCAAGAGCAGCATCAGAGCAGCGCGAGTGTCTCAACACCAAGAGTCGAGGACCAATCGATGCAGACAGAAAATGAACAAGCAGGGCAAGAGGAGAAACAGGAGGAGCAGGAGCAGGAAAGTGAGAGGGGAAGTGTGCATGATAGTGCGGACGATGAAAGCGATCTTAGTGATGTGCCGGATATGGATGATGTTGATTCGGCGACGATTTTCCCGAATCTAATGAGGAGAGAGGGCGCGGCCGGGAGTAGTGGTGGTGAAGGTGGCAGTGGGTCTGCGAAGGATTGATCGAGGAGCTTGGGGTGTATCTTGTATGGATGGATTTTGGTGCTTGGATTTTGGATTTCGGGGTGCATTTGCTGGTGGCGTTGCGGGGTTGCTCAAATACCCGGAAGAAAATCACTTGTACGGATAAGAGGTGCATTCCAAAATGGATCTTGCTTGGTGTATCATAGCGGAGAATTGCTAGAAAGTTGCACAACAGAATTCGGGGCCTTGGATGTTGAGGTGATTGTGAAGTTGATGCGCTGCCCATCTGGTACGTCCTTCCGGTACTGCCATGTTCTGGTAGAATGTCCGGGACATTTTAAGAGATCATTATAACTAGAATTATTGACACAGCTTTCGACATTTTCAAAATTGTGTGGCCTATCTTCATTCTCTCTCAAAGTATGTACAAACAAACAAGTATCTACAAGAAGTCCCCCCCCTTCACTCTCTACACCCCCTTCGTCAATAACCCACGCTCATAGACACTGCGAATAATAAGCATTGGAATATGTACACGGCGACCCCGTCCATGATATCCCGCCACACTGTCCCCTTTTCGGAATAGTACCCCCAGCCAATGCACTCGTCGTGCCAGTACCGCAGAAATCGTACTAGTTTTCAACGTTATCGCTGTTGTCGCTGTTGTCAAAGTTGGTGTGGTGCTTGTGGTTGAGGTGCCGCTGCTAGGGAAGAGAGAGCCAGTTATGCCGAACCAGTCTAAAACTGCGGATTTGTGGATCGGGACGGTGTGGCCGACGCCTACGGCGCTGTATGCAATGTATTTTGTGCCGTCGCCGTAGATTATCTGGGTGTAGTTTGGGTCGGGGTGTTGGTGTTATTTTTTGTCCAGGAGACGCCGAGGACGTTAGACCCTAGTTTTGTGTTGGTGATTGAGGAGGTGGAGAAGGAGGATAAGGGGAGAGTGCGTACATTCTTTGTTTTCTTCGATGAAGTTTTGGTAGTAGGGGGTTGTGTCGACGGTTCCGTGCCACATTTGGAGACGCGGTCGGGTGCCTGTGTATCCTAGATACCCAGCTCTAACCCCATCCCCCCATGCCTGAGCAGTCTTAATCAACTCTCCAGTAGCACATCGAGAATTCCACGCCGAACTTCCAGCAAAACAACCATAGGGCACGCCCGAGAACGCCGCTCCTGCAACCAAACAAATCCGGATATGCTCCAGCAAGAACATTCGTCATCATAGCCCCCGAACTCGTTCCCGTCATGAATACCCTCGAAGTATCAGCGCCATAAGTGCTGATCGTATACCTTACTATCGACGCAATTCCCAAAGAGTCGCCGCCAGCATTGTGAGTAAGTGTAGCGGTGGATGCGGCGTCCCAGCAGCCGCCCGAGGTGGGAGCATTGGGGTAAATTACTATGAAGCCGTGTTGATCTGCGAGGGTCGCGTATTGGGTTCCGCTGTAGTAGGCTTGGGCGGTGCCGGTGCAATAGTACATTGCTACGATGACGGCGAGATTGGGGGTGACGGAGGGAATATAGATGTAGAAGCCGACATTGGTAGGGTGGAACCGAAGCTCGTAGTTGTTTGTTAGAGTGAGGCTGCTGTTGCCGTGGCTGCTGTTAAAGTAAGGGCCAAAAACCCTCTGGAAAGAATTGAGAACAGTATCGTGAGTTGTTGATTTTGCTTTTGGAGTTTGGATCACGGATGAGCGGTCCTATTCATTTCCTTTCGGATCAGCAGCTTTCTTCCTCTTTTCATCTAAATAAGCTTTTCTTCGTTCCGTTTCTCCATTTACGTCTGAATAGCCAGAAGTCATCCCCGGCCTCCTTTCACGCGATCTGTGGGGGTGGGGAAGTCGGAGGTCCAGATGCAGTGCTGCGCATTCCTGACAGGTACGCCCAACTATGGCTCCAGGACGTGTTCTCCAACATGAGGGGACCTGAGATGGGCTTGCATTATTTCCACGTGTTTGGGTAGATCAGATGATTTATGGCTAATTAGAAACGCAGATTGCCGAGCCGGCTGTCTACGAAATGACGGAAAGATTAATGCGGCTTAATATACCTTGACCTCTTTGAGATTTCTGGACGAGGGAGATTCTGGATTTGGATTTGGGGTAGTAGTGGATATATCAGCCTGATCGGAAGCTTGCTGGCGATAGCATCTGTTTGCGTGTACAAAATGGACTGTTGTTGGTTGTTGGAATATATACAGGGTGGAGTTGGTTTTCAGACTTCTCATCTTCAAAGTGGTCTTTCAAGGCCGAAGAAGTGTAAACATTTCCTCTACTTCCTAAGATGCCATCGGTAGCCGCCGAGCAATACGACGCCTCCAACCTCTCAGCCTTTCTTGGGCTTTGTGTGGTCGGCGCTGAGCTAAGATACACGTCTAGGAATTCTCTTCCTCCGTTCCATTGTCATCATCTCCTTCGTCAGTGACGGTATCTAGAATCTCAAAATCATCGTCGACGTCACCAACAACGCCTTCATCGCCGAAATCACCCTCATTACCCTCAGCGTCCTCTGCATCAGGTGGTCCAACCTTTTCACTACCATTCTGCTCGACCGTGCCATCCTCTCGCAATATGGACTCCCACTTTCTCCAACCACCCCATCCCAGGAAAACTTCTTCATCACCTTCTTCTTGTCCTTCGGCGGGGATGGGAGTTGGTCTCCATCCTGGAGGAGCAGTCGCGTCGAGGAGTTCGACCCTGATAATTGAGTACGGTACACCGACCTTCTTATCACGGCATCTAGCAAATATAGCCATAGCAGCATCATAGTCGGTATCTGAGCTATCGCCCTCAACACCATGCATTCCCAATGTCCTACGACCGTGGAGCTCAAGTATCTCGAGGTGTTTGAGTTGGTTGCAATAGTAGAAGAAGCAATTGACGTCAACCTTGAAGTGATGTTAGATACTGATATTCAAGCAAAATTCCCAAAATAAAATAGGTGGATGGAATGGGATACATACCTGATCCTTCGTCATGTCCAAGTCTAGGCTCAAGAACTGAAGCATTGTACATTGACTGATGAATGCCTCAAGTCCGCGAAAGGTAAGCATTCGGCAACGCCATCCAGATCGAAGTTCCAATGTCCTGAGCGAATATGAAAAATTCCGCATTGCCGTCTCTTTAAGAACAACCTCCCACGCCTCGTAGTTGAGCTTCAAGTACGTCAAGCCTCTGAGCCCATCAAGAAGCTTAGTTAGTTCAGCGTGCATGACCTCTTCGGTGTCTTCATCGTCCCAGCAATTGGTCATCTTAAATTCTTCAATCTTCAGAAGGTGTTTATGATCCGCCGCGGCCAAGAAGCTGGAGACATATAAGACGTCGCAACAATTGAAGGTTAGGCGTTCAAGCTTGGAAAGGTCGAACATTTGCTCGGTCTCCTCCCTATCATGCGTCCACGGGTAGTTCTCAAGCTTGAGTTTCTTCATGGGAGGGTATCTTACACCGACAGGTATAAGTGACATGACTCGGTTAGGACTCATCTGGAGATGCAATAGGTCGAGGTATTTGTTGGGGTCGCCTGTCATGAGTGGGTACTCAGTGTAGATATACTCAGACTCTCTCCTGGCTTTGAGCTTCTTCTCCTTTTGCCGTCCCTTCCAGGAAACTGGGCTGTCTTCAACCATGAAGCCGTTTCTGTGTGACATGAATCGAATGCGCTTCCACTCGCGGTTGGGGTTCTTGATGAACGCGTCGACGTAGGTAGATGCAATGCGGGCAACCTCACGCTCGGATTCTTCTCTTTCGCCGAGTCTACCCTGGCCTACCTCCCAGCTTGCTTCATCAGTATAGCGCATAGATATTCTAGTTCGGAACTTACACAATGTATTCAAGTCTCTTGCATCCCAAGATCAAGGCGTGTGTTACTCGTTGAAACTCGGGCTCGTAGAGATGCGTTACTCGAAGGCAGATTGAATGGTTTTGCATTTTCTCCTGTTCAAACAGATTATTAGTCATCAGTTGAGTAGAGAAGAATAGACAGTTGGCCAACCGTAGCCCCAAATCGCATTGGCGACGTAAGAAGTCTCTGCACGGCCAACTCGCTGCTAAGCTTCACAGTCTCATACACCAAAGGAGTGATAATATCGTCGAAGTCTCGGCACACCAGACGCATCTTCCCCAGCCAGATGTAGAACGCATGTGGTCCTCTCAAGCGCTCCTGCTCTTGTTGCTCCTCTGACTCTTTGTATTCCTCGTCGAAATAGCCATGCTCAAATGCCTCGAAGAGCTTTGAAAACTAATTAGCTTGGCTTTTGGTTCACTTGTATATGGGGATCAAGAGCTTACCTTCTTGACAAAGATAATGAACCAAAGATCATGCGACAGTGGCGGTACTACCTTGGCTGGTTTTCCCTCATCTGACCGCTCTCTTTCAGTTGGGGGCTCTGCCACCACTGGAGACTTTCCTGCAGTTGACAGTCCTCCATTATCCGTTGGTCGTCCACGAAGGACCACTTGCATGTCGGACATACTGACTTCTCTGGCCCGTTTCTCTATCTACAACAGGCAGAAGAAAAGGGTAGGTGGTTTCGCGGTATATTGCGAGAATTTTGGAGTTGCGGAGATCGGAAGAAGAGCTAGAAGAGGCGTTCAAGCTACTCACGAGGCTGCAGCTTTTCCAAACCCGGAGTCTTTTGGTTCCGTCTACCGATCAAAACAAGTCTCTCATACGACATCACTTGTCTTTAAAACTTGACGGAATTTGATTTCTTTGTATTAAGTTGCAAAGGAGACTATGGGGACTATGGGATAGATACCATGAACAGGCTCATAGGGAAGTATCTTTCCCTTAGAAGATAATGGTCAGCCGTTGGAGAATCGTCTAAGCGGTCTGCTTTGCTTTTAACACGTTGACTTCCTCATTCTCACCTGAGATGCTGCCTTCATTGAGAAAATAGCTGATCTTTGTGATACTTTGGAGCGTTCCTGAAGCTGCATGCTTGAGCTTTGGCAACCTACTTCTATACAAGCCTGAACTTTTCCTGCGAACAAGGCTGCGCTGAAACATAGACGGAAAAGGTTCCGGAGTTTACCCAGCACTCTACGATTATGCTAGAGGTTCAGACGAAAGGTAGCCTCGTCCTTAGCTTAAATAATCTTATCGTGATACGGTATTTTTGTAGTTTTTGAGCCCGCAAGACTTCCTCTTCCTCAACACACTTTGATTCCACAAATTGCTTTGCATACAACACCCTTTCTCGTGGCACAATGGCACGACGAGCAAGGCAATTGGGCAAGATATCAGACCGAAGCGCAGTTGCAAACGACCGCCACAAAACTACGCGCAAACCCCCTGACTTTCCACATCAAATATGGTGTAGGATTTTTGTCGAGGTAAGCAGATCGAGCTCTGGGCATACGGTTGCAGACTCCTTGACTAACTAGGCCAAGTTATGTGCAGAAGAGGAAGCAAAAGAAAGCAATGTTCAGAGACATGGAAATGAGCAATTCCGACAACCTGACCGATCCTGGTTCAGATGGCTTTTAGACACTCGAAATGTCTGCCGCGACTTCAACAATGCGATCGTCCCTGTTATGTACGAAACCATCGATATCTCTACAACCTACCTTACCAAGCGTCGATATCCCAACGAGAAAATCAAGGTAATTTCAACACGATCGACGTGCAAGGCATTAGAACAATTTCTGACATTGGACAGGGAAATCTTGCTAACTTTAGCAAATTTCTTCACCTTCCCCACGAGCCTATCATCGTTTGGAAACAAAAGCCTATTGACCTAATTAAGAAGTGTAAGAGCCTAAAACATATCCAGTACGTAAGAAGCTTTTTGCATCACACCAATTGGCGACGGGATACGGTTTCTACGAGGATCGTACGCTAACATTTGTATAGATGGACAATACCCGAAGAATGGTTTATCGACGAACTGAAGCACTTCACGGATCGTACGGATAAGGGCAACCCCGAATGGCAACACTTAACGCTCAACTACCTCATCGCCTTCCTACAAGCATCCAAGGAATACAAGCATTTCCACCTTGGCATGTTTGGCGAGTCTGTCAATGTCACGAACTTTGGCACCAGAAGCGAAGGTAAACGTGCCATCATCGAGGACTTGAAATTTGATGTCTTTGGGAACCAAGCATACGATATCATGAACGCTATGTCTCCAGAGAAGGACTCAACTCGGGACGACTTGGATGATACATCTCTTGAGCTGCTTTACATTACAGCCTACCATGACTGGGACCCATCATTCGCCGCGTCTGGCTTCAGACTTCCGGGAATGCATTCTCTGATCCTCAAATGCAGCACTTATTCGGATCAAAATCGGTACGATTTCCTCGACATCCTCGACTTCACCGAGCTGGAGAGACTTGCACTCCTTGACACCCAGGTCAATCGCTTGATCGAGAAAGTTCATGTCAGACGTTTCTCGAATCTCCGTGCCCTTCACCTAACAGTTTCCGCATACCCGCCCCACGAGCTGGCGAGAATTAGTGGCGCAAAGGCTCTGAGGAAAATGTTTGGTACGTTCCATCAGTTGGACACCCTCTACGTCTCTTTCTTCCAGAATTGGATAGAGATCATGCCGCTTTCAGTCATTGCAAAGACTGGCAAATCTCTTCGAAAGCTATCTTTGCGAAATACAAAAGATGGGCAGCATCCAGCTGGACACGACATGCGATGGTTGAGTTATGCGTGTCCAAATATCGAAGATTTGACGGTGGATATTGATTTGAAGAAACAAAATGTAAGTTTTCTCTCCTAGCCCCCTACAAAGAAATGGCCAGAGCGCTAACATGATGGTATCAGAGATCTGCCGAGTCTCTAGCTGCATTCACAGCTTTTCAAAACCTACATACTCTCACCCTCTACTCCTCCACTGTACCGGATGGTCCGAATCACGCTATCCACGATGATCGTGTCAGCGCGTCGGCAACCATGACTACTCTACATACAAAGAAGCAAGGCGTCAAGTTCAGACAAATTACACTCCACCTTCGATGGATCGACTCGAACAAGCTTGATGCTTGGAAGGAACCTACAGATTTCGACAGAGGCTTTAGAACTTTCTATTCCAAGGTCGATGCCACAGGCACCATCAATAATTGGGATACCGAAGAAGTCTACACGGGTAAACCAAAGAAGAAGCAAAAGGGCATTACGGCTTCATCTGATGAGACTGGTTACGACAGCGATAGCACGGTATATGGGGAATTGGGAGCCGGATCAGTATTGAGATTGGCATAATGCCCCAGCAGGAACGAAGCAGCATTGTAGGAAGACAAAGCAACGTGTTGAATGTAGCTATGTTTGGGTACGGTGAACGCTTAGTGGAAGAGCGAATTTATTAGAGTAGTAACTTTCACTCTGTTGTTGGGTTATCTCCAGATTTTTGACGTTGGAGACAATCCAGATGGCACAGGTCTATAACGAGGTCAAAATTTCTTGAGCTCGGAGCACAGACAGTGCCTTAAGCCACACGAATTGAAAACCCTGTAGAATTTTGTGCGATATACGGATTGGGTATGGTGAAGTCATTTTGATGTCTACATTTTCCCGTGCCGGAGGGTTATACAAAGCTTGCCATGATGTCCACCACTGTTCCAATCCCCCAAATCCTTGGAATTTCTCCGGCGACTTTACCTGAAGAGTCATTGCTGTTGGCATCAATGGTAACGTTTTACTGTACTGAATACAGAGCCACGGCTTGATCTGCCCTGCAACAAAGTTCTACCAAGGATGGGAGTCGACATTGCCTCCGGCCGACTCCAAAAGTGATCTTCAAAGGATCTACAGTATCGGAACTCAGGCAGTTGGGACCAAACCAACACGTATTCAGTGGCCTTTTAGTTGAAAACGTTGAAGAGCATTCTGCGGTATATTAGATGAATAGTTTGTCTGATACGTATGACGTTTTGTCCTTCTCGGGAGAACTCCTTCCTTCTACTTTTGCAGCTTTGCCAACAATTGCATTACTTTTTCCGTCCTTCCAACACGTGATTCTAAGAAGTTGGAATGTATCTAGTTGCAGGCGGCGAGATGTTGCTCTTTAGAATCGCTTGGGATAGCGGCATGTAATCTTATGTTTGGCTCACCATTAAGAGCGCAAATAATGCTTTCGATTCAGCGCCTTTGGGGGTCTGTTTTAGCTTACACGCTAAGCGACAGCCATTCAAGAAAGCCGGAAGCGTTTATTTTGCGACTTCTCAACTTATATTTACATCTCGATCATGGAAGGAATCATGGAAGCTCTGACGATTTCTCCAAATGTGCCTCCCGCCAGCACAACCACTGCCATCGCGATGCCCATGGATGTCTAGTACTTCATTTTCCAAGAAGTTTGTCACCCTGATACGTTTGCAGCACATTCAATACTAAGTTAACTTTACGTATGGGAGGAGACATGTTCAAGTGCCTACGATAATAATCGGATGGATCTTAGCATTTTGAAATGGCCGGGAAAGTTGCTTCTCGTGTCTAGAAACTTCAATATCCTTCTGCTCCCTCTCTTCTATACGCAAATTGATCTGTCGAATCTTGGCATCATGCGCAACACCGCAAACCAGAACCCGAGTATTCTGTAATTCAAGGCTAGTATAGACCTCAATACTCAATAATGACCGCAGATCCTCTATGATAAAGCTTACGTGCCGGAAAGGAAAACATCATTCGATACTCGAAATTATTAAAGTTTATTGATCGTCAAGATCAACAATACCTTTAATTGGCTTCCGGATTTGTTTCAAAGTGCCAGGGATTCAGTCAAATCGAGTAAGGACGCCCTACCATTGATTGCATGAGTTTGAATCTAATCAGCCGCCATAGTTAGGACATTCAAAATCACCCACCTAGCAGTGCTGTCGGACCATTCTCAACGATTCTACCTAATTAAAAGTAATTGGGTGGCTTCCAAAGGCAACAATTCAACGATTCCAGCCTGCATGATGCGAGCACACTCCTTGCCAGCTACAAGCTAACGGTCTTTCCCAAGCATTCTACGTATCTAACATAGAAACGCAAACTACTCATTCTCTGGTTAGTTATACCCCACACAAGCTACAAATCGTTTTCAGGACCCTCAACCCAGATAGTAAGCTGAATGGCGTGGATAATGCAAAGCAGCCAGAAAGTTATGAGTCTCATTCGTCTTAGTGTCAGAACGAGATTGATCCCTGGAGCTCTAAAGAGACTATGAGCCCGAAGTTCTTCATACTTCAAAGCATAAATACGTAAAAAGGCCAGACCGATAGAGAGAAAACGGTGGAAATTCACGGAAGACATAATTAGCTGGAGAGCTGTTGACGACTGACTGTTAGGCCATGGCGCTTCCATCATTGCTGATCTGAACAAGATATGTCGCCCATTTCTCCAGTAGCTTCCCGACTATCTCAAGTGCGGGGAAAGGGTTTGAAGGAGAGGCTGAGCGTGCGCGAGGGGGAGTAGTCACGTGGTCTGTCTATGACAACGGATAACGGGTGGTGCGATAGGGGGCGAAATATGCCAAATGACCACTTCATCACAATGAATTGAGACTGTAGTTGATGACGTAGAATACATGTTAATGATGCTTGAAAATTTGACGAGTGTTTTCGTTTCTCCCGAACATTTCCCCCTTTTCACTCGCTTAGGGAGGTCTGTGCGTAGCTGGTGGCAATCCCCTAAAATCAACAATCATGCTGCAATCTTCGTCTTCTCTTGAACCAAAAAAAAATTAATGATGAAAAGGAAGTTGAATCACTCATCACGGTTCATAACGGCTGTCAAGACTGTGGGGACACATCGCTCGTTGCTGGTGCTGCTATAGTATGCTTTCTCAATTGGCCCAATGTGGCAGCCAAATCCGCCGTAAAGTTCCAAGACCCCGCTATATGCAAGTCGATTTGGATTCTTACTTGAGGCTCAGTCAAGATTCATCTCATCTCCAGGACCGTCTGCACCAGTTCCCTCCGTATCAACCTCCATGCCGTTTTCAAAAACATCCCCCGGAACGCCCTCAAGACTACCTCCGAGTCTCTCATCGCCAGTACAACAGAGTACTCCACCAATCACACGTCCGGAAAACTTGCGGCCAAACGCAAAGTCAGGGTGGTCGATATCCGGAGTTCTTGCCCGAAAGTTCGACAGATCTCCTGGCGGCTTGGGTTTCTCACAGTACACCGTGACCGACTTGACTGCCCTTCCGCATTTATACTTCGCAAGAAACTCCATGATCAACCAGGCGGCGTCGTAGTCGGGGTCAGTGCTGTTTTCAGGAGCTCCTTCCATGTTCACCTTACCCCAGCAAAAGAAGACGAATTTCTCAACGCTCAAAAACTGAATAAGGACATGCAAGAATTGTTGATACTGTTGGATGGATCGTCAGTTGGAAATTCTCTGAAACTAAAGTTGAGAACTGAAGAATTATACTTACTTTGGCGTCTTCTGTCACCCAATCTAAGCCGAGATATTCCAACCTCGTGCAATGCTGGCCAATCATTCTGAGGTCCCGGCGACTCATGCGATTTCTGTCGGGATCGAAAACATAAGTTAGGCACAGCTTTTGAAGGGTAGGTCCTAGATTGCAGATCAATCCTGCTGGGACGAAATGAGTCCAATGAGGATACATCACGACCAGCTCTTGTAGTTGCTGGAGCCTCGGTAGCATGTGCTGCATACGCTCGAGGATTGGGTCAAAGTGGTTCATACCATTGATTCTCGTAGTGGTATCTTCCAAATTGCCTCTCATGCCAAGAGATTTGAGGTTCGTCAGATCTTCGGTACGAACAGTCGAAAAGAATGTGTACAGATGCACGTATTCAAGAGACAGCTTCTCGACACGAGAGAAGTCCCAGACGTTGTTGTAGTTGTAGTGATTCCAATAGTGGTTGTTGAAGACCAATTCTTTCACTGCTGGAAATCGGAACGGTAAGGCAGTATTGTGGTAGGGGTTCAGCGCCAGTTGTGAAGTCGTTATTTACAGGGATTGCCATGAGGCTGGGACGTCGGCGGTGGTTTCAGAAACTCTAGGAGCTCCAGTGTTCTCAGATTGGCGAGGATTTGACCTCTCAAGCACCAGGGTGGTGTCAATTACTCGAACTTCGCCCCGGCGGTGCGTCTTCCCAAAGAATGAAGTTAGGAGTCTCGCGGTACGCTGCTTCGTCCACCAATTTTGGTTCTCCATGCTCCATCTAATATGATGAGTACTGGCGTGTCAATATATGAACTAGGTAGCACTCACAGAAGTCTTGTTAAGCGTTGACAGTTCAAGACGATCTCTACGACGGATCGAACATGCGATTGCTGGTGCATTTTTGCAACCCATAAAACCTTCGCGTATCGGATGAGGTGTTGCTGTGTTTAGATTAGCAAGATGAATATGGTTGTGCGACATAAAAAATACCTTGAATTTGATCCATGGAACAGCACCGCGTGTGATGACCGTGGTTCCGCGCTCCAACTCCAAAAGTGTACTTGGTCGTGATAGATGGACAAACTCGAATGTGATTGGTAAGAGGGCAGTGTTCGAGGTGCGCGATAGCAAGCGCAACTTCCGAAGCTAGGTTATAGTAGCGGGTGCTGGCCAGCCTTTATCAGACTGGATGTCCAACTTGGCGTTATTCCAGAACTAGAAGAGGAGATCAATGGTTTGAAAAAGCGTGCCGGAGCGCAATAGACTCACTTCTTCGAAGATCTGAGACCAGAGCTCAACTGGCAGCGCACGTAGCGTCCCGCCTGTTGCGACATTGGCAATTGCTTGTGAAGTCATTGTGGGGAGGTGAGCACTGCCGAATGGAGATACTGCTCAATGTTTAGGGTTTGTAGAGAAGGTGTCGTAAGATAGGCTGTAATTTATTATGGGTTGAAAAGATTTGTGTATGATAAAGCGCACCGTTCAATGTTTGTAGAAAATTTGTGTAAGGGAGGGAGGAGGAGCTTAAAAGGGACGTCGATAAATGAAGATTAGCATTAAGTGATTAAGGGTTAAGCGATTAAGGCTTTGAATTTGGGCGATTCGATGAATTTTAAACTCACATTTTTTGTGAAAAAGCTGTGTGACTCTGTGAGCATGATTTTGACCGCAAGAGAATTGAGTGAGGCTGATGATTTGGCATTGGCCGTATGAATAAGCCGCCAAACAATTTGCCATAATTTACATCATATTTATTAAGGAGATCCACCCCGAGAAGAAAATCACCTTTCCCCAGAAGCTGGTGCAAGATAAGAGAGTTTCATGGATTTGTTTAAATATTGGGCGTCGGGTAAACTGCTCTGAGATGAGCTGCACCGCTGGGATAGCGTCCACATAGGTCTAGAGCAGACTAGCTGATCAGCTGATCAATCACTTAAGCCGTAGTTCCTTGTCCTGGAGATATTATTGAAGGCTATGTTGAGAGCGCATCCATTGTTTGGCGTAGCGTAACGTAGCTCACCATTACCACCCAAGATTATTGTGTAAAATACATATACAGCCGCTTTCCTCCACAGCATCTTCTTCATCCTATCAGTAAGTCGTTCTCATGCAAGTATCCTACTTTTTATTTGTATATATATGAGCTAAAGAGGGTAATGCGAATAGGTATACATTATGGATTTCAACATCCATCGCGAAGGTTTTCAGGTAGTCAGTAACTTAAGTACATGGCATCATATCTACTGCCCTAAAATGTGCTTGGCGGCTGCAGCAGCATCCATCAATAAAGAAATAAACAAGGAGATACAGTCATAGGGATAGTATTATGCATATATTCCATTACTGGGAGGTCTCTTTACTTGTTCTGCCGAGTCTGCTTCCCAGCCATAGTCTCCAAGGCACATCTTTATTCCTCCGTCCAGTCCAACAAACACACACGGATCTCAGAAGCAGAGATCAATCGACTGGTATCTCATGAAGCTCGACGACTTGGTTGTTGACGAGGTCCTCCATGATCACAACATCTTCGTGTTCAACTCCGTCATCATCTCCATTATCACTTCCCTCGTCTCCTTCCTCGTCTTCTTCCTCATCATCTCCGCTATCACCGCTGTCGTCACTTTCATCTGCGCGTCTTGGATATCTCTGAGCACCGAACTCGGCGGCGAACTTCACAACCCTCTTATCACCACCACGCATTGGGCGTCCATTCTGCGTATAAAAGGAGAATTCTCTCGTGATAGAAGGTTTTGGATCCTCGACTCCCTCAGCAGTCTCCCACAAATACCGGTCTAATGGAGTTCTGCATTCTCGGAGAATGATTCGCATCTTTAGCAATGGCTCCCCACATTTTAATTGTCGCATCTCATCGATGATCTTCCATGCCGCGTCCCAATCCGGGTCAGAACTTGTAGCTCGATTCATGTCATGTGCGTTGACCTCTCCCCAGCAAACGAGAGTAATATCTTGAAGGTTGTCGAAGTATGAAAGGCAATCCAAGTAGGAAAAAAACTATATGAACCAATTAGTATACAGCTTACTTAGTTGGCATTGACCCAGCGGCAAGTCGTGGACTCTGGGAGTGGAGGGTGCGAGGCGATGGATGGTACTAGCCTTCGAAATATCGGTCATCCAATCTAATTCTATCTTTCTCACATTCTTGCAGGATCGCATTACATCCTCGAGGCCTTCTATGCTAAAGGGACACCCCGCGTAGGTTGCGAGGTGACCAGTAATTCGTAGATCTTCAAGCGTTGCTCCAAGTCCACAAATCAACGAATACGGAATAGCGTGTGCCAATAACGGTGTAGGACAGTAAGCTTCGTTAGATTGAGTAGTGGAAACACCTTTCCGATGAGGCCAGCAATTGGATTCGAGTTCCCGGGTGGATCTTGCGCGTCTATGATTTTCAGGTGTTGCAGTTTCGAAAGGTGTTTCGCTGGAACGGATTCGAAGAAGGAAAGCAAGTTGATATTAATCAGCGTTAGCCGCTCTAGTCTGGAAAAGTCCCAGTGTTTCAGATACTGCTCTCTTGAAGGTGACCAGTGGTACGTGTCAAGATCAAGCTTCTCTATTGCGGGAAATTTGACTCGAAAGTTGCTAAGTGCGAAGAAATCAAGCATGTCTTAATCGCACTCAATTCTCAAAACGCCAATTCCTGGTCGATGGCCATGGGACTTTTCTTGACCCTTTGTAGAAGTGATACTTTCTGATATACTGATTGATCTAGTGGTGACCAGTGATTGTTGTGTATTATGAACGGTTGACTGGTCAAGTTTGAGGTTCTCAATGCAAAGCATCATATCGGTAACATATATGCTACAGTCTGCGAGTGGAGGTTGGCTGGGATCTAAGATGGCGGCTAGGTATTTTGAGGCTGTATACAAACAGGTTGGCTCGAATGGTCTCATCCTCTACCACCTTGAAAATGTCAGCGCAAACAATATAAAACGGCCTTGGACTTCACTGACATGAACTCAGTGAGCATTCCACATTTTGGAAGGAGTCGGGCAATCTCGGTGTGTCGATGTTGCGATTCGTCTCTGTGATATGCAGCAATTTCATATATTGTATGATCTGTTTCTGTGTTAAGTCAGCATAATTGATATGAAAGTGGTGGCTAAGATACTATTTGCCTTGAGCTTGAGTTGAGGAGGCTGTAAAATCGTAAGCATCTTTACGAAAGCATTGGACTGGTAGTTTCGACTTGAAAAGTCGACTCTGCGAAAGAGGAAAGGAATCACTACCAGCTCGGGCTGCCGTGACACTAATCGAGTAGTCCTAAGCCAAGGCATTAAGCTGGCAGTTGCTTCGTAGTGTTTCTCAGGGTACCTTTCGTTGGCCTGGGCCCAGATCTATGGCAATTGATGATTAGTTATTATAGCCTGGATCTTTCCTAGGACCAACTAACCTCGATAACCATGCCCCAAATTTTCGTTCGGCAGGTAAACATGTCTCTTTGACTGCGCTACAATTTGCTTACCGCGCGCGCCCATTTTGGAGAAGATTTTTGCGTTTCCGAGAAATGTTGCGATGTTCTTGCAATGTTGTTTGGGGTTTGGGGGGAGCAAACTAAGACTAAGGCCTTGCAAAGCGGATTGAGGACTAGCGCAAAATTGAGGACACTACCTAACCGGTGACGTAGGACAACCTGCCTTGCGCTCGAAATTCAAACCAGTCAAGCATCCGGACGGGTAGCGCGAGGTTTTTTCAACAGAAAGCCAGCACGAGATACCTATACGACCCAACTCTCCTTGCTACCTTATCCTCTCGGCTAAGAGCCATCAGCCAGCGTTCAAGAACTACCAAGCTTAAAAGGGCTCGGGCAAGCGTAGTAGTAGTAACTATATACTACTTAATTATTGATGATGGATGGCAAGGAACGGAAGGGGAATGGCCAAACGATGCAATGAGGAAGTTTTCAAGACAAACACTTAGGTCGTATGAGTCTGCGATGCCGAACAGCTGACAACTCCTAACACGCGAGCAAGCACGATCACTCAAGATGTTTAAGGGATGTATTTGAAGGAACGGAAGCAAAAGCTAAAAGCACGCTCGCAGAACAGCAGACTGGATATCAAAAGCAGCAACAAACATACGAATCCCACATGATACATCGGCAGGCACCTGCCCCCTTCCATCACCGCAAATTTCTGTCTCTTCCAGCACTTCTGTACCTATGCAGCATCAAAAAAAGAGTCCCCCAAGCTACCTATTATCGCTCTAATCGAATGTCATCCAGCTAATCCTCCCCGGAACCAGCAGAGCATAATATTACAATGACTATATATTCACCTCGGTGTCTCACGCTCCTCTACCTAGCACCCCTCCCATTCGAAAATCGTCACATTTCCATTCCTGGTCCAGCGCCTACTCCAACCCTCTCTCCCACGCATTCGGAGCCTCAACCAAAATTGGCGCAGGCGTACCCGGTGCCTCAAACCTTCCATGAACCAGCCCCTGGCCGTGCATCTGCTCCGGATTCGGACTCGGACTCCCACCTCCCCAATGGTGTCCATTTCCACCATACTGCTGTTGAGGCGGAGGCGAGAATCCGCCAGCACTGGGAGGTGGAGGAGTCGGATACCCATTCACGCCCATAACAGGAGTTTTATATTCCGACATCGGGGACACTGTATATGCGCCTTGGTGTTGTACACTTTGCGACCTGTTGTCTTGTTAGAATCACCAAAGATCTTTCTTTGGGAGAACGCTATGGTTGTCCGAGAGAGCAGGGAAAAGGCTCATGGCGCCTTCCTAGGACCTTCCAGAGAGAAGAAAACCAAATTGTGACAGGAAAAGACATACCTCTCTTGAGCACCCTGGTTATAACTTGGTGGAAACGCATACCCCTGACCCTGACCCGGATTCGGACCCTGATTCGGACCCGAATTCGAATTCGACATGTTATTAGCAGCAGCAACCCGTCTGCGCTTCCGACCAAGACAACAACGCCAAATCGCAAGTATGGCTACGATAATAATAACCGCCACGCCACACGCAATCCCAATCATCGCCCCCTTTGTAAACGTAATACTCGCCGTCGCTCCTCCATTCGTTCCTGTTGATGTACTGCTCGCTGACGCTGCTGTGTTTGTACCTGTTTGTGCACCGGAAACAGCGGAGGTGATGGTCGTTACTCCTCCTCCTTGCAGGGTACTCGTTACCACCAGTGTACTTTTCACTATTCCGCCAGTTTGAGTAGCTACGGAAGTTACCGCGGCACCGCCAACTTGAGATGCTGGCGTTGCGATCAAAGAGGAAGCAACGGCTTGGTCTGTAGGCTCACAGATACCGGCGTAGCCGTGGAGGGGGAGGACGCCGTATTGGCCTGGTTCGCAGCAGAAATATTCGCCGGAGGAGGGCAGGGCATACCTATGATCACCTCGTCAGCCTTTCTTCCCTTACATATTCCTTTTCTTCTTCCCTTCCTTTCCCTTTCACATTTTTCAAGAGAGAAACTTACATATCCCACGTCGAATTCGCACAAACAGGAACATTCTGAACGACATTCACGCAATCGACCGAAGAAGGGCAGCAATAAGGATGTATGTTACCAGAGCATGTTTGCCCCGAGGGACAGCATGTTGGATTTATACTCCCCGACCCCGTATCGCAAGCAACGGGCGCGTCGGAGGGACAGGTTGAGCCTGGGAGGCCGAGGGCCCAGCCGCCGTTGTAGCTTGCTCTCTTAAGTACATCATCTCCTTTCCTAATGAGAGGTGCACGCTCGAGTGCTTGTGTTGTTGCGAAGATGGATGGGGATAGGAAGAGTAACGAAAGGAGGGGTAGAGAAGACATTTTGGGTATGGAATTTATGAGGAAAATTCAACGGAAAGGAAGAAAAGAGAGGAAAGGAAGAGATCGTTCCATGATGGCGGAAGGGAATAGGACGCCATGTCAAGGCACACAGCATGGGATGGGAGCGCCCATCGCCCCCTATCATCACCGCGTCAAAACATCATCATCTCGCCAGGATGGCACTCATTCGCGCCTGGTCCTTCCATCCTCCTATCATCGATTGGCTCCTCGCAGCAACCTCCTCATGGGACTCGGAATATTTGGGACAAGCCCATACAAAAGAAGCAAAGCGTTGCCGCTGCACAGCCAACGAGATCTCAGATAAGAACTATAATTGAACTACAATTGCGGTTGGGAAAAGGAGAAAGGACGACTGCGGCTGAGCTGCATACAAAATCCGAAAGTTGCAGGGTTGTGATTCGTCGCTTGACGTGTGGCTTTGGAGAGAATCAAGCCTTCGGTACTTGCCATATGGAACTTGACGAACAAGATTGTTTGTTCAACAGGGACGAGTTATGCATATCTCTGCGCCCTCAGGTGAAACGAGAATCTGGAACATGGTGTCAGGTTACCGGCAGGTTGGGTGTTCTCAACTCTTGCCGAGATCTGTGAACTGTTAGTGTGGTTGAAAGATTGAAATGGTGATAGCTTCACGACAAAAGTGAGAAAAAGGTTAGAGGTGGCCGAATCTCTCATTTATCTGCCTCTGACGAGGGCGCTCATCTGGTAAACCGAACTAGCCGGAGAACCTAAAGTTCATGATCATCAAGAACATGATACACAACTACCGCTCCAGCATCCCCATGCATCCCAACAGAAAACCAAACCAAGGAGATTGAGTGGCGCGAAGAAGTCGCCCGACCTAGTAATGTGGTGAACATCCTTTCCTCCACATCCGCATTCTTTCCGCCCACAGAGCGTTCCGATATGGGAGAGGAGAGAGGGTAGTTCGAAAGCAAACGCATTCCTTCCATTTCCGATTCCGTGTGATTGATCCAAAAACAGCAAAGCAAGGGTATATTAAAGAGTGGAGGATGATGTTTAACTCATCGGAAGGCGGCCAAACCTCATGATGTGATGAAGGGAAATGAGCAGCGATGGAAACGCATGCTATTTCCAAATTGGTCCAATCTGATGGAGATAGCAGTCGTCCTCTGTACAATTTGACACCAGTGCCGAGTACCTGACGCGAACAAACTACGCAACTTTAGATGGTCGTGGGAGATTTGGAGTTCCTGTCACACAAACATATACTGTCAGCACTTTATTTCATCCCAAGAAAGGAAAGGAAGGAGGAAGGAAGACTTACCCCATCTCCACAATGTCATCGACATGATTGCATAGGGCCACGAACAGATCAAAGAAAAGTTTACCTCCACTCTCCATTTCTGTCTGCATGGTTCCGCTCCTCTTAAATGTCTTGCGACATCTAATGATCAGGGCAAGATAATGAGCGCGGAGCCGCGAGTCCGAGTCCGGCGTGTTGTCATACGCATACCGCGCAGAACGGAGGATCGTAGCGACCTCGATTCCACTCTGCAGACCTTGCTTCCGAAGCGCAAGGCGTTTGAGTTCCTCGAGTCCGTACTTCTCCGCCGCACAGTATATGACGGTGTCTTTTAGAATGTGTTCTCCCACGCTGGAGATGAATGTTGTAGCCTCGACGGAGCCGCGGCCACCTGTGTTTTCGGGGTTGGGTGAGCTCGCTGCATCTTCGAGTTCCCAAGAGTTTTTGCGCTTGTTGTGGAGCAAGCGGGGGTAGTAGTCACCCTTCTGCAAGGTATGCGATCAGTATATATACTTCCAATGAACATGGCAGACATACGTATAGATACTCGAGAACACAGGAGAAGATTTCTGGTTCCTCGTCTGGAAGATCGATCCTCTTACTCTCGGCCTCGAGGAATTGGCCTCTAATAGCCGCCGCAAAGAATGGCGACGCGCTGAGGACATCCTCGTGGGCTGCGAAAAGTCGTCCTTCCTTGCCGACTTTGAATGTGACTATCGGTGAGGTCAGAGTGCTGTTATTCGCACTCGTCAGTTAGGCTCCAATTCCGTTTGCGACAACAACTCACCTCCCGACTTGCGGGCTCCGATCGAACGACTTCTGCAGTTTCGACACCTTCGCGGCATCCTTATAAGACTTCTTTAACTTAACCACCCTGTCCACGCGATCGTTGGTTCGGAAGGAGCGCTTGAACATGGAGGCCATTGTGTGTTGACGTCGAGTCTATCTTATCGGGATGGTGGGGTATATCGGAGAAAGATTGACGAAAAGAGTGTCGAGGGGTTGAAGACTGACGCACAAAGGATTGACAGGGTCCTGGAAGAGATCTCCAGATATTCAATGAAAGTCTGAAGATTCTTGTGAAGTATTTGCGACCCGAGGTGTGGTGAGGAAGGAAGAAGAGAAGACGCGCGAAATGCGTAGATGATATACCCGGTTGCCTGGCAAGCATCGCACGTGATAGGAGAGAATGTAGAGCCCAAGTTGGGCGGGAAGCGATTCCGTTTGGAGAGTATGTTTGGGATGTGCCTGGATTGCAGGTTTAACTTTGTGGTTGTGCCTGTTCTTATTCGTCCACATGTCATGCAAGACAATCGTCAGTGTTGATGCCTGTCCAAGGAAAACAGAGGAGGGAGCGGGAGGGTGGGCGCAGCAACACGCGAATCAAGGCGGACGAGCACTGAAGGGCATAGACCAGACTTGGCAGCACTGCCGAGATGAGGCTGGAAAGGTAACCGAAAACACCAGGAGGAGTGGGTGAGTAATCATGAAATGCAGAATTGAAAGCAATTGAGAGGAAAGTAATCAGATGAGAGCGGCCAGACTTCTTCAGGAACCGTATAACAATGCAATTACGATATTTATGCTTACTTCTAGCTTGGCATAGTCGGTGGAGAATGTGGGGATCATGCACAACAAGTGGAGAATGATATAAAGGTGGAGCTACTTCTGGGAATGTTGTTATCGATAGAGTTTCTACATACTGTATATAAGGTATGAACATGAAACAAATTGGCCGCGGATACAACAGCATTAATCCTTCGAGATACACCATTCCTACCTTCAGAACTCCTTCCGTGCTTTTACTCCCATGACAAACCATACCGACGAACTTTCGTCCTACATGTGTGAAACGCCAAAACCAAAATAATTAAACCCAGAGGTATCCCCAAACTCCTTCGCTTTATCACAAAGATCAAACTCCAGACTGAACAGCGAGTCCTCCTCCTCCATCTCCTCACCCGGACTGCTCAACCACTCACTATACTCCCTTAAGAGCAGCAACTCCCGCCAACATGCGTAACAAGCAATCATTCCGCATCCAAGACATTCAGCAGCTGCGCACTCAGCAATGACTTGGAACGATGTTTGCTGACATCTTCCACAAGTCTGTTCTCCGACCACGCGCTTCCAGGTCCCTTCTAAGTGCCAAGGTCCTTCTGCTCCGTGTGCGATAGGGTCTGGTACATCGGCTGCGGCTTTGACTCGAGAGAGTGCTTTCCAGATGTTGATTGCTTGTCCTCGTCGATCGATCATGGAGAATAACGGTGACTTGAGGTCGCGTGGACCTAGTATGCCTAATGCTTCTCGAATGCGATCCTGTCTTGCTTTGGCTTCTTCCGTCTCGTATTGTTTCCAATCGCGTTCCATATTCTCGATTATCTCTTCCAAACGTGCTCTCGCCTCCTCAATCGTATGTACCAACTTCACAGCATATGCTCTTCGTCCATCCAACAACTTCTTGAGAATCAGATGTTCATCCTTGACCACCGCACCAGCTTGTCTCGACCTCTCAGCAGCTTCATAAAACCTCCTCGTAATCTCTTGGTCCGTCTCCCTCATCTGCCTCTCCAAATCCGCTTCCAATTTCTGGATCTGCTGCTGACACTGAACAATCAGCAACATATTCCCCGTCCTCTTTTCTTCCCAACCCTTAAGTCGTCGCATGTAATCCTGTCTCGCCATGACTTTCCAAGCCCTAGCTCTCCCTCTTCGCTCAGCATCTGCTTTCGCAGCTTTATCTTTCGAACTATTGCTGGCAGATTTCGAGCCTTCTGTTTGAAATCCTTGACCAGCATCTTTATCAACATCCTCCTTCCTCCTCCTCGCTCTCTCCGCTCCGTTCATCTCCTCTTCTCCCTCTTTATGCCACTCATACCCCTTTCCCCCTTCCCAATCCCACTCCCATTTTCTCTTCCCAGCCCCATTGCTACTCTCACCACCACTCCCAAATCCCCCAGCTGCACTTCCCGCATTTGCTCCCACCCCAAGCCCAATCTTCACAACCCAATAGTTCCTATCATACTCCCTCCTCTTCCCCTCATCCTTTAGTGTTTCCCAGGCCCGCAAAAGAGCTTGGAACTCCTTCGTGGCGTTGGGGGATTTGTTTTTGTCGGGGTGGAGGAGGAGAGCTAAACGTTTGTAGGAGTCTCGGATGGTTTCGAGGGGGGAGGATTGGGGGACCCGAAGGATTGCGTAGCTGTTATCGTTAGTTGGGGATTGGGTGATGGGATGGGATGTGGACGGGGAAGAGGGGGAGGGAGAGGGGGTAGGGAGAGGGAGAGGGAGGACGAACTAGTCTTCTTGGAGAGAATTTAGGGGGTCGGCCATGCCATTGTCGAGCTTCGTTCACGTTCCCATACAAAACTCTGTTGTAATATAAATATTTATATGAACGAGGTGGTCGGTCCCTCGTTTCGTGTTTCAATCGTGTGTGGCCTTCGTTGACAGGCAGATCAGGGTCCAGGAAGGAGGGGAAGATAAGGATGAACGCGATGGGAGGCCTGCATGGTGAAATTCAAAAGAGCCTAGGCATGGGGTAATAGGTAAGGTATGGCGAGGCTGCGCTGCGCTGCGCCGTATCGGTTTATGGTATGCTATGGTGGTTCGTTGGTTGGCGGTGGGGTGAGTTGTTGGGTGTCCGTGTCTATGTTTGTGCCTAGGCAGCTTGTCGTAGTAATCTGGATGAAGAGGATGGACCGAGGCTTGTGGAAAGGCTAAATTTATTTTTAGGGAGTGGGTCTCTATCACGGGTTTGCTTAACATTAATGCTCGAACTTCAATGGATTTGAAAAATATTTCGATCAAGACAAATAATTAGAAGGGTAAAAGATCGTCAACAAGATCTTCAAGTGACATCGAGCATTCGCGACTTGATGCTCTCCATGAATCCAAGTTGCCTCTGTCACGTGTATCACTCCCCACCTCGGTATGTCTAACTTGAGGAGACGGAAAAGGAAGAAGGCTTCCTTTAGTCTGCATATAGTGTCCGCGGTCTCGCGGCTCTTCGCATTTGCTCATCGTTATTGGACCATGCTAAGTATCTGACAGGTCTAGGCCAGTGCTGAATCCGGGGAGGGTGGCAACTTCAGGGAAGCCGAGGCCAGTCAGTAATCGCCACCATCACTTTCCAAACCCGTTGTTGGAATGACCCAGAAGCCGACAAGTTGAGGAGTAAAGGCAGAATCTCGTAATGACGGGTAACTTCATGTTCTATCTCTGAATTCAAAAGCAGAACATTAATTGCAAACGCCATCCCAATGCTCTAAAGGTATCGTCTCATCTATAAAAACCCACAACCCCATCTAAACGCCATCGCTATGCAAACCTCGAAGCTCCTTATCCCCTCAAGTCCCCGTCACTATCTATCTCTTAGCAATCCCACACTTAGCCAAACAACTATCAACCCCCTTCGCAATATTAGCAGGAATCTTGCTCCTGAATATCTTAATATCCCGTCCATCAACCGCAATCTCCCCACCAGAGCTACCCCTCACAATCTCGTCCTCAAGACCAAAGTATTCCCGAGCAATTTGTCCAACGCCTGGATCCTCGCCAGGGAAAGAAGCAACAAACACCGCATCAGTGCAGTCAGGATTGAACTCGGTGTGTACCGCTCCCTGAGGAAAGACAGTCATCTCCCACTTATTCAAAGTGTGGTTGAGATGTCTGGCCCCATTCTCAGCGGTAACAGACGCGAATAATCAACCTTCAACAACAAGATTGAGTTCCGCTGCTCTCGGATGGACGTGAGGAATGTTGAAGCCGCATGGGGCGAGGAAACCGATAGCGACTGATCCACCCTGGGCCACAAGAGCAGGGAAAGTAGCATGGTCTGCGCGAACGATCTTCCCGCCCATACCGACCGTTACGCCTTGCGCGGGTGCCGTTTTACAGGGATCGGCGAAGTTGAAGATGAAGTCGTTGTCTGATAATAGAGCTATGCGCTCTACTGAGTTGGGGGCGAGTGTGAGTTGGGCGAAGAGGGATGGGTTTGGGGTTGTTGAGGAGCAGGTTGTTGGTGGGTGGAGGAAGAGGAGGCTGGGTGGACGGAGTTGGAAGTGAGAGAAGAGGAGGAGGATTGTGCGTGGTTGGCGGGAGTGTGGGACGCGGCCGGGGTGGTGCTGGTGAGGAGTGTGGTGCGGGATGCGGTGATAGCTGTGCTTGCTCCTGTGGCGCCGGTGGCTTTGATGGTTGTGTTTGATATGCCCTATGGTGCGGCGATGGCAGAGCCGGCTAGGAGAAGGGCTATTGAAAGGAAGGAAGTTTGGGTATACATTTTGATGGTTGTTGATGAGGGAAGAGTTGGCTGAAGGGAAATAGCGAGTAGTATGATAATAGAGTAGGAAATACAAAAGATTGTATCGATGGAACCGATGAAATGACCTGGGATAGAAGCAGAAAAGGAAATGCTGAGTAGACTAGGAAATGCTGTTGATGATGAGATGCTGAATGAAGCTCTTGGGATGAAGATACTGCCTTCTCTTATACGCACCATCTCGAAGATTGAGAATGATACTCCAATGCAGAATGTAGCATCAATGTATTGGTGTGCGCATCTTCAAGAACGCCACTGAACGAACTCGGAATGCCATTCGTCCCAGGATTGATCTTCCAAAGCCTGAGGTTCAGAACATCAGCCCGCGCCCCACCACCGTCACAAGAAAGACGATCTGCTTACCTTGGCGTGAGCCTCCATCCCCACGAAGGTTATAAAAACACTTAGCCACGATCAAAAGACATGGTTCAGCCATTTCTACGACATCGCGGACTTGATTCGCAGGCTCAAAAGAAAGGTGACAGTGCGTGTTCGCCAAAAGCAGCCACAATGCACGCCAAGTGTCTTTGAGCTTTGGGCTGCCAGTCAGCATCTTGAATATCGACATAGCATAGCTTTGCACCCCACCACTAAATTAATAATAGCTTATCTGGGAGAGATGCAGCATGCAAGAATCTAAATCGAAGCATCTTCGGCCATCTTGACAATGAGACTCTGGAATGAGACTGCAAAAATGTTTCTCCACGATCTTCGAGGGGGAGGTATGCATTGACGGTGAACAATATCACAGCACTATTTCAAGAGCTTCGAGGGCTTCGAACGCTTCGAGGAATAGCTTCTCCACCTCCACCACACCTCGCTTGTCAGCGACTTGACGAGCCCAATATCACTGAGGCATTCGCACTTGCATGCCAGCAGATAAGGCTGAGGTTCAAATTTCCGCCATGGCCTCTGGACGTAATTCAATGAATCGAGATCCTTACTTGACCTGCCGAGCTAGCATTCTGCACACTCAGCAATTCGTGTCGACGTGTTGACCGTATGCCTACCACCTCGACGGAGTCCACATCATCGCCCAATGTAATCCACTTGATTCTACACAGAGGCAGATTCTCCCAGCCGGTGTTGTAGCATGCCAATTGTGACATTGTAGGGATTTGGATTTGTATTGGTGAACACGATTGCGACGCTGGAAGAGAGTGTAGCATCGAGCGCTAAGCCGAGCTGAAGAGCAGGTTGATTGATTGTCGAGCTATGCGTCAGTCTACCATAATTGGTGTGGAGGAATCGTCGGACGTGATGCGACGTAGGGCAAAGGGTTCCTTGCTAGGGTGATTGTTGCTGGAAGCTTTGGCGTTGGCAGAAAAGATCGAGTGCCTCAGGCTTCCATGCATTCAAAGCCAGACAGCGGTTTCAGCATCACATCGATCGCTTCACAAACGTATCTCTATTGGTATTTCAATCATAACGCAATAGTTTGTCGCTGCCCAACTTTTGGTGTATTTTTATGCTCGTTTCGACTGATTCCAATGCCCCCGACGAACCTTCGCTCTTTTAATGCTTCCGCACACTAGACGACGCCATTCGATAGGATGAACGCGAATGGACATGCATTTCATTATGCCGAGGACAATGTCCCAGGAATCTCTGGGACTTTCAGGAGTTTCAACACAACATAGAGCACGCCAACATCTTGCTTATCCCTCCTCTGCAGCCGCTCAGCCAACATAGTTCCCGTCACTCTCTCCTCCTTCGTTTCCGCACCCTCCTTGCCTGCTCGATCTCCTCCAAGGCTTGATCCAAATATTCATATGGATTTACGGGTGGCGGAGCGGGGAGGACGACATTTTCCGTGTCGAAGACCTGCTGCTGGAACCTCCATTTGATCTCGGGCAATGTCCGTCCTGGGTGGGAAGCTCTCCAAGAGGTAATCATGTTATTCACATCCTGCAACTCTCTAGATGACTTTATGGATTCCCATTGGACCAACTTGTCCGGATGCACCTTAGTCGCTATTTTCCAGCTCCTTAAATGTCCGTTGACCTCATCAGCATACGGCCATGGCGGCAAGGCGGGAAAATGTTCTTCCAGCGACCGCCTTGAGATCATAATCGTAATCGTCTCGAGCGCCGGATATGCAGCGCAAACCCGGTCCAGATCTGTCTCCGTGAAGCGAGTAGAACTTACTAGACAGCCAGCGAGGACCGCTAGGTGCCTCAATGTCCCTTGAAATGTGGTACTTTGACGCGTCGGTCTAAAACGTGTGTGGTTCCAGAGGGTATCTATCTCCGGCATCATCCAGAACCCGGCACGCCTCCTTGTCCCACGTCCTTCGGGACAGTGCCATTTGTACAGATGGTGGTTTCGATCCTCCAGAGGACTGCCGGTGCTTGCAGTGATTGGGTTGGCAATGCCTAGCCACTCATACCGTGCCTCGCGGCACACTTGAAGGATGGCAGGGTTAGGTCGCGTATAAGCAAACTGGCTATTGCGCTTCAACCGACTGCGGGACGGAGATTCGACCACAAATGCAGGCTCTGGCGTGACAAATCCCCATATGAGCAGGCGAATCTCTGTTGGTAACTTTGGAAATAGGACGAATTCCGTGGCTGGTACTGACTTTGAGACGGGACCAGGAAGGTCTGCAATCGGGCGTGATCGCAAGTTGTAGGTCTGCTTTGGCTCTGCTTTCTCCCATCTTTTCTTGGCTGTAGGAACGTCAGCAGAGTCCGGGCAAAGCTGGGGCTTTGAGAACACTACTCACCAGCTCCACTAAACCTACTCACTCTCCCACTCTGGCCCATGAATCTCTTCGCATCAGCAGCTCGCTTCTTGCCCTTGTTATTCTTTGACGCCATGATCGTACTTCGGTGTGGTCTGTCTTGGTGATATGAAAAGATAATATATCATGCAGAAGTTGCCGAAAGCCAGCGTGGGTTAGCAATTCATGGGATAACGTTGTTTGTTGATAAGTTGATGGTTTCTAGATGGAGGTCCAGGTTGTGGTTTGTTTTGACTCGGGGTTGGTGCGTTGTGAGGGAAAGTGGAGGGGTGTGAGGTAGCTTCCTTGTTGGTGTTGAAGTGAAGTCATCTCTGAAGTTTTGAAGAAGGAGCAATGCGCCTTCGTGCACTCATCTATTAACCGTTTCTTCGATAAGCAGGATATCACCATCGTAGATTGTCCCGTAGAAGGGGATTGAGACACGAGGGGCATTTCACCTAGTTGCTTCCTTGTGGGCATTGCTATGTCGCTCAATAGATGCCGACGTCTGCGTCTTTTCCTACGTTCACATACGCGTTTGCATTTTCGGCATCTCAGTGTGAAGTTTGGCGGTTCATTGATTTTCTATGCTAGAAAAGAAAGCAACGCTGGTGTATGATCGAGTAGTCCTACAGGTAAACAAGTGTGTTGTTATCCGGGCCTCTGCTCATTAAATGCCGGTCCGTCTGTCGCGTCTCCCAACATCTGCAATAGAAAGCGCTAAGGCACTAGCCCGAAGCCAGCCCGCAATTGACCTCAGAAATTCAGTAAAAGATTGCGTGGGAAAAAAAGAAAAGAAAGCAGAAATAATCCTTGCATCCTCTGCCCCAGCAATAGTAATATCGCAGCCCTCCCGAAAATGACCCCGCAAATTTCCAAAGGCACCACCCTTCAGCTGCGCTAGGAGGCGTTTCTGGGCGTAGTGCAGGGTCTTGGCCTCTCCTGACAACAATGTCTAGTACAGCCGAAAGAGAAAAGCCTGCGTCTGCCGTGCTGACACTATCGGTAAGATGTTAGCAAAAGGTCCCAGTAGAGGTCTAACAGTGCTTACTTCTTTCTAGATGTCTTTGCTCGCCGAGAGCCGCGCCATTATCTTCTTGTCCTTCTTCGCCTTCTTGCGTTGTTTCTCAACTGCCTCTTCCTCCCGATCGATCTCCTCATAAGGATTCTTGGGTGATTTCGGAAAGACGATGTTCTCTACCTCAATCACCTGCTGCTCAATTCTCCATTTGATTATCGGCACTTTGAGCTTTGGGTGGTCCTTCTTCAACTGCTCGATTTTACTGAGGCTCTCCCTTTGTTGCCAACTAAGAAAATCCAAACCAGGATGTTTTCCGCCAAACATCAACGGATTCACCGCCCCATCAATCTCTTTCTCGAATGTGATACCTGTAGCATAGTAACGCATACTGATGTATCTCGAGATTGAAAGTATTAAAGTCAGCGTCTCGAGGGCGGGAAAGATTGTGTTCAAACGCTTGAGATATTGTTGATCCAAGTAGCAATGCATAATGGCCAAGTGCTTCAATTTCCAAGCAATGCTGAGGTTTCCGATGTTTTCACCTTGCAGTCGCCAAAACGTATCAATCTCGGTAGATATGTAGAAGCCTCTTCCATCGTTTCGAGTTCGACCTCCCGAGGTATGGAATGTATAGACAGGATGGCCTCGCTGTTGGCCGGGGAGAGTCTGATCGTTCGGATCTGCAGCTAGAAATTCGTTGCGTGACTCTTGACAGACTTGAAGGACGGCAGGTATGGTATGGATGTAATGGAGACGACGCTTGATGCTCTTACTCAGGACTTGTGTTACGTATGCCGGCTCCGGAGCGGCGAGACCCCAAATAATGATACGGAGTTCGATGGGGAGTTTGGGGAACAAGGTGAACTCGGTGAGTGGCCCGCTTGCGTCTGGTTTCGTCATAGCTGAAAGTGACTCTGTGTTGTTGTTAGGACCTGAGTTCGCAAGGTCCAGATTTACTTACCAATATTCTGGCCGACACCAGGTGCAGATCCGTTCCCGTCGGCCGTCGCAATCACGCTGTTCGCAAGGGTGGCCATACTTACGCGTGGATAAAGTCTCTGTGTATGGTGCGCAGAAAGAATATAGAAGGTCTGGTAGACACTGAAAAGCTGAAGTCGAAGGGTAGCCCTGTTTCTATGCGCGAGGACGATAGGTAAAGCCTGCGACAAGGAAGCGCTTTTGGAGTCACAGAGCTTTGATCGTGCTTGATGGCTCGATGTTCTTTTAGTGTTGCTGTATCCGAGCTCCGTGTTGTTTTTTGTTTGCTGAAAGGGTTGTTGGAGTCCACAAGTGCCCAGAGATTCGGAGCTAGCGTTCGCTTAAAGCTAGCGTCAACCTCGAGGAAAGAGCAACCTTTGGAGATTCTCGGCTTGAATTTGGCTCTGAAGGTGACGCGTATGGATCTTTCTATGATTCTAGGAACGGCGTTCTTCAGATTTCATTGTTCTAGCGATTGTCGGATGTCTCGGATTAAAATCGATGTTCACCCTAGCTCAGTCATCGCCCTCTATCACTCAACAGTCCAACATTCCCTGGGCTCAATGGGCCTTCTTTCCTAAGCAAATTCAATCCCTGGTCAACATACTCTGGCCATATTAGGCACAGTATCTCAGCTCAGCCCAGAATTCTCGACTGACTTGTCCCGGCTGGGAGGCTACAAACGATCAACATCCTTAGCCCACGCCTCAGCCCACCCAATCTTCCCGAGCGCCTCTCTCTTTTCGAAAACAGGATCATCATTTTCTTCATCATCCTGTTCCGTGGCCACTCTCGGGGTTACGATATTCTCTCACACCATGAACCGGTCCTCGAATCTCCACTTGATTGTCGGAAATCTCATCTGGGAGCACTTGATCTTCAACCGCTTCAAGATCTTGATTGTTTCCTGTTGCTTACCGCCAAAGTAGTGCGTTGGCCAAGGAGAACTGTTACAGATCACCACTAGATTCAATTCTCCGTCGCTCTCAGGTTGAAACGAGTACTCCTCTTGAGAGTATAGCGCCACCATGTCTTTCGGGACCAAACACCTCAGCGTCCCTAGTGCAGGTAGCATCTTTCTCAGGGACATGAAATCTGATTCGATGAACTAGTTGAATGTGACTGCCAGGAATCTCAGCGTTGGTGGGATGCTCAGCTGCATCATTCCAGCCTATCTGTTACTCGATAATGAGACACCAAGTTCATTTCCATCGAGAGGATCCTTCTTGCCCCGGAACGTATCAACGTCCGTCGACATAAAGAACCCTCTACTGCTGACTCCCTGGTAGCGTTCATCGAAATGGATCTTCTAAACTGGATGTTCTCGTCGTCGGCGCTCAAGCGACTAGTCTTCAGGATTTTCGGTTTCCATGAACTCCTCGTGGGACTCACGACAAGCATGCAGAACGGCTAGTACAAGACAGGTGTAGCACATCAGTCCATCAAATTTACGACTCTCGTGCTGGACGATGAATGATGTGCGGGTGCAGCCAAGCTCTAGATGTAAAGGCGGATCTCAATAGATAATTTCATGAAGATGGTAAACTTGGAGAGAGCCATAGCATGCGCTCTTACTCGTTTTGATTTGCGCGTCCTCAGAATCTTGCCCGTGTCATTATCAACATTTGTACTATTTGGTTCAAGTTGCGCCAAAGTAACTTGCTAGTCTTATTCTTCCCACCAACAGCAAGTACGGTAGCCACCAATGTCATACTGCTCTACCAACGCTCCTCGAACGAGTTCGAAACCATGTTTGCGCGAGGTGTAGCGTAGTCTTGGTGCGGAAAAACCCACCGACGAAGGCAAATATCGGACCGAGTCTGAGGCTCACCAACCCTATGAAAGCAGTGCTCCAGACTTTCACTCTAGACTTTTTAAAGAACCAACCACAGAGCTTGAAAATATCCACTTTAAGCCTCTGCAAGGGTTTTATGACGTTTATAAAGCCTTTGAGACTACGTAAAGGGGGTAAATAAGCTTCTGTATGTTTTAGTAGGGGTTAAAAACAAGGGTTTTATAGCTTTATAAAAGCTTTAAAACAACGTGAAAGGGGTAAATAAGTTTCCGTATGCTCTTGTAAGGGTTGAGATCAAAGGTTAAAGCCACCCGAAAAGATTCCGAATACTTGTAGGGGTTAAAAAAACAAGGGTTAAAGCCACTAAAGAGATTCCGAGTACTTGTAAGGGCCCTTTTCTTTCGGAATGCTTCGGGCCGGCTAAAAAAAAAAGTTGCTAAACGTGCTTTGGACGTGCTTTTAAGTCTATTTTCTTAAATATTAACGTTAAAAAAACGAGGATAAAAAGAATTATTTTAAAATCCAAAGTTTGGTTTGGGTAGGTCCTTGTGCGTGGGCATAATAGGCGTGGGCGGGTGTGCAGGCACAAGCAAGAGAGACAAAGGCAGAGAGCCCTTAAAGGATTGAGAGCTTTCTGGGAAATGAAGAGTGGATTTTTAGCTTGCCGAGCCTCAAATTGCGCCCCTTGCTGCTCTCATTCTTGGCAGATCCAGTCGCAAATGAGAGCACCCAATTAGAGGCCCTCCTCAGCTGTCTGTGCTCTCACCTATTTTTTTGCATAAAAGTCTGGACATGCTTTCTTAGGGCAAAAAGGCTCATAGAATTTGGCCATAATGAGGACATTTTCACGTACAGATTTCTTCACGTGGAGGGATTCATCTTCTTCTGCTACGATTGGAAATATACTACTGCTTTATATAGGAAGACATGAGACTTTCCCAAGCTTCGTAATCTTATACTAAAGAGCATCAATCTACAGTACATCAGTTCTTCGCGACCGTTCCTAGGACCGACCTTGAGAATCTACATACCTTGAGGCCGCATGGCGACACATGAGAGTCTAAACGACCCTGGGGATGTCCGTGCACTTCTCGCACCATTCTTTGAACACTTCAAGAATCTCAAAAAGCTTTCTATCTCATCAGCAATGGCAAGAATTTTTGTCTCCAATCTTCATCTGCGGTATTGGTAGCAGTCTCCACAAGTTGCATTTGGAGGACCTCGCTGAGGTTGCGAGAAGCCTCTCCTGCAAGAACCTTGATCGTATTCGAATTCGTTACACCGAATTGAGCTCAATCAATATTGACTTTCCGACAAATGCACAAGAAGTAAGTTACTATTTTAGCCTTAATTGCCATTTTTATCTTCACTTGGCTGCTGGATATCGATGGTACGTCTACTGACTCATTGCGAAACATTAGCAACAGAAGTTTCTGGAAATACTAGGCCGCTTTGAATTAGTTTAGGTCATCGGTGTCAACACTGAAGACAACTTTGAGATCATTGATCTTGATGCCGGTGAGGTTGACGATGGAAAGGCGCGAACCATCCTTGAAAACGGCTAAGCACGGGAAACCCCTGATTAGAAGTTGAGTCAATACATACTAGTTCTAAGAATAGCGCAGGGTGTTGGAGGGCTGGGACTAAAGCAGCGGTCTTGAAGTTCGTTTTCCTGCAGAGCGATTGGCAAACTAAAGGAGAATATAAGACGCATGGTCTGGTTTTGGTAGGGAATATATAGAAGGTAGCGAAACTGTTCAATAAATCTCGATTCTTTTTCCTTTGGCCTAGGCAGCTTGATATCCTAAGTCAAGTTGGAGTGGCTATGAGATCTGAGACATTGGCCCCTCTTCATATTCGCTTAACGGTATGGGTAACCTTCGGCTCTACAACATCCACCACTCCCTTTTTTAATTGATTTAATGCATACATCCCCGTTGTGGCTTCGATTTTCGGAGTTCATGATGCTCTCTTATGATTAGTCAGATAGGTGACCATGATCTTGCTGCGAGACGATTTCAGCCTCCTTCTCGAAGTCCACCCAAAGCACAAACAAGGTCTGTACCACCACTAAAACTGCACTACCAGTTACAAGACCTCCCCAAAGCCCAAACAGACCCATATCCAACTTGAAACAGAAATACCAAGCAGTACTCATACCGACGCCGTAGTAGGCTACAATGTTGCTGTACAATACGAAGTGCACTTTTCCTGCCCCTCGTAGGATTCCACAGGCGCCGTTGTTAGACAAGTCTAAGACTTGGAAAAGCGCTATGATAGGTAGAACCTGAGCTGTCAGCCGCACCACGGGTTCGTCGTCTGAAAAGAGGTAGCCGAAGGAGTTTCGGACGAGCATGACGAGGATGAATTCGAAGATTCCAATTATCAGGGAAAGTATATATGGCATACGAAGGGCAAATTTGAGACCCTTAATATTTGCTGCGCCCAAAAGGTTGCCTATGCGATGACTTGACGCGACGCTGATGCCCAGCGGTATTGTGTAGAGGATCATGTCAGACGCCATGATAATCTATAAGAGGTTAGCTTGTTCTACATGGGTTTTGGTATGATGCATATACTCCCTGAGCTCCTATGGCAACTTGGTCGAGTCGAGCAGCCATCATGGCAAGGATCTCGAAACTGTGGGATGTTAACACACGTGATTCGGGATAGAGGCTGGGGATGACGTGCCTAAAGCTCTCAGCAGCCTGCGTGAAGATGCCAGTGATTGCAAGATTTGCAAAACGCTTCCAGTCCCTCAACTTTCCTCTACTAAATCCAACCCAGCAAGGTACAGTGTCCGGAATACTCGAGGTATACGCCAACAAAAGCAATAACGTACTTGAGTGGTAAGCTGTGTGTGCGAGAGGAGCACCAAGATATCCCAAATGAAATACTTGGACGAAAAGAACATTAGCCACCAGGCCGATGGCAGCTGCCACCGCAATAGCATAGCTAGTGGGAAAGCTGTGTCCTTGCACCTGGAGAAATTTCTTCAAACACTCCGCCACAACTTGCAATAGACCGCCTGGGATCAGAACTTTAAGAAACATCCCGGTCGCTGTTGCAAAATCTTCCTCCTGCCCCAGTACAACGAATAGGCGTCCAGAAAACCACCAGAGAGGTACTATGACCAGGGTGTAGAACGTAGCAAGCACCAAGACCCCGCGCTGGAGGTAATTTCGCAGCACAAATGCTCTCTCTTCAGGCTTCACGGATGTGATGGCTTGGGAGCACAATGTATCCAACGCTGTTGCTCCGCCTAATGCAATCATCGATCCAGTACTTGATGCAAACATGTAGCCATATGAAGTGACACCTAACTCAAACGTTCCTAGCCCACCCACAATCAAGATGCTGGATGCCTGGACGAAATTCTGAAGAGCAAACGACGACGCGATGGCGAATGAGGCACGAAGGAGTAATAGCAACTCAGATCCATATTGAGGCTCTTCCGAAGGGTCGAGTGCAAGCGCATTTGCTTCATCCAACAGAGGATCGCCCAGAAGTGGGGTTCTTTCCATCATTCGAGAATTCGTGGGCGTCGCAGGTGAGGATGACATTGTCTAATTATCTGAGAATAGAAAGTTAATCCTGAGATAATTTTAAATAGCCTCCGGGATAAATATAAATATCAGCGAATAAGAGAAGTGTTTGTGTGCAGCGACTCGAGATCCGAGAATTCCTACTCTCACTCTGAAGCCGCCTCGGTTAATTAGCCGAGAAGTGATAGGACGGATAACCATAAGTGGGGGAAATGCGGTAGTGTTGGACCTCATGCAGCATACGACCAGATAAGAGCTCGGTACGGGTGGAATCATGCCAATCAAACAGTAGTGTCTATCACTTCTCTGGTCGTCATTCGACTCGGTCTCGCCTGTTCTTTTCGGCTCGTGACACTTGGCGACCTCCTTCGTTGATATCTTATACTAAAGCTTCTCAACGACGAGAAAAGACGAGAACTCATTTTGGAAGGAAAAATCCATCCACAAAAGTTTCTCGTCATCTCGAGCAACACACGCTGATCACAACCACCTTCATCCAAAAATGCCGTTCCCCATCATAGACATTTCCAACATCGATGATCCAAAATATCAACTCACGATAGCCCAACAAATCACGGATGCCTGTAAGCAATGGGGCTTCCTTCTCATCAAGGGACATCCAATTCCTCCAGATGACATTCAAGAAATGTTTGCCTTCGGCAAGGAGTTCTTCTCACTCCCAGAGGACGAAAAAGCCCCTTGGCCAATCAACGAGAGCCAAATCGGCTACATTGGTTCCTTCAAAGACAGAAACAAAGACGATAAGATGTCGATGTGGTTTGGAGGTCTTCCTGGTACTCTCGAGAGTGACCCTTCAGCTGCTCCGCCATTCTGGCGAAACAAAGCTCAGAAGATCGAGGCCTTCAAACACGAATGCCACGCCTTGGTCTTGAAGCTACTCGTCTGCTTTGGAATCGCCATGAATCTTCCCGATTGTGAATTCTTTGCCAAGGCGCATAAGGAAAATACGGGAAAAGGCAACAGTTTGAGAATGCTTATGTATCCTGCACGAAGCGAGAAGCCGCAGGATGTCGGGTCGAGGATGGCGCAACACACAGACTCGGGATCCGTGACCCTTCTCTTCCAGCAAGCAGCCGGTCTTGAAGTTCTGGCGCCAAGTGGAGAATGGGCGAGGGCTCCTTGCGAGAAAGGTTGTATTTTGATCAATCTTGGGGATGCACTTTCATTTTGGTCAGGAAATCAGTTGAAGGCTACACTGCATAGAGTTACGTTTGATGGACTGCCGCATGACAAGGAACGTCAGTCAATGGCTTATTTTGGAGCTGCTCATCCCGATACTGTGCTTCGGCCATTGTTGTCGGGTGTGGAGATGGGAGAGTATCATTCCAATGGGATGTCACTTGAGCCGGGAATCACTGTTGGGGAGCTGAACAATAGGATCATGACTAGCATTTATGGTCCAGCGTTGAAGGTGTGAAGATAGTACGCGCAGGCTCTGATTGGGTGTATCGAACATGCCTCTCTTCCAGACTTGCCTCGATATCCTTGACAAGTTACAGGATTCAATACGCCACAATGGACATTCCTCAGTACCTTTTTCCTTCACCAACCCTCAGCACGTGAAAATAGTTTCCTCTATCTGCGAACAAAAGTAAAAATGGAAGCATCGGATGCATTTCCGGATCTCTATCCTTGTCGAGCGGGTTGTACCTCGGCATACGCAGCATATCGATCCTTGCACAAGATCCTTAACTTCTTGCCCCAGATGACCATTGGCAAACACATCAGCACGAAAAGGCGGTGCTACACAGCCCAACAGAACGAAAGTGTTGTACATTCCCATCCCAGCTATCCAAGGGCTGATTGCGAAGACGATCGCCGCAGCTATATCGTTGCGGACGAAACAGACACCAAGGCATCTCCGAGAATCTTTACCTTTACCAAGGAGAATCCATAAAGAAAGAGACTGACAGGTCTAATCAACATAGGGGAAATGGCAAGATACAAGTGAAACTCTGGCTCGTAAACACCATCATTTCGCTTCGACAGCCAGATAATTGCCCAATCACTCGACAGACCTGAGTATGGAGCAGCAACAACAGCACCGATGAATGGTGCCAGGTTGAGCAATTCAGTTCCGCTCGTCGAAAATTCATATGGGTCCGAGGAGAAGAAGTCTGATTCTGTGGTAACGACAACCGAAATCCATGAGAGGAATGCTCTGTATTGAAGAGAATGCAAGCGACGCCGGGGATTGAAAGCATGAGCAGCGGGTTGCAGAAGTGGCGGAGGAAGCCTTTGAATGTCCTAGGCGTCTTGGTGATCAGGCCCAGGCGTTGCCGATATGCCTTCCGTGGGATCGATGAGTCGAGTTCTCTCGTCAAAGGCGCTGAGATATCATGCTCAGCTGGATGCTTCTCGCTTTTCTGCCTTCATCTGTGTGAACTTCGGACACTGCTGCCTCATCATCCTTGGTTGTAATCATGCATTTTTTTTTCCTCATAGAAGAAGAGGAAGAGGACTATGACAATCCCGAAGAAAATGGTGGGTCGCCAATAGATCCATGGCCGTCATTGTGATTGAGCAGAATAGCCGGCTGCGACCGGAGCAAAATATACTCCGATATTGACGAAGATCAAGTAAATGGCATTCATGGTGCCTATTTGGTGAAGGAAGAAAAGATCATTGATTTAGTTAAATCTTAGTGCTTGTACGGAATATTCTTTTTGTGGAAAGATATTGACCGTCATCTGAAAAATAGTGTCTGCCACAGCTCCAGCAAGGCCCATGGGCCATGACGAGATCGACTCCCATCATACTGCCATATGTTCGCAACCTCGCTTGCCAGATCGTAGCGAGGAATATCATGAATAAAGTGACAATGTATACCAGGCGTCTGCCATACTTTATTAAGAAAGGGATAAACATTAGGCACCCAAAGCCAGTCCAGCACAGTTGCGACCGAATGTGTTGTTGAGTTGGTCATGGGTCATCCCTAGCTCCTCGATGTAGTCTTGAAACACAATCACGGACCAACCAAGGAGTAATTTAGATCTTCAGAAGGCTGCGGATACAACACCAGTGTGCCGTCCTGTCCATGCTTAAGCTCTGATCGAGCTATGTTGTACTGTCAGCAACACTAAGGCGGGACATGCAAAGTCAGAGAACCCACAGTTCTCGAGAACGACAGTTCCAGGTTCCACGAGGATCACGGCGACAGCGGTTGTTCCTGCCTCGATATCTGCAGGAGTTTCCTCCATTGAACTCGGCATCTTCAAGAATTGATCTGAGCTTCACTTGTGTTTCTGAGCTTAACAGAGATTCTGGTGAAATTTTTTTTTTTGGCGTAAGAAATAGAGATCAGGAATAAAGTCCATCTTTGTCTTCGTCCTCATGGCTTTACCCTATGAAGCCCCAGCCATTTATCTAGGGTGCAAAAGTCTTGGATCCATTTGAGGCAACAATTCGTTGTGCTCCGCCAGGGTCCAATCAGAACAGTCCGAAAGAGAGCTCCAGGCACTTGCTAACCTGCATTGGTGGACCGAGATAAACTTCTTTGGGATGCATCCTTCCTGTTAAGCTTCTGCTAAGAGTGGGAGCGGTCTCGTTTGTCGCGGCGCTAAGATAAGGAGCCCCGCGCTGAAAATGACGGCGAACAGAGCCGAGCATCCCACCTTCAACGTCAACAGGGGAGCTCCAACCTCAATTCGATCTTGGAGCTTCAATTGTTTGGATGTGCAATTGATGCAGGTATAGGCTCTTTCACTCGTCCACACTCTCAATTCATGACATAACGAGAAGTCATAACAACATGGGTTGTTTCCCTCGATTATTCAAGTCCCGGGCGAAGACTGACCTCGCTCCCCCACCTTACAGCGCTCTCGACAACAATTTCGCAGGTCAAGCAATAAAGGATAAAGCTGTCCACGGCAAACAGGTCTTTTTCGGTCGCATCGTACATAGCAAGAGTCTCAAGCACCTCGAAATATTCAAGCATGCAGCTCTAGGAGTCAACGAAGACGGTGTGATATGCTTCCTAGACAGTTCCGTGGAGTCTGCAACAGCAGCGTGCAAGAAGTACCCCGACTTCAAAAGTGCACATTGTACCACGCTGAAGCCTCTCGAATTCCTCTTCCCTGGCATGATCGATACGCATATGCACGCCCCTCAATGGCCCAATATGGCGATTGGAATGGAAGGGAATCTGAAGGAGTGGGTGGAGGGGTACACAGATCCAATTGAGCATTCCTATAAAGACACGGATAAAGCGAGGAGGGTGTACGATGAAATGGTGCAGAAACTGCTTGAGAACGGAACTACGACTGCTGCATACAATTCCTCGCCACATTGGGAGGCCACAAACGTCCTTGCGGATATGTGCCTGAAGTACGGACAGCGAGCAATTGTCGGGAAATTGTGCATGGATTGCAACTCTACACATGGGAATATTGAAGAGACTGAGCAGTCACTTGAGGACGAATGGAAATCAGTCGAGCATATCCGCAAGATCGACCCAGAAGAAAAGCTTGTATCTCCCTGTATTCAACCTCGAAATGGCGCTTTCGCAACCCCACCTCTCATGGCCGGTCTTGGAAAGATGAGCAACGGACAGCCAGGATCGAAGAAAATACATATCCAGGCACACATGTGCGAGACGCTGTACGATATCCGACAGATGAAGACTGTACATCCGGGTACTGAGTACTACTCGGAGATGTATGATAGCTATGGGTTTCTGCACGAGAAGACAATCCTTGCGCACTGCATCCATTTGTCTGACAGGGACATCGAGCTTCTTGCGGAACGGAAAGCGGGCGTCGCCCACAACGGCAACAGCAACACGTGCCTCACAGTAAGCTGTACCTTCTTTCACATCTAGCACTTCTCAAATAATCTGAAACTTTGTAGGATGGTGAATGTCGTGTGCGCGAGCTACTGAATGTAGGCGTGAAGGTGGGCTTGGGGACAGACTGCTCAGCTGGATACGGTGTCTCAATCTTGGAATCGATGCGAGCAGCGAGTAATGTTTCGAGACATCTCGTCATCCACAAAGATGATCCATCTCTCAAGCTAAACTTTGAAGAAATAGTGTATCTGGGTACTATGGGTGGAGCTCAGGTATGCGCGATGGGTGACAAGATTGGAAACTTCGAGACGGGAAAACTGTTTGATGCCTTGATTGTTGATGTTGGACAGAAGGATAATATCAATATTGCTGGCTGGGAGGGAGACGATCTCGCGCTGGTAAAGAAATGGGTGTTTATGGGTGACGATAGGTCTATCAGAAAAGTCTTCGTCAACGGGAACCTCGTTGCGGGCAAGGACATGTAGGTCATTCCCTATAAAACAGATGTTGTCTCACAACGACTGCATGAGGAAAGCCACAAGTATATACGTGTGTCTTGGTTCCATATATCAAAATTGTTCAAGAGGTAGAGCGGTCTCCAACGCAGAGCCGATCGCGAAAAACAGGTCGCGAGTTACAAGCATTGACAGCGCTTATACCACCGAACAAAATTGCGACCGTGAGGTTCAGGGCCACCATTCAAAAATCTTATCACAACCTGGGGCGCTTGCCCAATTATCAGAGTGAAATTGAGTAGCCCTTGGCCACTCTGGGTAGTTTCTGTGAATTATAGACTTGCAGGATAAGGAATCGAAGCAATGAGGCGTAGGATTGATGGTTCCGTGTGTGTGAGGAGCTACTGAAATTTCAGCGCTCAAGCCACTCTCGAGCCACTGTATTGTCAGCCTCGCCAGTGTGCCAATCACTGAAACAGCGCTAGCAAAAGTAACGTCAACTTTTGAATGTTGCCTCCCGGGTTCGTTACCGTTAGCTCCTGATCTTGGTCTAGAATTTGAGTTGCATTGAGGGCAGCTGGTCGGGATGCTTCCCGGGAACGAGAGGTTTGGAATAATAATCCGTAGGTCCAATCTAAGAGGCGCGGATGGAATCTGGGCTGGCAGGAAGCGTGTGAGAGGCGTAGACTCACTTTCAAAGTTACAAGCATACATATTTAATCCATTTTCTTAGCCTCGGAGTGTAGTCTCTCATTCCGTGTCAGTCTCAACCTTCCCCGCACATCGTTTGCGCGTTGGTTCCTAGATTACCGCATTGGGATTGATAGCCCAACTCTTCCGCTTCTCGTTGCGGTTGGGCTACCTGGATTTCATTCGGGTGTCATGCTAATGAATCGACAGCGAAATGGAGTGGACATTGAAACGTTATGAAGTCTACGAAGTTTCGACTTTTCCATTGCGTTTGTTGCTTATTGCAGTATCTGGAAGTCAGCACGCAGAAGTGTAATTACTCCTCTCAATCTCTCAAAATTCGAACGACTGAATTAGTAGGGATCACGAACTGGCACACCTCGTCAACGCGGTTTGTATTTCGAGTTGCTTCCGAGTGAAAATCTTTAGCATCTCAAGTGAATCAAGGCCTGGGAATGGAAAAGGTCGGCCTGAGCGACGTGATCGCTTTCGTCCATCTCATTCTTTGGCTCGATATCACCTGACATCTTGACTTGCTCGCTATAGCACCGTGTCACTGAAGGAACTAAAGCAAGCAGAGCCGAAAAGAAGCAGGGGGGTCGGGGGGTTTTATATATTTTACTACGTCTACCACTGGGCTGGGAGATGAAGATCCGAGGATATCAAATCCAAGAATTCAGCCATGTCATTGGTGCATGTACTTCCCCTCGTATAATCGCGTTCCTTGAAAACGGGCCGATCTCTTTCGCCATGTTGGATAAAAGGAACATGTGTTTGCGCGCATCTCGGGCTAATGCATTCTACTGTATCTTGCGATGGGGGCTTCTTTCCAATGGTGAGCGGGTAATACGTGGATTAATTTCTCCAGGGCCGGTTCGGGTCAATAACAGCCAAACGACACAGTGTGGGGAAATCTGGGGGCCCCTGGGCAGGCTGGGGGGGTGGCGTTGGCCGCGCCCAGGATCTCCGCATGCGCGCCAATCAATGCCAATAATCACTACTTATCTATCACCAATGGCGCTCGGGTAAAAAACAAGCTTGCAACGTTCTATGGCCGTACTAATCCTTGTATTAGTCTATACTAATATTGGGATTTACATTTGCGAAGTAATAATTTTTTTTTAAATTTTAATATTTATAATATATAATTAAAATTACTAAAAAAAATTATATATTTTATATATAATATTTAAATTAAATTTTTTAAAAAAAATTAATATAAATATTAAATTTTTTTTTTTAATATTTTAAAACTTTAATTAATTGATTTTTAAAGAAGTAGATTGAAAAGGAAAAGCACGTGATTGTATCCTAATTAGCTCGCTTATAATTCTATGGTTGACGCTAAAATATTAAAGAGGCGCTAATAGTTGCCCCTTCAATCGTACCCTTTGTAGGCATGGGGTCCCCGCTCCCGCGGCTCGACGAAAGTGGGACAGTACGAAAAGCATAAAAGGTAGCAGCCTTCCGTCACGGTCGTTTCTGTTTCTCTCTAATTGTCCTCTTCTCCCATAATACACGTTATTCATCCAGGCAAACACCAGCCAACATGAGTAACCCCGTCGATTCTAAATCATATGGCGACGCCGCAGAGGTCGAGGCCACCGGGGGCATCTCCCAAGTGGAACATGTCTACGACCTTGACGAGAAAGCGAAAATCTCCGATTACAAGGCGGATGCAGTCGAGGCAGAGAACACGGAGCACAACATGGGGGTGCTGGAGGCCGTTCGAGAGTACCCTATGGCTTCCTTTTGGGCGTTTGTCATGTCCTTCACGATTGTAAGCTACCTTCCCTCCCCTTCCCTCTCCCCCTTTCCACTTAACCTTTTCCTTTCCTCCGACGAGGAATCGCAGCTAACACTATCTTCAGATTATGGAGTCCTACGATGTCTTCCTCATCGGCAATTTCGTCGCTCTACCTGCGTTCAAAGAAAAATACGGTGTATATGACGCCACAATCAACGAACATGTCATCGTGACCAAGTGGCAGTCTGCGCTTCAAGTGTCTGGGCAGCTCGGTGCGCTTATCGGCGTCTTCCTCGCTGGTCCCCTCACCAGCCGTATCGGATACCGTTGGGCGACCTTGACCGGCCTCATGCTCTTGAACGTCTTCATCTTCGCGTTTTACTTTGCCGAGTCGCTTCCAGTCATTTTCGTGGCCCAGCTTCTCGAGGGCCTGCCATGGGGCATCTTCATTGCCAATGCGCCGGCATACTGCAGCGAGATCGTACCGATCAAGCTGCGAGCCCCTGCTACCCAGATGCTGCAGATGTTCTGGGCGATTGGCAGTATCATCGTTGGTGCCGTCACCTACCGTTACAACGGTATAAATCACGCAAGCGCCTACAAGTACGTGCTCATCCGCTTTACAAGCAAGTCCTTCGCTAACGAAAAGAAACCAGGATTCCCATTGCGCTTCAATGGATGTTCCCCACCCCGCTCGCTATCCTCATCTTTTGTGCACCCGAGTCGCCATGGTGGCTGGTTCGAAAGGGACGTCTCCAAGAAGCGGCACATTCGGTCGAGCGCCTTGGACGCAAGTCGAGGGTGAATCCTGGTGAGACTGTCGCCATGATGCGCCGTGTCGTTGAGCTCGAGAAGTCTGTCAATGAGCCTAGCCACTTGGAACTGTTCAAAGGCACTGACCTCTACCGCACCCTCATTGTGTGCGGTGTGTACTTGGCACAAAACCTCACGGGTAACCTTATCGCTAATCAGGCCGTCTACTTCTTCGAGCGTGAGTCATCATCATCGCTGTTTTAAGTGAATGTATGTGCTAATCCAAGCGCAGAGGCCGGCGTGTCGACGAATACTGCCTTCGCCCTAGGTCTTATCACCTCGGCCCTACAGATGATCTTCGTTATGCTTTCTTGGATCCTCACTACGTACTTTGGCCGACGTACTATCTACCTCTGGGGCTCGGGCTTCAACACCCTCCTACTGGTCGCCCTCGGTGTTGCAGCCTCTGTCCCTGTTACCAAGGGGACTTCAGCTGCGACTGCAGCTTCTCTGGCGCAGGCGTCCTTGGGCCTTATCATCTCTGTCCTGTTTACCTTGGGACCTGCGCCCGCCTCATGGGTCATTATTGGAGAAACGTCGTCCATCCGCCTTAGGCCTCTAACGACTGGAATGGGACGCGCTTCGTACTACATCATTGAGATTCCTTGCATCTTCCTAGGAAGTTATATGCTCAACCCGACGGTAGGACTCTTCTCCCTCCAAGTCTTGTGGTGACAATTGCTGACATAGAGCAGGGCGGAAACCTTGGCGGCAAGTGCGGCTACGTCTGGGGTGCCACCGGTTTGCTTTGCTTGATCACGGCATACTTCTACTTGCCTGAGATGAAGGGTCTATCCTACCGCGAGATTGACATCATGTTCAAGCGTCGTGTCCCGGCTCGCAAGTGGAAGGAAACGGTTCTCGATGTGCAGGATGACGAGTAGATGGAGATGTGGTTAGGAAGGCAGTGGCAGGACATGACCAGGAACGACACGTCGGTGGGTGGGGAACGAAGCACATGGATGCAGTTACAGTACTCTTAAATGTAGCAATGCCAATGCCTTACATTCGCTCGTGCCTGGTCCAGCTGTTTTTGGACCGAGATTCGATATTTACTCACCCGCTCCTGAGAAAATATCGAATCTCAATCTCTGCCACCTTCCCTCTCTTGAATGTCCTCGATCTGCTGCTTAGTACCATCGTCTCGCTCCTGAGCGTCCTGGGTCTGCTGTGGCATGAAATTTTCCGTCTCCCGGAGCCCACTGCTAGGCTCTTTTCCTCGATTCTGATGCTCCAAAGCCCCGTCGTCCTGCTCTTTAGCCTCGTAGACCCGCGGTGGAATCCCGTCTTTCCGCCCTTGGAAAGTCTTGAAGCCAAATCCGGAGGGAGCTTAGACCAGTTTCCCCTCGACCCGGTCGGAAGACGGCAGGCCATGTGTTTCCTCCTGTCGATCAAATATCGCAAACGCGGCTCGGTGTCATCTAACCCGCTGGGTGTGCGCTCGGCCGGTTCTACCCCGCACGTTTTATACCCCGCGCCGCGCATGAACCCCAAGCGGATGTTCTCCAGAAGGGGTAAAGCTACTTTGTAAAAGGGGGTCTGGTCTCGAACAGCCTCCCTTACACCCCCGAAGCTCCCCGAGCTCTATTTGACAGCTCTTCGCAGGCATGACTAGACTAGCTTTGCAGACGCCAGACGCCTCTTCCGAGGCAGGGGGGCTACCGTATTCATTTGTAAGCAGCAGATACCAAGAATCCATGCCCCCTAGCAAAATCAAAAAATGCAATTACACACCAGGATTTCGGACATTGCTGTATGTTGTCAGGAGAAGCTAGGACTGGAACACTACTGAAGGCATCTGACCGCGGCAGTGAGTGACTGCAAAAGTGGTTCGAATGTCTTGTGTACGCCAAATAATTTCCAAGCGCATACACACCACCTCGGCAGCATCTTCAATTGAATCTTAATTACTCAAACCCCAATGGAACTGCCTAGACAAAAACCTCCGTCGAGTTCTTGTGCTTTTGTCGTGAGGAGGGCGCACAACGGCGCAGGAAAAGCGTTGAGCGCTTGAGCGAGTCCCCTGCTTAGCCAGAAAATACCATGAATTCCACTGGAATAATACACGAACCTCTGCTCGTAAGTGCATAGAGTACTCTTCAGGGTCACCTAAAAGTCAGTACCGCATTCATGGTAGTTTTCTTCAGGAGCTGCTTAAGCTACGTTGTAGTGATTTGCTCAGGGCGCTCAGGATACTCAGGCGAGTCGACTGAGCTGAGGGTGAGCCGAGGGTGAGTATGCTGGAGCAGGGCCTGAGCAGAGCCTGAGCATCCTGAGCACCATAATGTGGAACCCATTTGGCCTCCTGTGTGCCCCGGCTACAGTTCCCTTACCGAATTTTGCTCCGGAATCGGTTTCTGCTCTCTTACTAAGTGCCTGCTGGAGCAATTTTGGATCCCTCTTATCAAGGAGTAAAATAGCGGCTATAGGTTTTCATCTAGTTACTCTACGAACTAGGCTGCTCGTTTTTTCCCCCATGGGGCCCCACGAGGACGTGCGGCCTGAGGAAGCTTGAATATTATAAGCTTCAATAAAGAGGTGCGAAAAGGCTCGGGCTTAAATAATCGGAAATTGAGCTTTTTAGTAAAATTACTCGCGGATTTTTAATTGATGCAAGGATCTAAACATGTCGTGGGGCCCCATTTGGGGGAAAAACGAGCAGCCTACTAGTACGAACCCCTTTCTGTTCACCGCATTGATAGAATAAAGTCTTCGCCGGAAAGATGAGATTGCTTCCTTGCACTGTGGTTGTTACATCAACTAGAAGCCGTAGCGCGCCACGCCAGCTGGGGTTCTCCCTAAGCAACTTGCTGGCAGGTTGCCACCGGTCTCATGTAATATCGGCTCTCCATTCTCAGAGAGAAAGAACTTCCATGTGGCTGTACCCCCACATTACGGCTTCTGCCGAGGTATTTGGATCCTGTTATAATTTGGTCTTTAGCACTAAGTACTAACAGCGATTCGTCGTAAACTTGAGCTCTTATCGACGCCGCGCGATTCATGAGAATATAACGGCTTGTGCCAGGAAGCTCCGAGGCAGCCCGCAAACTTTGCATCTTCAAATATTGGTGGACCCTCCACACATACTATAATGGTACCTCCTCGGATCGCTTTACCTGAGTTCATCTTGATAAGGCAGAATATGTTGTTTCTAAGAGCAACATCTAGCTAAATTAGTTCGCGGTCGCCGGGTTAAGGAGCTTGAGAGCTGTGTAGCCTGTTCTGAGCTGAAGAGAACCAGCGCGGAAAGAAGATCAGCTGGCTCGAACAGGGACAGCCGCAGGTATCTACATATGTATGCAAGTTTGTGTGTAAGCATATCCGTGGATCAAATGCAGGAGCTCTAGGCGCAGCCCCTTCTTGCAGGAAGAGGCGAATGTCTTCATGGTTGACTGATCGAAAAGCTGAGGTATTCAACTGCTCAAGGCTCAATAGCTAAATCCCAAACTCCCCCTTACATTTGAAACCGAACCCCCCTCCCTCCGGTAGTCTAACGACAACCCAATAACTTCTGCTATATCAACGTAGATCTCTTCACCAGCCTGCTCTCTCCGCTAAATCAATGTTAGATCTCTTTGAGACGCAGGATGAGGCCACCCAGTTTGAAGTTGAGGAAGGAGAATGTAGCCAGGCTGCAAGGGAGCTAAATCTACCTCATAAAGGTGTCCAAATAGCTCCTCAAAGCATGCTCAGGTTGCGATAATGCTATGCTCAGGATACTCACCCTCGCTCAGGTTCAAGCGGCCGCTGCTCAGGCCCGTAGACTAAACTGGAACCAGCTGAAGAAAATTAATCCCGAGTCTATGGGTACTTAAACTAGTACAATCGTCGATCTTGGTAAACTCTCAAGTATGTCTTTTGCATGCTCAAATTTCTTTTCCATTTCGTCTTCAAAGTTCTCGTCAAACATAGAACTATGGGGACCAGGGATGGAATACCAGAACATTTCAATGTGTGCTAGATATGCGACGCCTAGCCTCCTGTATCGGGATGTTCCTGGTGCACTCTCAACGCAGAGTACGTCGAATCTGAGGTTATCATGGCTATAAGACAGAGGAATGACGAGGGTCTCGTCATTTACACTCCCGTGGCCACGCATGGAAAGCCGAGGGGGTTGGCCGTTAGGGATGCCAGGGGCCTTGCTGAACATGTCTAGATCGAGCTCGAAAAACTCTGCTGCAATTTCGTGTAGCGGCGGAGCATTTGGTGTTTTATCCAACTCAGTACCTAGTTCTCTTTGACGCTCGTGTATTGATCTGACCGCCCTTTTCCCTTCATCATTCATCATCTGAAATGGGTCAGGGGTCCAGTAGCCTAGATCGCCTAGACGGATGAGAGGGGCGACAAGTGTGATGCTGGCCTCGCCTCGTATCTGCCCCATTCTGTGCTGGTCGCCAACATCGACTATTATGTCTAACACAGTCACAAACTCAAGCGGCAGTGTATTACTGCTTGTAGCGTAGCGCACTGGTGCGGGCATTGACGCCCACGTCCAAGTGGGAAGAGCCTTTGTTGCCACACTTCTTGGCTTGCTCCGCTTTGATGCCCATGAATCAGTGCGCCAGCAAAGATCCAATAGAAGTGTTCTTTCCCACAGGCCCAACAGGAACTGATCACTTGGCCGCAACTGCTCCATCCACTGGGTTATGGACGAGAGTGCTGGGATTCTGTCGTCCTCGAACGTCAACGAGAGACTCGAGTAAGAGACGACTTTCCTATGCCAGTCTATCTCAGGGTTTTCCGGAAATAAAACTGAATTCTTTTCCGAGTGGTTGCGATCATATGTGCCGCTTTCACTTCGAATCCCTCGCGAACAGTCCCATATCACCTCGTTGGCGGCAAAGTGCAACTTTCGAGTTGACAGCTGCATTTCCTGATAGACCCAGCCGCGCTGCAACAGTGGCCAATCCGGGCCTTCTCTGAAAGCGTGCTGCTTCATTCTCACATGAATTCCGGGGTTGTTGGGGAGTAAGCCTCCCTTGTACAGAGGTTCAGCGTGCGTATAGCAGCCTCCCGAACTATCCTTGGCACTGGTTGCAGCAATGGTAAAGACCGCGTCCCGATAATAAACTCCCATGCATGGTGCCTCGCGATTCCAGTCTTCAGTGCTGTCTTGAATGATACATAGAGCATCGATCCAGAGCAGATAGATGCCTAGCCGTCGGCATATGTCGATCGCGTCTTTGAAGTTCTGAGGGAGCTGCTGGTAAGGTATGTGGATTCGGAAGTCTGCCATATTTTCCTTCGTTAATCGAAGCATGTGGGTGACAGAACCCCAACAGTGACTGAGGCAGGCGTAGCGTCCTCTCGGAGCGTCCTCTCGTAGTTTGACGTGGTGGTTGCTTACATCGAGCAATCTAGACGGACGTCGACATGGGATGTTGGTAAGTGCCTGAATCGAATGGCATTTTTCGTGGTTCGTCAGGCAATCTGAAAGCCATTTTCGGATATTTCCAAAGGTTTCCTCGGAGTCAGTTTGACCGGGGACGACCTTGAGGTGCTTTTTCCCTTCTCGAGCGTTGGTGTTTTCATAGAAAGAGGATCTCCCTATCATATATATCAGTTGACTTACTGTTACGCCCTTTGTAATAAACTCGTTTAAGTTGAATCTCGCAGAGTAGAGAACGAAGCTCGTTAGATTTCGAATGCGCACCTGATAAGTCGAGGAACTCAATTTCCCTAAAACCGGATTGGTCCCAAAGCTCTATGAGGAGCCCATTTCCAAAACTAATGCTCTTAATCGGCTGTTCAGACCCAGGCAAATTGGAGATAGCCCAGTGAACAGCATCAAGCATCACACCACAGAAGCGGCATCCGTGAGCGGCAGAATTCTTGAGCCTCTCAAGTCTGCAATTATTGTACATTGGATAGAAGTCAATTAAAGATGAGCTCTTGTCATGATTGCAAAGCGAGCATTGGTGATCTTGAGCGGTAGTCGTCGGAGAGGGATCGTACCGTTCATTTGCGATAATCCAGTCGTATCCGCTCATCGCCGCCTAAAAAAGAAAAATGACTAGCCTAAAAGGGAGAGTATAGAGTTTCCCACAGGCTTATGATTCAGAGGATTTAGAATGTGGTGCCTAATATAAAGAATCCAGGTTGAAAAGGGAAAGAGGAAGTGGGCACTGTTGCCTATTATCGAGTTCTAACAAGTCTTAACTGTCACGGCTGCGATGGACACGTGGCGAGGCGAAGCTTATGAAAAGTGTTAAAGCGTACTTAGTCGCCTAAGGCACCCAGCGCTCGTTTCATGCACGTTTCACCAGTAGACCTTTTATGTGGCTTGAATGCTCTCATAGTTTATTTTATATAATTGACAATATATATAATTTGCTTTAATTAAGTTTTTTATACGACTTTTTACGTTTATTGCTTATATTAATAATATTACTTATTCGATTAATTAAAATCGTAATATTTAATAAAAAATTATTATAATACTCGTTACGTATTAAAATTACAAGTAGTAATACGTAGTAAAAAACGAATTTATATTTTAGCGCTTTTTATAAATATTTGTTTTTTATTTAATTTAAATTTTTTTTTATTAATATAATTATATTTTATTTTTTAAACTATTAAATAAAAATCATTTAATTAATATTAATAAAATATATTATAATAATTAAAAAAATAAAAAAATAAATTTTTATTTTATTTTTTATAATATTATTATTAAAATTTAATAAAAATAATATAAAAAATTAAAAATTAAAATATGTAATAATTTTGCTTAAAATAATTAGACTTACTTAAGTAAGTTGCTTAGGGTGAGTACTCAAAGTACTTAGGGTGCCTAGGTTACTTAGATAAGTTAACTAAACCAAAGATAATTAGCGCCTAAGCAAGAGCAGCAAGCTTACTAACCGTATACGGCGCTAAATAACCAGAAATTGATTCATGATACCGCGTAACGCAAACTTTTACGAAAATCTTGGCAGATGGTAAGATTGGGCAAGAGATCACCTACAGCAGCAAGGCTCTCCAAACATTTCAAGAGACCTTAGAAGAAGATGGGGTGGTGGACCGCTCATTTCCATTCGAACATCCTGAATCGCAACAACAGGGCATTGGCGCGAAAATACGGCATTGGATATACAGAAATTGGTGGGCATTTCCACATCCTAAATCCCCATTCCAGCTTCCTGGCTTTGGAGTTCGACTTGGATGAGGCCCACGTATCCACGATGCGCTAGGGAACGAAGGTGGCAGGGTATGTTTTCGCGGCAGTCCTATCCGTTTGTTCACTGAACCCAGTACGATTAGAGCACTCTTAAACATCAAATTTAGTTAACTTTTCTACAGCCAGCACCTTAGACTCGTGGATTCCTGGTCGGTGATTTGATATTGACCAAAGAGCAGGGTTGATATTTGAACAGGTAGAGAAGTGGCTCAGTCTTTGCGGCAAGAATCACACATGTGCCTGCCTCGAAACAACCCTGCCAATACGTGTGCTTGACCTAGGTACTGTAGAAGGGCAAATGGTGCTCAAAGCAAAAGAGGGCCCAACTGTAGGTCAGTTCGTCTTAGCTAGTGAGCTAGACTCATCCGAAGTCATCCGTAGTTCGTAAATCAATCCATCAATTAATGAGTAGAGTAAGTGAGCAAAAGGATGCTTGATTGTTAGCTAGGATTATAAGATGCTAGATCTCTTATATCCATAACCAGATCACGTGCAGCGGCACTAGTCCAAATGCGAATCAACAACACCAACCTGCCACAGTACAGTGTCCGAGTCAAACAGGATTAGGCTCTTTGAAACGCATGGGATCTCAGCTCGATACATCGCACTCAGTCACTCGTGGGGAAAATCTCCTACGATAACGACAACTGCTGGGACGTTTCGGGCACACTGCAAGGTATTCCAATATCGAAACTGCCCAAAACGTTTCGTGAAGCAATCATAATTACCAAAAGGCTAAAGATCCGATACCTGTGGGATCGATTCACTGTGTATTATTCAGGGGAGCCGTGAAGATTGGGAGTGTGAATCAGCCCGAATGAGTGATGTCTATTCGAAGTCTTATTTGACCATCGCCGCATCAGGCTCGGTAGACAGCAATACAAGCTGCTTCCAACCTCAGACAATTACAGTCCAATTCCCATCAGATTGTAGATCAACTGGATTTGCAGAACCCCGCACCACCGCTGTGCAAATTCAGACTGAGATTGATGATTTGGGGTCTTCAACCATAAATATGTCTAAGGAGTGGATGCCGACATCACGTTGAGAGCAAACACCAAGAGCATACGAGATTGGAAGCTTCGGCAACTATTTCAACCCTGTAGGGGAACAACCTCTAAGCTCCCGTGCATAGACCTTACAAGAACGTTATCTTTCGCCACGGGTTCTTCACTATGCCACGGATCAACTTTATATTCAATGAAAGGGGGGGATATACGCTCAAGTTAGTGCATATTTTGCAAATCTCTACACTATATCATCTGTCATCGACCGCCAGACGTCGAAGGCCGTGTCTCCGTCCACGGGACGCATAATGTCGGCGATGCCAGGTCTCAGTGCACATGAACCGTCGAGCGCAGCCAGCGGTCGCAAGAAAGCCGGGTGGCCATTCGTCGTTGAGCAGTATAGCAGAAGAAAATCTCACCTATGAGACCGATAAGCTACCAGCTTTGGCCGGGTTGGCTAGAGAGATTGTAAATAAGACTGGTGACACTTATTTAGCGGGACTGTGGAAGAATACAGTTTTGGAAGGAGTACTGTGGCGGACATATCTTAGAGAAGAGGTGGAAGTGTTTCACGATGACAGTCTATCACCCAGACTAGCGGTGACTTTTGGCAGAAAGCTATCGGACTTTCGTTACCCTTCAACATACCAAACCCCATCATAGTCATGGGCCTCTGTCGATGCAAGCATCCGTTTCGAAACCATCAACCCTGATCATCTAGTAGCGCAGTACATTCATTCTTATCTTGAACCTACTGGCATGGATATCTATGGTGGTTTGAAATCTGGTTGGCTTAGTATTCGAGTAAGTAATGTTTTTCTGTCAAGATTACTCAGCTTCTAACAGACAATCAGGGACCACTCTTCGAAATAAATAAAGATCCGATTAGAACTTTTTATCCAAATAGAACTGGAGTTCTGCTTGAATATAAGGGAGAAACATTTAAAGGAACCGCCTTTTCGACCAGGTATCTCACTTCAGGTGCTTCGCACTGTTCATAGATAGTGAAAACGCACTTCTCTTAGAAAGGACGAACGAGGAAGATTCTAAGTTCCGACGCATCGGTTTAGGACTGTTTATTCGAATAGATGATCAAGAGGCTAAAATGAAAAGGTCTGGTCTGTTTTTAAGCAAGGGTACAATTGGTCTTGTCAATAGAAACGACGAGTGTACCACAGTAATAATCGTCTAATAGATTTCACTATTTTATTCTTGTGGTAATATTGAGAGCCTTGCCATCTGCCAGCAAGCCAAGCAAATAATGCAGTATCCAAAAGTTGTGAGGAGTAATTCTAGATGAGCTGCGGAAAACGAGATACGTTGGGCAAAGTAGCATACAAGTAACGAGAAACACAGATACCATTGCGAGAGTGGGTCGTGCATGAGGATTTGACTCCATGATGAGCGATCCGATAGAATTGAGAAAGCAAATTGATTTCAGTGGGAAAGAATTATCTGACTGATTTTGAATGATGACAGCTGCTGATAGTCCAAGTTTCAAACAAGTATGCCTTAGAGGAATTTGTTTAGTTGGGGACCTCTTGTGCCTGTTATGGTTTATTGCTAGCAGACAAGGGCTGTGCTAGTGCCGATGCCGATGGTTTGACATTAGCCCAGGATGTACGCCGGCCCCTTTCTAATATGAAAGGAGTCAATATCAAATTCTGTGGTGAGCAATACGGAGGAACTCGTAGTAGAGTTCGAAATATGGGCTTTAATAGTAGCTGATGTTCCAATATACGAGAACAAAACAATGGGTCTTTCATCTTCACTGTCCTATGAATGTTCAATTTCGATTGAAATATGAGTACCAATCATAGCAGCGGCTATAGATCCCTCCAGAAAGCATGAACACAACAAGGAAAACGTGGAAGAGAAAGACCTCTCTAACTACTACGGCTTGGTGAGAACGAACCCTCGACTCGTTGCGCAGGCAAATAAGCCAAAAAAAAAATCCGATTGACGACGACTGATCGTTGGGGAAATCTCATACACGCCCCGAAGACGCAGTGCGTGCTTGAAGATCGCCATCACCTCAACCGAAAGCTAGAGGGTTTGAGCACGACAATCATCGAGATTCTACAATCCATGAAACCAAGCAAGTGGATTTCAGTGAACTATCTCAGGATAAGGTACTCATCAAAGACTCCCTTCTCAACCCTGCGGTTGTCTGGATCTCAGTTCAGGTTGGGGAGGTTTCCAGAGCTGAAGGACAACGAATCGTCGACGAGGTGGAAGAAGCCCTTATCAAGTAAGTTGAAATGCGTCTGCACCACTAGAATATATCAAATGAGGCTTAAAGCTAACTCGGTTCTAGAGCTGATCTTCCCAACGTTGAGGTTGAGATGATGGAAAGCAAGGGTTGTTGGGAAGACCCATCGAGATAGTGACTCAGCCGCTCTGCGTGAGAATATGAGAATACCAAGCTCTAGGGATAATTATTCGGAAATTCACCGGAATTTGTTACTGTTTCATCTGGACACTTACTTGTGACGATTTCAAAGTTGTGTGCCCGCCCACCACTCGAAAAAAAAACTCTCTCTCAAGGCATGCTTATCCCGGAACATTCACATCAAACCTTTGAAAACTGTAGCAGTCGAAAGGTTCAAGAAATCATGGCCTTCAAAAATGAAGAATTAAATTGAATAGCGTCCCTCTATGTTATTTGAAGTGGGTCCTAACTTCTCCCCTACCCATGCACCACACGCTTTATTTTGTGTATAGCGGATGCAGGTCCCCGATATATTGCCCCGAGAAAGCGGAGGTTACATCTACAATGATCAATGACTGATAACCATTTATCGCATCCCGGGTCTAAAAGTTGATTGGTAGGTGGTGAGTTAGGAACTACATTTCTTCCGGTCATTGGAGAAAGCGTGTTCTTTGTCACTCTTCCAGATTGCATGACTGACCACTGCTGCTAAAAACAAGTTTGGAGATAAATAGTACAGCCGAAGAAGAAATGTATATGAATGGGGGAATTCCATGAAGGAGTTCTGCTGAGAAAGCTTGTGGTTACGCTCTAATCTAGGAATTGACCCTTGACTTCACCGTTTCATAGCAACCATGAATCGCCTCTTCCAAGCCCTGGTTTCATTCTCAGTCTTGAAATCCACTCTCTCTGACTGTACACGTTAGTTCTTTCGGAATGCCACAACGGCCTATATCCTCACCCAACGCGACGGCGCAGTCCACTCCCCAGATCCTTCATTCAGGATTCATCTCTCCAGCATTTCGGTCTACACCGAGAACTTCACTCCAACTCCAATCAATAGCTCCATCCTCTCTACTGCTCTGCCTATCACCCACAACTTCAGCATGCACGACACCACTACCTGTTCGACATTCACAGAACTGATCGTTCTTCCCACAAACGGAATAGGACCATGTCTTATTCACACACGCATGCTCCTCAACAGCAACACCAGTCAAGTCACGACAGTCGAGTCAGTCGTAACCACAACTGGAGACTGGGCGTTCAGCGTCACCGGGTACCTACACTACACCTCAGTGGATAATTGGGATCCTATCTCAGTCGTCGAGCGAGATAGTAGATCTGTCATCCAAGCAGCAGGCGATGCTTACTTCAATTACCTCGACAATGTCTCGGTCAATGTCCCGTGGGGTGCACCATACACAAGGATCGAAGGTGGAGCACTGGTACAAGGGACTCTGAGTGGAGGCAATTGTTCGATGGTTTGGCCCAGTATCATTGTCGTCGCGGTTAGAAAATATTTGGTCGATGAGGAGTACGGAGGTATGGATATTTTCAAGGGCTTTTTCGGATTAGACCGCCCTCAAGGGCAAACTCCAAACGCCTAATAGCCACTTGTTTAAAATTGAAGGAGGAAAAATCAAATATATTCATATTGTAAATCATTGCATTTAGAGAGACTACGGTATAAATAAACAAATCCCTTCGACTGATAATTAAACGAGTCGAATATACTTCGAATAAAAAACTTTATAAAAATATTTTTTATTTTTTATAAGTTTTAAATTTTTTATTTTTATATATATTATTATATTATTATTATTAAATTAAAAATGAAATATAAAATAATATAATTATTTTTTATAAAATTTATAAAATAAAAAAACGTATAATTATTAATAATATTAAAATTTTATAATTTTAAACTATTATTCGTATTACGTAGTTACTCGATAGTGCATTGTATAATGTAAATTTGTAGTCTGGTAGTAGTCTTATTCTCTAGCTAAAGGAGGAAGTTGAGATTATATATTCTCAACTTCCGAGGTCACATAACATGCGTCACGTGACGGATATATATGTCCCGACAATAATCTTATAGTGGGACGTCCCTCGTACCTCGCGCCGTGCTTTGCCTTTGACGATTTGAACTTTAAAATGATATAAACGATTTGAATTTATAAATAAGTTTTTATTTGCATTCGCACCGGCTCCGCCGGCGCGAGTAAAGACGTTCCCCCTCTACAACCCCTATGTGAGGCTAGAGCTGCTCTACGGGGAGCTTTATAGAGAGCTTTAAACTACGGGAGCGCTAAATGCCAAAAGCGACACATCTTGGCGTTTCTTGGCAAAACCTTAGCGCAAAAACGTGACTTTGATTTCACGTGTTATTACGTAAACTCTACGCGGTCTTTTTTTTCTTTAGCGGGATAACCTTTAACTATCGTCAAAGGCATTATATTACCCTTTATAAAATACGCTACTTTTTTACGATTTATTCTACTGATCTCAAAATCCATCCTACCAAGTCTCCAGTTCGGTGAGTTTTGAAATGCTGCTCTGTGTCAAACGGGATTATAGGCCAAGGCCATGTATCCCTATGGCATCCACCCGCGACCCAACGAGCAAATTCTCCTTGGGTCGCTGCCATAAAGTCCCCAGGACGTTTGTGGCTCTTGTCTGTGTGCTCCGCCACGATATGCCGTGCGCACAATATTCTCTTCCTAAGTCTGGTTCGACGTGACTCTTCTCGGAAATGCTCTTGCTCTACGTTCGGATCTGCTCCAGCTTGAAGCAAGAGAGGTAGCGCTTCTGAATGTAGTTCAGACAAAGGAGGCTGAAGGCAGAGTTGAATTATCGGAGGGTAGCAGTTACCGCACGTCTCGATATTTGCCCCATGCTTAATCAACAATACAAACACCTCGAGAGACTCTTGCGAACTGTTGGATAGCTCGTTACACGAAATTTCGAATGGTGTGAACCCATCATTATCCTTTAGGTTAACGGGAGCACCAGCTTCGAGATTCATTTGAACCGCACAAACATTATTGTACGCGACTGCAATCATGAGGGGGGTGGCGCCATCAGAGTCCTGTGCTGAAACACTTGCGTGATGATTGATCAACTGTGTAGTGACCTTACATTCAGCACCATACGCAGCTAGATGCAATGGCGTGAAGTTCTTAGCGATCGCTATATCGCCTTGGTCTCCATATTCTCTGGCCAGTTCGCACCTTGAATCATTGACATTAGCCCCGAAATCTATCAAAAGATTCGTGATGTCAACGGACCCAACCTCTGCCGCAAGATGAATTGGGCTGTACACATCCCGAAGTGTTTTGGAGTCCGTAGAATCCTCTCGCGATTCGATGTGAGACCTCAGGTGGACGCTAGCCCCTGCGTCGAGAAGGAAGAGAGCAATCTCAAAATGGCAGAACTCGATTGCACAAAGCAAAGGCGTGTCTCCTTCTTCGTCGTGGGCGTCGATGATAGCGCCGGATTCGATGAGACTCCGAACATTATCTAGGTCTCCTCTGCGTGCGGCGGCACAAAGCTTCGCGACCTTTATCCTCGTTTCCTCACGGTACAAGTCCCAGATTTGCAACGCCTCTGAGGTATACCTTCTACCCTGTGACACTGGAGGTGTGGGCGGGCCTTGGGCTGATTGCGGGGTATGTGTTGTAGGAGCTGTTGATACTTTGACGTTGCTCTCTGACTCTTCGGCAGTTAAGTCTTCAGATATGGTGTTGAATTTAGGCCGACCACTCCGAAATTGTGCGTGAACCAGTGTCCTGTAGTGCTTGACGTAAGGTTTGGATCTGGTGATTTCCTTGTCTATGGAGAATTCCATGCTCAGATTCTCCCCATTGTCCGAAGTATAGTCCCCAATTCGAGATGCGGTAGATTTGGATTCGGTAATTGACTTTGCGTCCTCGGCTGCTGTCGCGAAAAGTTGCTTCGTTGACTTTGTCTGCAATCTCTTCAGCTTGTCGGGCTCAGTAAGTTCATTCCTAAAACAAAATATTAGTGCTAGTTAGAACAGGTATGATAGTATTTATACCCACAAGTGGACGACCTGAATCACTGTAGTGAAAGCGATGAACTGATTGCTGATCATTCTCTCGTACTCCTTGATTATATTATCGTTCCACAGATGCTTGAGCTTCCGACTGAAAGATGACTTCGACTGGCCAGGCTCTGGCTGTACCGCTTGCACCTGCTCTTCGATGTCGGATACTATCACGTCGCAATGCTCAAATGCGGTACTGATGGTCTTCCGGAAGCTTGAAGACAGTGACCGGTTTCTATCAAGCCAGATCCGAAGCTGTTCGATCGTAGCATTGAAGACATCCAATTGATTCGAGATACGTTTGATGTCTTTGTCAGCTTTCTTGAATGCTCCCACGATTTGCTGCAAGCCAGCTGTAATGGATACGATCTTGCCACTGATCGCGAGACAGGTTCCAACCAGTCCAACAATGCTTACTGGATCCATGATCGCATAATGTTGCAGCGATACAGGCTCCCGATGGTTCTTTGTCTATATCAACCGAGAAATGTCGCTTTTTGGAATGTGAGAGGCTACCTAGATGAGGCTGTACCTCTCCAGTGCCGAGATGCTCATTACTTGAGTGTGCAGCTCTGTGGCGTAGGGACTGCCCAAATACTGGGCGACGGCGGGGCTGGTACATCAAAAAATGTGCAGCTGCGGAGCGAGCGGGTGAAGATTAGGATTTAGAATATAATTGAGAATAGAAATGACGAAGGAGAAGGCTGGATACCATAAACTGAAAAGAAGTTGTCAGGCGAGGCTCCGCAGCCATGACTATCGTCACATGCGACGTTGCATAAGATATCTATTGGCAGATAGCAGCCTAGCTCTCGGTGGCAGTGCTGTATGCAAAGTAAGGAACCTGCAGGCGTTGTAACCCTCAGCCGATTACCATTGGCTTCGATGGCGTTATGGCTTCTTTACTACATGCCCACCAGGGCGATCGTGTGAGACACAACATATATCGCAAGGAATTTAATTGGATCAGAAAGAAACCAATTGATTTTAAAACGATAACGTAAGAAATATACCAATGAAATCGATTATATATATAAGCCGCGCTTATAGCCCTATTTTATATTACTTATTAATAATTATATATTTTTAATTATTATTAATTTTTTTTTATATTTTTAATCGATTAATAATAAACTTTTCAATTCATTATAATTTTTTCTATGTATTTTAATATGGTTATACGTTTGTAAAATCTAAAACTGGAGAAAAATAACTTGGCGCTAAAAGCTCCTTTTTTGAACATCGCATGGTTTTAACGGGTCTTATTTCAACCCTCGATAATCTGACTATCCATACACGATGCTATGGATGTAGTAAAGTTTTAGTTGACATCGGAGCGACTTTCGTTGCTCTTTCTTTTCCATCTTCTAGGTTCTGAAAAGATATGGCGACGAAGAAAGTCATTGGTCGTACCCTCGCACTGTGCGTTCTCAGTCTCCAGGCCCTAACAGGACCACCGAAGAGGCTAGGCTGGGTTGAGGACTTACAGATATTATAGTGATATGGCCTTGGCCAGTTGCTGTCCTTCCTCAGATAAAGTAGGCGGAAAACTTTCAGGCGAGGCTGGGCTATTGAGAGCGCTGCTAAAAGTGTATCCACATGAGCCTAAGCTGGAGACGTAAGTAAAAGTAAGTACAAGGTTTCAATGAAGAACGATAGAAAATAGATAAAATAACTGGTTTGGATACGGAAGAACAAGAGTAATGAGATGTCCCGAACTTAGGCCAAACAGTTGTCATATCTCGTAGAACCTAGCCAACAGACTAACAGTCTCTCAGACCAACAACTTAGGAAGAAGCTAATTGATCTTTCTTCCCAAACCATGCGTCGAATTCTAGCTAAAGAACCTCTCCTCAACGCTCTCTAGACCAGACACCCCTAGTTCTGGCTCATCTTTGCCAAAGTGCGTGCACTCAATCTTCCCACTCTTCAAAGCTTGGTCGCAGTAGGCAGGCTTTGAGAACCTAGTCACCATGTCTTCATTCAGAGGTGCCGGGAATCCCATTCCATACCAGTTACCCTCGACACACTTCCACTCTCGGAATCCTGAGTTCCCTTTGTACACCGCACGTGCTTCCTCCCAATCACCATCCTTTTGGTAGCTTTTCGTTGGCTGTCTCTTCGTTGAACCGTTTTGCTCTCACGATGCGAGCATGGGGTGGTTTAAGGTATGCAGATAGACAATCGAAATCATCGATAAAGTGCAGAGGAGGCACAGCTACAGTAGCTTCAAAAAGTAGCCCGGTAGCTAGATTGTTGAAGACAACGTTGTCCTAGTATTTGGAAAATATCAAAACAGGCGGTGAGCAAATATTTTTGAGCCAATGGGAAATCTTTCTTTAGTGGATCAACTCCTTTCATTGGATGAACTACTGACCTGGACCTGAATTTGGTTCCTCAAGGCTGCAGGTAGCAGAACAAGCAAGAAAACTGGAATCTAGAAGCTCCATTGTTCCAACCAAAGCCTCATCCACTCCCTATGGACACCTCTTATCTCTCTCATCTGCGCGTTCCTGGCTTTAGCCTCATTGGTATCCATCTTGACTTCTGCGTTACCTCGTCTCATTGCTTGATAGAAATCTAACAGCTTACCAGCTGGATTTCTCTCCACCTCGCTGTCTTTCTTCTTTGCACTTTGCTCCAGCTTATGCACCCATTGCTCGAAACTGACAATGTCCATTTGTTGTCCGGAGTTCGCAAAATACACCTCAATAGCTGGAACCAAGTCCTGCCATTTCCCTTCATTTGGATTGCAGAGATGGAAGTACTTTGTCCACGCCTCTGCCTGTCTATTGCCACTTGCATCAAGGGAGTCAAGAACCAGCTCTCCTACAATATTAGCTAGTAAATCTACAGGAACCCACTGGACGCTCTCCTGCCCCGGCAAGTCAGCCGTCAGGACACCTAAGTATTTATTACTGGCGATCAAGCAAGCTCGGCAGCCATTCATTTCTATTCCAAACTCCGTTCGTTCCGACCTCAACCGGACCGGCTATCTGTCCCACTCTCAAGATCGCTGAACTGACAGCGGAAGTCTGTCTCGCAGCATCGAGGAGATTCTCAGAGATCCACTTGCTTTCGCTGTAGCCTTGATGTAGTGGCATACGAGGATCTTTGAGTGCAGTCTCAGGAACAAGAGGCTGAGTCGGGTTGATCTCCTTCCTAGGCTGCTCGTGGGGGACCCATGGTGTGGGGTTTCAAGATATTCCCTCCACCCACGGGTCCCCCGTGGTGGTTTGAGGAGCCTCATGGAGCACCGCTATTGCATAAAATGCATAAAACTTGCACAATTACATAATTTATACGTCAATTGTGCAAATTTTATGGATTTTATACGTTTTATGCAATAGCGGTGCTCCATGGGGGGAACCATGGGAGACTTTCCAAAAAAACTCCACCCATATCCCCCCCATGGGGTGGGGGCAGCGTGGGGTTTTCTCCCCCATGGTTTTTTCGCGAGCAGCCTACTCGTTCCAGTTTCCAACCGTCCCGATACTGGAGGTGAAGAATATTGGCGGCGATAGAGGAGACTGAAACGACAAGGCGACCAGGTTCAATACTCCTTCGATATGCGGTGTGAACGAGGAGAGGGCAAGGTTGAAGTCGACAGTCCATTGATTGTCTGGTTTTCGGTTAGTCAAATTAAGCGAAAGAGAAAAGGGGGGACGGCGCACGGATGATAACGGACACTTCATCTTTCACTCTAAGATAGACGCCTTCCTCCAACCCCAAATTTGCCTTGCTTAAGTTTGCTTGGAGGAACTCAACTCTCTGATTCCATTTCGAGGTCAAGCCCTTTTCATTGTTTTCGTCCGATTGTCGTTTCTCTGCATCCTCAGTCCTATTCAGGCAGTAAACTTTCAAGATCTTTGGCGACGAGATGAGCATATGCAGCAGATAAGAACCCAATGAGCCGGTACTACCTATGAGCAGAACTACCAATCGGTCGCCTTTGACAGCCGAAATGTTCTTCTTTTTGTCGACAACTGGCTGAGGTAGCTTGGCGACAAAGTAGTCGAGAGTGTCCTGCATCTTTTGCTCTCTAGATTTGCTGTCGGTAACATTGGTGTGAACTTGAGTCGACTTCAAGCTTTTCAAAGAAGTAGCAAGTTTGTCAAGACAAGGGTTGCTGTATATGAGTCTGGTGTTGATTCTATCATGAGGGATTGAAACAAGCTTGGTCTTCAAGAGCCTGACCAGAGTCATAACATGCAGTGAATCCATCCCAGCCGCGAAGAAATCTTGATCTGCTTTCAGATCCTCCATCTTGAAGACAGTATCGATCAGTCTCCCAAGTTCTGCTTCCAAGCTCTTCAAGTCCTGTGCGACATCGATCCTAGGTAAAGCAGCATCGTTCTCCCCTTCGTCACTCCTCCTGTAAATTTCATCAATCTCATCAGCATACATCTTCACTGTCGCACCCCTCTGCATAGTCCCTTTCCCAGCCCTCGCAAAGGGCTTGTCAAAAACACACAAAATAAGTCTATTCAAGCTCAACTGCGCATGAGCAGGCGCACTCTCATTCGTCTTCATTGCATACGGCCAGATCTCATCCTCCAGATAACTCGCTTTCTTTTCCGGACTGGTAAGGGATTGGGAAATTTCATCCTTGAACTCAATGATAGCAGCAGGCACAAACCTCGATTGGCCCACAACCAATGCTCCCTTAACAGCTGGATGCTCGCGAAGTGTGACTTCCATGTTCGTTGGATTCAACTTCTCCCCGTTGCTTAGTACAATCACGTCATCTGCTCGGCCAGCATATAGCCAAAGATTAGCTTTCGTAGGATGAGGCGTATAGAGATCATTCATGGAATACTCTTGGAGATCTGGAAATGTCCACCAGGCGGAGTGGAAATGATCAGACGATGAATGGCGAACGAAGATCTGTTCGTAGGCACCGTCGCCAGCAGGTCGAAACTCGATGCCTTTGTGTTCGGGATAGAAGTAAAAATATTCCCAGTCTTCTGGTGCTTTGTCCCAGAATGGAAGAGGACCCATCTCGGTGGAGCCGGTCGTGTTCATCAATAAGCTCCTTTGGCAGAGAATATTTCCTACTTTGGAATCCAGTGGGGCTGTTTGGTGCATAAGCTAGCTATTAAGTTGAGTCGTTGACATTGTTGCTGGGGAGACTTACCCCCACCATATCCAATCACAGCAAGTTTCTCCAGTCTCTTCAGAGACGCTGGAGATTGAACCATATCTTCAAGAATCGAAGGAGCTATGTAAATCATGTCTGCTCCAGAAGTATCTAAGACCTCATCCGCGATTACGGCGCTGAGAGGTCGATTTGATGGTCCCCAAATCATGATAAGGTCATACCACAGAGAACCCAATAAGCCGACGATAATACCAGCAGACTGTGCTTGTATCAGTGGATGAACGCTATTTCTTTGCTAAGGTAGTAGCTTACATGAAATGGAGGTACAGCAACGAGGGTCTTTCTGCTCTTTAATTTCCACCACAATGGCTCATATCCATCAACATGAGGCAGGAGGTTAAATGCATCCATAGCGCTATTCCAACCATGCTTCAAGACTACCGGTTTTGGCAAACCCGTTGAGCCAGAAGTGTGAAGTACTAGAAATAGGTCATGCTTCGCCTCGTCGTAGCTTTTGGTAAATGGATAATGTGGAGCTTCGCCTTCAGCTAACAGACTGGCAACAGAAGGAACCGGTATCGGAGAGAGTCCACTGTGCGAAATGAATTCTAGCGAGATGTGATAGCCTTCAGAACTCAAGATGACTTTGCAATCTGTAGACTTGAAGAGGTTCAGTTGTCCTTCAACACTGTTTCGTGGTGAGGGGAGGAGCAACTTTGATGATTGTGAGCGTCTGTTAGAGCTTGTATCGAATGACTGACCTTGTAACCAACCCTGCAAGCAGAACAAATCAAAACAAAATATCTGATGTCAAATGGTCCAAGGTAGGCCAAAGTCTCGAAGGTCGTGCTTTTGCCGAACTTGCCTTCAAGAAACGCAGCTGCACGATTGATTGCCCTTGAGAGTTTGTCATAGGTGACATAAACGTAGCCTTCCTTGAGATCGAAAGACTTTGGAATAGAAGCAAAGACTTTGCTTGGATCGTTTTGAGCAATCTCATCGACGAGGGTTGGAATAAGACGACGGCCATATGGCACTTCTGGTTTGAGGCTACCCATCATGCAGACGAAATTTTGAAAATGAGCCCAAATAAAGGCGGAGTCAATCTTTTTATAGATCAAAAAGAGGAGGCATACATTGTTGGGTCAAGTATGAACTTTGAAGAGAAGGTCACAAGCTTAAGCCCAACCTCGGGATCCGCGGACCGGATCGATCGTCTCGATCGGCACCGGAGAACGCTGAGGAAGTCCGGCACGCCCATCCACAACTAATCCTTCGTTCAAGCTAGCCTATCAATGCAAAATAAGCGCCTTAAGGCTTATCTCTCACGGGTCTTCAATGGTACCGGCGGACAATACGCGGACAACCGAGAACCAATATCAACAGCCGCGTGCTTTCGATTTCCGTGCTTCAGACAAAGCAGAGCTAAATGACAAAGGTTCCCCGCCTCTCAGTCGGAGAAATAAGTGGCCGATTTTGGCACAGTGTACAAATGCAATGAATCCGCATTCCTATTAACAACCAACTAATAAACTGCTCAATAATTCTTGATGCAGATATTAGGGAGCTTCTCGAGAAGTATTTTTGAGAGTTTTATGAATTTTAGAACGTAGTCGAGAGAAAAGCATAAAGTTGATCAAAGGACTTTTTAGTGTTCTCGCGTACAAAAATCGCCTGCTTATTTCTCCTACTGAGAGCCCGCAAATGAAACAAAATGTTTCGTGAGGCCGAGGTCCCAAGTGCGACGATGCACGAAGATGACAGGCGGAGAAAGCGAGAGAAACAGAGTCGGGATCCGGCATAGAGCAAATAAAATGCTGACTCAGACAGCAATAGCAGGGTAAAATAGTTACACCGTGTCCTCAATTGCACTGGATAGCTGACAACAGTAGCTTATGAAGAAGAACAACGGAGCCCGCGTTTCGACAACTTTGTGACTTCTCAAGGGCCGTGATACATGTCAGCCGAAAAACGATTTGATCGGAACGGAAAGAAGTGAGGATGAAGTAGGATTTGTGCGTAAAAGAAACCCAAAAATGCGAGTAATCTTTTGCATCGCCATCGTGCTGCACTAAGGTAGAAATGAGACCCCTGTAAGTTACTTTCCGCTCAAAACAACAGGAAATTGTGGCTAGGAAGAGAGTTCATGTTCAAAGTATTCCGTTTTCTTATCCACCAAATACTGAATATAATGTCCTCGGCCTCCATTCGACTTTCAATCTTATCTCAATCAAAAGCATATGCTGGGAGAAAGAAAACACGTACATTTACAGCTAAACGCAAGTTTCAAGCGTGATGGCCGCCGAATTCGGTGGGTTTGGTTGCGGCGATTGCCCCACCCAATCAGCCCCCGAAGATCTCCCTCTGGGAACCACAACCCGCTCCGGCTCCGACTCCCCCAACTCCGTACTCAGCATTTCTGAAAGCGAGCTAAAGGGCTGCTTCGGAGTGCGCAAAGCGACAATCCCTATTATTTTCTTTCAAATTTGAACCTCCACCTTTTATACAATCCAGGCAAAGACTAGTGATTGAAGATAAATGCTTCGCCTTGATTTCCAAAAGAAGAGGTTTGTATGGGGCCTCGCAAGCATCACACTGACAATAAGTTCTGGTCGAGTTGCTCTCTGGGATCCAGGATATTCTTTGCATGATAGTCGAGAGGCTTGCCTGACGAAATTTCTCTGACAACGGCCACAGCGAAGACCCATGTAAGCCGCGAAAATATGCGTGCGCCAGCTCATTTCTGTATTTACATGTCGTCGTTGTCAGGATCGGAGTAGCTACGTCTTCAATAGCTTTTTGTAAACTCGCTTGAACTGCTCCTCTTTGGACTTCAAGGTCCACTGAAATCGTCAGTTTACACGTGGGTAGATCAGAGACATTTCAAGTATACCTAGGAGACTCTTTGGGACCATATCAAATCCATCGAGTACTCTATGCGTATCGAAAGGCCCCACTTGATTTAGGATCGCCTTTTTCGACAATTTCGCAAAGGCCTCCGCGCAGTCCAAGGCATATGCCACCGCTAGAAGTCCCTCGAAGCCGTCTTCGCATTTCGACGTTTCCCATTTCTGAAGCCATAGTATACTCCATGCTGAAATGGCTTTCGCAACATTGTACTTGTCGCAGAGTACAGCAAGAGCTTTTAACTGGGAAAACTTCACATTTCGTGGGATATGATCAGTTCGGAAATGCAAGCAGTTGCAGAGGAGGGTCATGGCTTCGGGATCATCTTCAGGTAATGGGACTTCGGAAGGATAGCCTGAATTTAGGCTGCTACCTTCTTCGAATCGTGGACTGAACATGGCGGCGAAGACGGGGGAAGCCAGGCTAAGAACCTTGGAGGAGACGAGGAGACGCGCTGTGAGCTTACCACAACTCACAATGAAGAGGACGTCACCATCCGAGTCAATTTTAACCATTTCTTCGCTGGGAGGCTGTGGAGGAACCATTGTGAGTGTAAGGTGATACAATGAGATATTTCAATCCTCCATAACCACTTTTCTGAAGATAGGGTGGTGTCAGCTTAGTCAGCTAAGGGCCAATCTCACATGCGGGCGCGCTAAAATGAAGGAAGTAGCCCCAGGGCAATTTGATTCGAACTGCCTTGAAATTATAAAAATTACCCGACCCGGGCTATATCAGTTCTAGCCCTACCTAAAACCGGACCAGTCCGAGCCAATTTGAGTTTCCCGTTGAAATTAGAACCATCTACCATTGAGAACGCTGCTTCCAACCTTTGACTCGACATTTATGTCACTCGTCTTCCTCGTCCTTTCCTCCTCCTTTCCTCAAATGTTCATGCTTCTTAATCCTATATCGCGCCCCGTCCAGTATACACAATAGAATGTAGCTCTGCAAAGGATTAAGCTGATGCCGGAATACTGCAAGGGAACGTAATTGAGTTCGATAGTCAGGCAAAACACGGCTACTCTACCAAGACCTAAACCGGTGTTGCGATCAAGAAGGAGGATTGCATAATTATTTCTCGGCGGAGTCCTTGCAATAATGATATAATTCTAGATAAATTTGGTGAAGACAGAGATGTCGTAAAGGTCTTTGATATTGAAGTTGTGACGTGTGCGTGAACAATTAACTACTGTGTGGGAACGCTTCGAAACTCTTCTCACTTGGGTGGGGAAAAGCCACCTCGACGAAGTACAATCACTCCCAAGAATCGTTCTCCCATGCTCCTCCCTCGTCCACTTCCAATACCTATTCCTCCCCTTCTTCGCGCTTCGCCTTCACTCGCAACTTATCAGCTAGCCCCTGAATCTCCAACTCCAACCCCTCCTGCTTCAGCATCCTCCTTTGATAAACCTCATGCGCCCTCTCCCTATATTCCAACAGCGCAGCCTTCACAACTCTCCATTTACGCCAATCAAGGGCCTCATACCGTGCCTTCGCAGCATCATACACAATACAAGCTTCCTTTCACGCAAACTTATCATCAGTCACCTACACATTCAATACCTTCCACTCCACCTTCAAAATCTCCAGCCTTTCCTCGAGTTTTCTTTCAAACCCTTTCTCAAGAGCGCCCGTCCATGCTGTCTCCGCTTTCATGCTTTTTTCGAAGCGTTGAACTTCATCGTCTTTGTGTGCCTGCTTAGTCCTTGCAATGCCGACATCGCGTGCAACCCAGAAAGCGGCAAAACAATTGAGTCCGCAGAAGATTGCATCTAGTGTGAGAGAGTACCAGGGAGTTTATTCGAGCCTGGTGGTATACTCGAGCTGCATACACAGCGTAAATATGAGGGGAAGGCCCGAGAAGAAGAGGAGAAGTTCAGGATCGAGTTGATCGGTATTACCCATCGTGAAAGTTTTGCGATGTGCTCTTTCGGAACTGGTTTCAGGCACGAATTGAGTTGAGGCGGGATGCCGATTTTTGTGATTTAAAAGAAGTCAGAATTGTGTAGTGGTCAAAATCCGAATCCCGAGTCGTGGCGTGGGTATGGACTGGCTACTAGCGGACTATTCCAAGTTCAAGTTCGGTCACATACCTCGACAACTTAACCACATACCAAATGCAGCCACGAGTATGGTGCAGCTCAGAGTCCTCTCCTCTTGCAGCTCCGAAATCTCAAATCCAATCTGTTCCTCCTCAAGATCATCTTTTGTAACACCGCGTAGAGGCCCCTCAATCTTCTCTATATCATTAGAATAAAGGATTACTACCCTCCAATCGAGTCGCCGTTCGACCACATCCTTCTTCATCGCCTCGCGTTCCGTCTTCAGCCTCTCCAGTTTCAGCCTCGAGGTTTCGGTTTGTCCTGAAAATCCCCCATGCCCCTCCTCAACCCGCCCCTTAGCCCTCTTATACGTATCTCTGACTTCCAAATCATATCCAGACCAGAAAGATCCATAACAAGTCCAAGGATTAGTCGCTCAATTCCAGAGAAGTACCAGGGAACATCAAAAAATAAGGATTGAATAGATATCAAGAAAATCAGGATGAAGCCCCCTCCGTAAGTGGTGCCGAGAGATGCAGCATGACTTAGCGGACCCGCAGGAAGTCAATGCATTATGCTTCGCGAGGATGCCGGGAATTTGAAGAAATTTCTAATTGTTTGTGTTGTATTTTGCGAAAGATGTGGAAATCGGGTCTTGGTGAAGAGAGCAATCGTGACGTGTGGGCAATATGACTAGGTGGAAGCCATTGAAAATAGGTCCCAAACATCACAACCCATCCATCTCCCTTTCCCTCCCACTCTAAGTCTCAAGATCTTCCGCCGCACCCCTCGCCACCCTGTCCAACTCCCCAACCTTTCGCTCCAAATCCATAATCTCCGCCCTCCAACCTCTCAATCAACAAACACCTCTTCTGATAAACCCATCTCAACCTACCCTTTCTATAAAACGCCTCGTCAACCCTTTCTTCTCTTTCTTCCCATAACTACCAAGCTACGAACGAGAAACCTCAAAATGCGCGTCAATAATCGCTTCTTTCTACGTAGAACTATCTTGCACCACCTGCTTTTCCACAAAGCTCCTCTGCTCTCTCAATCTCTCCAGCTTCTCTTTCCAAGTCTCGAGTGGATGTCCCAGAAATCCCTTCCGCAGATATTGGTTGAGGTTGGGAAATTCGACCTCATCTCCTCTTTGTTCTTCATCCCCCATCCTCACCTCCCCATCTATTCCACATTCCGACCCAACCGATAAGCACCAAAATAACCAATCCCAGAAAGTAGAAACTCTAACCCAGACCAATGCCAGACAACATCCATACGCACGGTTTGAACAATCAGGGATGTAGTCAGAAAAGTAGAGGCTGCGAGACGAATGGCGATGGCTCAAATGGCAGAGCCGGAGGTGAGGTATTGTGGAAAATGTGGGCGTATCGTACAAGAGGAATCTTGGAAGAGAATGGAGATTTAGACCAGATTTCGTGAGGAAAAAATCTTATCTGATCATAGAAAGAGTGTCTTAGGATGAAATCATGTCATGTTTGTTGGTTGACGGCTACAAACTAGGCGGGAGCACTCCGAGTTTGGGTCCCAAGTACCAGCATTTGTCGCTAGCGGTCGCAAGGGTTAGCTGCAATTCGGTCGCGCCTCATGGCGAGCCTGAAGGTTGTAATTAGGAGTACATCAATGGAGAGAATATGCAACTGTTGGAAATAACTGAGTCAACTCAAGCATTACCAGAAAGAGATACGAAGATGTGGAGACTGAGCATTAGGATTAATGACATGGAGAAAGTCTCCAGAACAAGTTAAGAATACAGAGAACGAAGCCTCGACTCCGAAACACGTCCAGCCTCTCAACGGACGCGATTACCATGATGTACAACCCGAACCGACAAAGGAAAATCAAGCACAGTCTAGATATACGTCCTGGAAAGAAACTCCCTCATCAGAAGTAAAATCATCTCGTCTGCATCAATAGCCCAGTGGCCACGACGGCTTGTTGTATCGTGAGAGCTATTGTGGGAGTTGTTGATAACCACTCTTCTTGGTTTCACCCTTCTTGGTGAGTTGTTGGCGGACAGCGGTAAGTCCATAGATGAACCAGAAGACTGGGATGATTAGCGACAAAGCAGGAACGATTAACGCGGGCTACTTGCAGATGTTATTCACAACGGCGAAGCTAAACCACGAAGCAATGACGTATTCCCAACCAACTTGCTTGTGGTCGAAGAAGTAATAAGGGAACTTGTCCTGGACGATGTAGCCGATGTATGTCCAGCCAATGTAGACGAAAGAGAGGACCGTGATGCCGGCAGTATGGGCGCTGATGGTCTGGAGGCACGTTAGCGGATGATGGACTGGTGAGCTGGAATGAATAACCTCTGGGACCCTGATGCTGCTGAAGAACAGAACCTCAATGAATCCAACCAAAGCGCTGACACCAAACTTGTTGAGGACGAAGAACGTGGTGAACCATCCATGTTTGAAGATTTGGTCGGCTGAGGGAAGGATTGTTAGCTTGAGCCATATATTGCGACCGTGAAGCTCACCAGGAATAGTAGTCTTGTTCTTGGGAACCAAGATAGCCCAGTGGATCAGAAGAGAAGTGTATGGGAAGCTGTTGGCAGCAGAGTAGTAGATGCTGAACCAGGTTTTATTCTTGGTGGAGGCATGTTGGCGTGGTGGCGACAAGAATCTCTGGACGCGGGTCGAAGCAGATTGGGTCTGGCTGCCGTGGTGAGGATAGTGGAGGTGCATGTAGGTCCAGGTCTGCAAATGCAGTTAGCATGGGAGGAGAATATGGAGGGAGGAACTCACGAATGCGATAGCATGGTAGAGAGCTTGAATGAAGTATTGAAGGTTGGAGAACTCGAATACGGTCAACCATCCATGGTGGTTGTGCTTGATGTCATAGTCGATGATCATGATGAAGCTAATGACCAAGTAGGCAGCAACGAGACCTCGCAGACCGACGAGAACCTTCTGGCCAACGCCGAGCCATGGGGAGTGGCAGACGCGAAGGAAGATGGGCTGCGATTGATGAGCATTGATGCAGAGGATTGGATTGGAGGCACCTACATGATCACCCTTCTTGCCGTCCTTGGGAAGGAGAGCCGTGGAGGAAGACATGGTGTTGGCAGAAACGAGTGAAGAGTGTTCTAGGTGATGTATGAAGACGGGAAACCAAAACTTGACGATCTTGCGAGCGCTGCGAACGAAAGTGCGTGAAAGCGTCGAAGATGGATGGTTGTTGATGAAGAGAAGAGAAACGCGAGAAGGAAAGGAAAATGTAAACAAGACTTGGATATCATGAGGAAGGGATAAGTGAGAGCTTGTGGCAGGAGCCAATGTTCCCGTCGCGGGGGACATTTTGGGGAGGTGCGAACAGAGGCTCTCGAGTGAGGTTGGATCGCTACCTACCATCACGATTTGAATAGAATTCTGAGTTGAGGAATGTCCCTACACTGGTAGGATATTGCGGAGGTGCGTGAATGCTCATGTCGAGAACTTTTCCGGGATGTAGGCCCTGAGTTCAAATTGCTTGAAATCCGAAATGTGATGTCCTATAGCCGGCAGGACATTTTGATCTTGGGAACGCGCTCCACTCTACCCAAGGTAAAGCTTAAATCTAACCTCTTAAATGGCAATGAAAATGTCCCGATAAGAATGGGCTAGTATAGCGTATGGAAAAGGGTTAGTTTCTTAGACACGGGGTTGCGATCCTGCGTAGAAATAACCTTACGACAGGGATCACGTTCGCGATGTCCAGCGGCGACCAGGGCATTGAAGATATAGGCACAGAAGAATGCTGGATTATGAGTATAGATGAGGTGACACTCAAATTCAAACACCTTCGATGTCCCAATTGTTATCGGACATATGAGGAATAGAACCTGGAAATTCGACTTGTTGCCAGTACCCAGACACACCGCCTTGATGTGACTACACGACCCTAAAGACGGCTCTCCATGAAATCTTCGAAACAGGTTGAAGGATCGCGTGATGATAGATAAAATCCAAAAGTTGAGAATGGGAGTTGATGGAAAGGAAAGACAGTTCTTGAATGTTGTTAGAGTTCTTATGCATGGCTGCACAAAGCCTCGGCCGCTTGCACAACTCGCATAAAATTATTCAAACCTCAAAGCTGTCCACAACTCCAAATCTCAACGAGCCCACCAGCTCGCGACAACTGCCAGCAGGCTGCCATTCCTTTCCACTTCTCTCTAAGTCGCATATCTCCCCAGACGATCTCTACGAATCTACCTCCCGAAAATAAAGTCTACTCCCGCGACAATTCTACAATTCCTCTCTGCAGTATCCTCCAACATCCAAACCTCCAACCTCACCATGCTCTCCGCCCTCCAAAATCCCCGGCAAGCAGCCGCCCAACTCCTCAACTTCGGTTTAATCCTCTCAACCGCATTCATGATGTGGAAAGGCCTCTCCGTCGTGGCCGACTCTCCCTCTCCAATCGTCGTCGTTCTATCTGGATCCATGGAGCCCGCATTTCAAAGAGGAGATCTGTTGTTTCTTTGGAACAGGAATTTCTTCGAGGAGACGAAGGTTGGGGAGATTGTGGTGTATAATGTTAAGGGGAAGGATATACCGATTGTTCATCGGTTGGTGAGGAAGTTTGGTACTGGGTGGGTTGCTCCATACTTTCTCACAGACTTTCTCCAGAAGGGCTTGGATGACCTTGGATGTATGGGACATTCTGGCTAATATGAGACTGCAGAGACAAGGCAAAGTTACTTACGAAAGGTGACAACAACCTGGCAGACGACACCGAGCTCTATGCACGCGGACAAGATTACCTGGAGCGAGAGGACATCATTGGCAGCGTTGTAGGATACATACCGTTCGTGGGCTATGTAACAATCATGCTGAGTGAGCATCCGTGGCTGAAGACGGTAATGCTGGGCATAATGGGCTTGGTAGTTGTGCTGCAGAGAGAGTAAGGGAAAGTATGGATTTATAGGCGTTCTTCGGTGGATACCCGACACTGTATGATATCAAAAAGTCCAAAATCGGGTGAGATAATCGTATGGATCATTTAATGCGAATGTATACCCTTTTTGCCGGATAAGTAAATTCGAAAGGTGAGCTCGATGGCTGGCTGCTATCCGAATGTTCAAGCCACCCACGTACTTTCAAGCTGAGCTGTCATATACACCTGTCAGCTTCGAACGAAAATGTCTACGTTGTTCCTCCATATATTCCGAACCATCATATTGTCCCGGAAGACGTGGAACTTCGCAACTTATCTAGTCCCTTTTGGTCTGTTGACAAATTTCCTCTTCGGAACCTGCAGCCTCGTCCACCACTAGCACTAGCGGATCGACAGGGATTATGTTCCAAGCTCCAAACTTATGGACTCTGACGTGAAGCAAGATTCCAAACATACGACAAAGAATACAAATTCTCCGCTACTACTTATACGTGCGTTCTGTCAGCTAGAGCTCGTCTTTCCAAGTACATTTGTTTATTGTTCTTCGCCTCCAAGAACGCTCTGCAGCCAGCCTCAGCCCTTCCTCGAATTACCCCACTATCCTAGCTGTCAGGCACCATGACACAGAAGAGAATCACCAAGGTATGTTGTGCCCTCCAGATTCTGGCAGTGACATACTAGCAGATGTCCCAAGTATAGAAGGACATTGAACTGACATCGTCTAGGAGCTCCAGGAGGTGTTGTCGTCTCCCCCACCAGGCATCAAGGTCAACCTCGTTGACGAAAGCAATGTCCACAACTGGAACATCATAATGGACGGCCCAGCCGACTCCCCCTACGTCGTACGCCCCCCATACCCCCCTTCAACCCCCCTCTCGCTAACGCACATTCTCCCCAGGGCGGCAAATTCCAACTCCTCCTCGTCCTCCCCCCCGAATACCCATTCAAGCCCCCCAAAATCAACTTCAAAACCCGTATCTACCACCCCAACGTAACCTTCGACGAGCACGGAAGCATGTGCATCGGTATCCTGAAATCAGAAGCATGGAAGCCCAGTTCTCGAATCCCTAATGTCTTGACTGCTATTCAACAACTGCTTCTAGAGCCTGTACCCGATGATGCACTCGAGCAAGCTACAGCCCAGAAGTTCAAGGAGGACAGGAAGGCGTATGATAAGGAGGCTAGGGAAATGACGAAGAAATACGCAAAGTGATTGTACCGGGGGGGTGGGACTTTTAGATACAGTTGGAGAGAGGCTGGGAGAGGCAGAGCAGAGGTCTCAGGAAACTGATCCATACGAGAGAGTTTTGATTGTATGGCGGCGTTGGGGACATTCAGAGCAGTCATGAACTTTAGACGTGCTGTATCGGGGGCGTGCTGGAATTACTTTTGCTACCAAATGGGCGTCGATCAGACGCACGCCTCGCTCCGTTTCCTGACTCGTGCTATTTTTCTTTCTTTTGTTTGTCAAAATCCCCCTCCCGCTGTCAACAGACTCAGCTTGGCCGTTCAACAGGCCAACCATAGGTGGATCTCCAACTCAATTCGAGACAATTTCTCAAGACTTCAATAGCCTCGCAACAAGCTTCTCCACTTTCGCGTTAAACAGCGGAGATCCCGTCTCCCAAAGGCGCGACACAGGGGGCCCAGCAGCGCGTATCAGCCACTGAGGCTTGAGACCAGGCAGTTATCCGCCACTATGCCCAAAGTGCACCTGCCAGACCCAAGAACCAGCACCGTCTCTCCAATAGTTTCCCTCTCAGCAATTAAAGTAAATTAAATTATTCAATTTTGACCTCGGTGCAACGTGCCTTTTCAATAGACTTTGTAAACCTTGTCCAAATCGTTGCGCAAGAACTTTGTCTGCGCTCTGTGACAGTTCTGATCCATCGGAAAAGAAACCCGACTTGGATCTTCCAGGTAATATCATCTGCTTGGACCACCACAATCACGAAACGTCCGAGATCAGATCCCCCAAAACAAATACACAAAACTCCCATCCCTGGACTCAATTGACCTCTACGGACCTCTTTTCCAACCATCAACATCTGCTAGAGCTGGTCCGGACTCTCTTCTCGACGATTGCATCTTCGAAGGACGAAATTCGACTCCGAATTTCAGCGCGTATGGATTTCTGGTAATTGGAACAAGGGTTGCGATATCGACCGGGTTTGGGACCTGGAGTGGAGGCCTAGCACCCTGGCAGAGGAATTGCGAAGAAAAATGAACATGGCAAATGGATACAATGGTGCTGGGACGTTGGACTCTTTCAATATTGAAGACGCTCACGTTAGAAGGCAGCGAAGCATGAAGTTTAGCCTCTACCCAGCTGGACCGGCTCGTCCTCGAACAGCTTCCAAGAGCTCAACACCCTCTGGCCCCACCACGCCTATATCGCCAACTGCACCGCAGATTCCTCATCAATTCCACTCTTCGAGAGAGGAATCTTTGCAGTATCAGCGACCGTACACCTCACATCATCCGCAGTCCCAGGAATCGAGAGCCTACACATCGCCCGCGGTCCAGCACAACCTCCACAAGAGACCCTCAGAGGCATCACGTCTACGGGCACTGAATAATGGCTACAGATCCCAATCTTCAGATGGTAGAAACACTCCAGAACGACGGAATCATACTCCAGAACCAACACACATAGACAATTTCTCACGACCCCGAGCCCCCAGTCTCCGCCGCCGAAACGACTCCCCCAAACGACTGAATCACAACTCCTCCACCTTCCCCCTCCAAATCGACGAAGAACGAACACCCACAGACCTAGCCTCCTCGCGAGATCGAGGGTTCTCAGCCTCGTCTTCACAATCTGCAGCCAACGTGACGTCTCATCCTCTGAGGCCTTCTCCTTCGATCCCCGACTACGGTGCTCCGGAGTCAATATACTCCCGCCAACGAAACCTCAACAACCCAGCCTATAGATCACAACGAAGAGACATAAGTGGACCAGACAGCATCTACACCTCCCAACGCCGCGAACCAATCACCCGCCCCGGTTTCGATAGCGAAGAGGTACGAGCCAGCTTTCGCTCAGCCTTGACCACCAACTCGAGTTTCCTAGGCACAAGTGGGACGGAACGAAGTAGCGTTCTAACTAAAAGTAGTTCGGCTACATCTATCTATGGCAGAGATGAGGGCATGAGTGTGGACGATGCGATTGGAATGTATGAGGGTGGATTTCAGACCGATTCTGGGGTAGAGGATAATTATGGGACAAGACCGATAACACAGGATTCGGAGAAGAAGAGGATATCCGGGTTGGAGGAGGCGATGAATGATATGCTAATGGTGCCTCCGTCTAATGTAATTATGAGGGATTCTACGCAGATTTTTAGTACGAATGGAGGGAGGGGAACACCGAGTCCGGAACCTGGACCGAAGGAAGAGATGTTGGAGGTTCAGGAGAAATATTTTGATCAACAGCCACTAAGTCCGACTCGACCTACGACAGGGCGACCTACGACCGGGAGACCTACAACCGGGAGACCTACAACTGGGAGACCTGTGACAGGCCGACCTGTGACAAGGGCAGCTATGGAACCATTTGATGAGACCAGGGATCGGTATGGGTTCAAGAAGAAGAGTCAACATATCTCACTAGAGCAGTATGAAGCTTGGAATGGACCATACAAAGAACATCTCGCTCGACGGCGAAAGAAATGGGTAGCCTTAATGAAGGATTCGAATCTTCCCTCAGACAAGCCAGAGAGATTCCCACCCCAGTCTGCCAGGGTGAAACGGTTTATACGGAAAGGAATACCTCCGGACTGGAGAGGTGCTGCTTGGTGGTATTACGCGGGTGGTCCGAAGATGTTGGCTTTGCATCCTGGCGAGTACAATATCCTAGTACAGAAAGCTGAAGCTGGTGGAGTGAGTGAAACGGACGACGAGATTATCGAGCGAGATCTGAATCGTACATTCCCGGACAATATCAAGTTCAAACCAGATCCTCCCCCTGGCGAACCTCGAGATAGTGTGCGGTCTGCCAAGGAGCCTGAGACCCCCATAGTTCAGTCACTGAGGCGGGTGCTGCAAGCGTTCTCCATTCAGAATCCGAAGATTGGGTACTGTCAATCACTCAACTTCCTAGCTGGACTTCTCCTGTTGTTCATGGACGAGGAGAAGTCATTCTGGATGCTTAACATCATCACTCGAGTTTACCTGCCAGGTACTCACGAACTGAACCTCGAAGGTGCAAATGTGGATCTCGGTGTTCTTATGTCCAGCATCAAAGACAACATGCCAGCCATCTGGGCCAAGATTGGTGGCGAACTTGATGGTTCCTCGGTACCACATTCCCACCTCCGACTTCCGCCCATTACACTCTGCACAACAGCGTGGTTCATGTCCTGCTTCATTGGCACCTTACCAATTGAAAGCACACTCCGAGTATGGGACTGTTTCTTCTACGAAGGCTCCAAAACTTTGTTTCGAATCGCAATGACGATCTTCAAACTCGGCGAACAGGAAATCAAGGCAGTGAGCGATCCAATGGAGATCTTCCAGGTCGTGCAAACCATTCCGAGACGATTGATCGACTGCAACACGGTGCTGGAAACGTGCTACAAGCGACGAAATGGATTCGGACATCTCAGCCAAGACACAATCGAGAAAGGTCGCGCAGAACGAAGAAAAGGTTACGCTGAGGAACGAGAGCGGGAAAAGCGTGAGCAGTCAGGCCATGTAGCTGGGACGACTGGATTGGGTAGACAAGGTACGAGGAAAGGCGGTGGTTTGACCTTCGGACGAAAGAAACGCGCTATGGGAACGCCTGTTGAGGTCTAATGTCCGAGTGACGATGGGACAATGAATGAAAGTAATTTAAAGCTTTATGCATGGGCTTCTCCTGGGACATAGATTTTGGGGTAGAGATGGGATGGGAAGGTGTTCATGATGTTACGACTTTTCGGTGCAGCATACTGGTTGGAGTTGGCGTGGAGCAAAATAGCATAAATAGCCAGGTTTGCTGATTTGAACGAGCAGACATCCGAATGTCATACCTTCAGTGCAATCACTTTCGCATTTTCCACAAATTCCATCTGAGTGTGAGCAATCGATTCCAATGTCCCTTGTTCCTCAGGACTTCGGGTCGTGGCTTTCATGTTGTTGGGCCAACCTCAGCCAAGAATCGCGACCCGAAAGAAAACATTGACTTTCTCCAACTTCAAGAATATCATCGAATCTACAACCCCAACAAACAAAATAATGGAACAACCACAGAAATCACAAAGCGCACTCTTTCAAGTCTATCTACGACTGCGACCTCCGCCACCAGGTCAAACTGGATCAGAACGATTCCTGACAGTCGAAGAACCGAGAGACGATGCGCCGCCTACACATATTACACTCAATCCTCCGAATGATAACAGACGTCGCGCGGTAGAGAAATTTGCGTTTACAGAAGTGTTTGAGGAGGATTCGAATCAGCTTGATTTGTTTCATGGGACTGGTGTTCTGCAGCTTGTTGAGGGAGTTCTTGGACCTCGAGGCGGAGAGGGGAGAGATGGATTACTTGCGACATTGGGTGTTACTGGTAGCGGAAAGGTAATAAAGATATCATCCGATATCTACCATCACAGATGCTAACAGTCTGCAGAGCCATACAATCCTAGGATCCCGTACCCAACGCGGCCTCACTCAACTAGCCCTCGACGTCCTCTTCCGCAGCATCTCAACCAACATCCTCGACCCCTCAACCTCAACCTCTCTCCACGCCACAGTCGCCGCCTCTGACCCCTCCGAAGCGCAAGTCATGTCCTCCCAAATGTTCCTTGATACCATGTACGGTGATCCCACAGCCGCCTCTCGAGCCAGCTCCCGAGCCCCAACTCCTATGGTAGTACGGTCCCCCTCTTACAATGATTATCTCCACGCTCCTACCCATCCTTCGTCCGCGGGACTGTATCCCTCCTTGCTAGGCCTGGAGACGGGAAGTCCGAAGTCTATACGTGTTGTACGACAATCCCGTAGGATACAGACACAGACAGAGAAAGTCTCTTGTCAGGTTCAAGAGACTAGTGGTCTGACTTCCTATATTCCTTCTTACATGCAATCTACATTAGCCAAAGCTGTGAAGTACGTTACTAAATCTCCTCTCAAGGGCGAATCTTATGCACCACCACCAACACCAAGACGACATCTCCAACGACCATCTGCACTACCAATGAGTCCGGATATTAACAATGTGGTTGTGGATTCGGATCCCAATGCTGAGTACGCGATTTTGATATCGATGTATGAGGTATACAACGACAGAATCTTCGACTTGCTTACGCCTGCTATTCCGAACAAATCAACCAAGGACTTCAGACGACGACCGTTGTTGTTCAAGTCTACGGAACAATCTCCTGATCGCAAGGTAGTTGCTGGATTGAGAAAGATCATTTGTGGGACGATGAAAGAGGCGTTGATGGTTCTAGAAGCTGGTTTACATGAACGTCGTGTTGCTGGTACAGGATCGAACAGTGTCTCTAGTCGCAGTCACGGATTTTTTTGCGTGGAAGTTAAGAAGCGTCGAAGAGGCAGAATGTCTAGTCAATGGGGAGGCTCTGCTCTGACGATTGTTGATCTGGCTGGTAGTGAGAGAGCTCGCGATGCGAAGACTCAAGGAGCTACTCTCGCTGAGGCTGGTAAGATCAACGAGAGCTTGATGTACCTTGGCCAATGCCTTCAGATGCAATCTGATCTTGCCAACTCGACAAAAGTAACTCTCGCCCCCCCTTTTCTTCCCAAATTCTGGCTAACAACAACAGCCAAACCTTGTCCCCTTCCGCCAATGCAAGCTCACCGAACTCCTCTTCTCAAACTCCTTCCCATCAACCTCAACCATCCCATCAACACCTTCACACCACCATCCCCACCAACAGCCTCGCAACCCCCAAAAAGCAGTGATGATAGTCACCGCCGACCCCTTAGGAGACTTCAACGCCACCTCCCAAATCCTCCGCTACTCAGCCCTGGCCCGCGAAATAACAGTCCCGCGAATCCCCTCCGTGACCTCAACCATTTTAGCTCAATCCACAGCATCCCATTACTTCAGTCCTCGGGCTGGTCGTAGCTCACCAACGGATACTGAGCGCGAGACGATGGAGATTGCGGCTTTGGAGATCGCTCGCATGTCTGAAGAAATCGACGGTCTACGCGCCGAGTTGTTGAACGAACAGCAAAGAAGATTAGAAGTAGAAGCACATCTCGAGTCAATGACTGATAGAATCATGGAAGTCGAAGCAGAAGTCCGCGAAGAGTGTTTTGTCGAAATGGAGAAGACGATGGAAGTTGAGATGAGGAGATGGAAAGCGAATTGGGCGGAGCAGCAGGAGAGGACGGAGGAACATCTTGATAAGAAACTTGAAATTTATACGAGGAGTATGGATGCGGTGGAGGATGGGGAAGATAAGGAGAATACTCCGGTCCGCGACCTGAGTATGCAAGACGAGAATGAGAGGTTGAGGAGGGAGGTTGAGATCCTCAGACGAGAACTTCAGAGCAGGAGTCCGAGCAAGAGTCAGAGAATGCCGTTGAGGGAGTCTAGGATGGATTTCGGACGCTCTACTAGGAGCACCAGAAACACAGATGAGGAGGATCTGGAGAGTCGGATGGCCAACATGAGAGTCAGTGGTCAGAGTCAGGCTTCGCTGAAGGGGGGTGTGCCCATGAACTTGAGTCCGGTGAAGAAGGTTAGGAAATTGACGGCCAAAAAGTGGGATATGACTGGGGATGATGAGTTGTTGTGATTCTTGCATGGGAGAAGGTTGATTGCTGGAGTTATAGATGTATCTTGGGGCGGTGTAGGTTGTGAGAGTTAGCTTGGTGTTTGTGGAGTTGGTTAGGAGTAGGATTGTTAATGTTATTGTCCGTGTCCGAGTCCGAATAAGTTTGGTCATGTTAGCCGCTTTCAGTGCGGTACTGCGACGTGAAAATGCTTCAAGCGAAGTCTGTTGATGTTCGTCATCTCGCTGCATGCTTTTCACATCTTGAATGGTTAGAGGTTAGAGAGGGGTGGCTGATTTATTCATGACGAGTAGGTTTATATTGCTCCGGGCCATACCCAACTATGACTAGCGTCTCAAATCAAATATCAGCATTTCTCTTCGTCCGCCAACTCTCCTTCTGCATAACACAACTCACCCGTCACACTTCGCAACCATGTTGTTCCACTATCTTTATAACCTCTGTCCGCAAAATGATTTCTGTCCTGGGGCAGTGCTCCACGTGATGGACGAGCGTTTTCCCGAAGTTCTACCGTCGGACTTGCCCCACACGGAGCCTCACGACGAGACGCGTTCATACAGTCCCCTGATTTGCCACAGCCCCATCTTGGTCCAACCATCTTCACCCCATGGGCAAGACTTACGTTCCTTGCAGTGTTTCATCATGCCGGGTCAAGGCCTATCTTAATTTAACTCCCGTCGATTGAAGCACAAAAACTTCTCATCCCGTCTCGCACTTGACCCACCTCACATATACTTCTAAATCATTCCGGACCGACTTCCCTCGCGGCACACCTCTTACAAAGATCGTTTTCAGGCTCAATTGGACGTCGCCAATCAAAGGCATGCCGCGAAAGGGAAGCCAGAAAGTGAGAACCGGCTGCCGGACCTGCAAGTCAGTCTGAAGAACCCCATCCCCGCTTCTCCACAATCTGCTAACTGCGGAATGGCATCATTTCAGAAAGCGGAAAGTCAAATGCGATGAGACCAAACCGGTCTGTACGCGATGTTCCTCAACAGGCCGAACGTGCGGCGGCTACGACCTCGACCCGGATTTGGACGAGCAAAAGCGCTCTCAAGTTGTGCATCACTCAATCGCACTCTACCGGCCTAGACAACTGGCGGCGCACGATGAGAAAGAAGGCCGCTCATTTCACTTTTTCTCGCATGTGGCTGGTCCAGTCCTCTCCGGACCTATGGACACCTACTTTTGGACTCACCTGGTCATGCAATTTAGCCACTTCACTCCGGCCGTTCGCCATGCTGCTATCGCAATCTCTTCACTTTATGAAGATTTTGTTGGTGGCTCTCGCATTATTCGACGCAGGCACAACGTCATTGCCTTGAAGCACTACAACGCTGCTATTCAAGAGGTTAGAAAGGTCAAGATCCAAGATGAGCAGTTGGTTCTCATTGTTTGTGTCTTGTTCGTATGCATCGAATTACTACAAGGGGACCCCGAGGCCGCTACCGACCATTGCAAATTTGGTCTCGCTATTCTCGAAAGAATCAAGGCTGACCCGGGACGTTCTCCCAGCTTCTGGGTTGTTCAACATCTGCTACCTATCTTTCGTCGTTTGAGTTTATCTTTGCTCATGGTCCCAGCTAGCCTCCCCAATGTGCCCGTTAAAGGAGCTACTCCGCCGCCGCCGCGAATGCCAAGTATGAAATTTCTCGAGAATAGCCCCGAAGAACCCTTTGTTCCTGACCGCTTCGACACAGTCATCGAAGCCTCAAACTCCTTCGATCATCTCATGACCAAATGCGTCTCAATCCACCATGTCGAAGACAAAGACCCCGAAGAAAGTCGTCAGGAGAAAGCACTCCTTGAGAAGTCACTGCGGCTCTGGAATACTCGGGTCACAGACTTTGAAACCTCATCTACAGCTTCCCTACAGCCATCCGACAAGCTTACTCTATGCCTCATGAGAATGAAATATGAGTGGGAAATAATCTGCCTGGATATTCCAATAGGACCCAGAGGCTTGGCCAAAGAAGCTCAATACGATCAATACCTGGACTCGTTCAAATCAATGACTGACTTGGCTCGACGTGCATCGGAATGCATCACGCCTCCGTCTCCGCTATCTCCTCCCCGGGAGATGGCTCAACGACCAAGCTTCTCTTTCGAGATGGGCTTCCTTCCTCTACTTTTGCTTGTCGTCAATAAATGTCGTGATCTTGACACAAGAATAGAAGCGCTGTCATGGATGCCACGCCTCACTGCCGCCAAGGAAAGTTTGCTAGATCTTGGCACGTTGTATCGAGTTAGCAAACGGGTCATCGAGCTCGAGCATGATATCTCTCTGGACGAGGAACTCCGCATCTGTGAAGGGAAAACTCCAAGCCAGCCGAAAGATTACAGGATTGTTGCTGTTCCCGTCGACCACGACATGGAAGTCATCACTGCAGACGATGGCACGGTCTCATATCGGAGAACGATATTGTTCATCACGCAAGCTTCCGACGGGACAAAGTCTCTTCGTCATGAATTTCTCTACGAACGAAAATTAAGACAATTCGACCTAGAAATCCCCGGAATGCGCAGTGCACGATGACACATCTGCATGCACTGTATGCATATGCAGGTGAAATCAGATGAAAGGATCTCTAGCTCTCCACATTCTCCCCACAATCCGGCTTTCGGGACCGAAGTACCCTAGCCATTCGGCACTTTGAGGCTCAAGAAACAAGCACCCATTCAGGAACGGCGCATTTTTTATTTCCGGCAGATGTCGGATCGATCTTCCAAGCAATTCTTTGCGGGGGGGGGCCTAGCCTACAGATCGAACGGTGGGGCAAGTGCGAGTTGAGGGGCAACGGGAAAATGCTTCCACGTGCTAAGCCTCATGCCTTGAAGAAACATGTTTATATACTGGTTCGTTTCCTTTCAACAGCCAAGGCGTTTTCCATCACCGCCAGCTGCAGTCCCTCATTTGCTTAGCTTTCCAACAGCTCCTGGAAACTTCATTGTCCATACTCCGGTCTACCTCTATCCTTTATAATGGCTTCCCTCCGGCGCCTCCTGGTTGCTGCAGCAGCAGCAACCGTAGTCAACGCCGCATCCCTCAGCGATGTCTGCACAACATCATACGCCCAAGCCGCTCTGCCAGTAGATTTCTACCCCGGCATCACCATCAACAGCTCTTCCGTATCGACGTCCCTCGTCACCAACGACACAGTGAGCAATGTCTTCTACCCAACCACTACCATCGACTATTGCAATGTCACTTTTGCCTACTCACACAATGGCATCACTGGCGATGTTGTCCATGTATCGTATTGGCTTCCTCCACCGGATTCGTTCCAGAATCGCTATGTCTCAACTGGTGGTGGAGGCCTCGCCATCAACTCTGGATCCTCATCTATCCCTACCGGTATCATCGTCGGAGCTGTGTCTGGTATGACAGATGGAGGGTTTGGAAACTTCGACACAGAGTGGGACGCAGTGTTCCTCCTCGCGAATAACACCATCAATTGGCAGGCGACTTACATGTTTGGCTACCAAGCTCACCATGAACTCGCCACTGTTGGAAAGGAGTTTGCTCGCAATCTCTATAATGTTTCGAATTCGAAGAAAGTTTACTCGTATTACCAAGGTTGCTCTAAGGGAGGACGTGAGGGTTGGAGTCAACTGCAGCGTTTCGCGGATCAGTTTGATGGCGCTGCCGTCGGTGCTCCTGCATGTGCGTAAATTGATCATCCATCCATATGGCCGTTGCTGACCACCGTTTTTCAGTCCACTACGGTCAACAACAAGTGAACCATCTCATCGGGAACGTCGTTGAACAGACCCTCAACTACTTTCCGCCCAGCTGCGAACTAGAGAAGATCATGAACCTCACCATTGCGGCATGCGATCCCATGGATGGTCTCACCGATGGCATCATCTCCCGATCTGATCTCTGCAAGCTGAACTTCGACCTCAACAGTACCATTGGCCAGGCTTACTCGTGCGCAGCATCGACCAGCGCTAGCACCGGCTTTGGCGCTCTTGAAGGCCGCTCAATCAACTGCCATCAATTCCCCGTTTCGTCCCAAACTCCTGCCCAGAATGGAACTGTGTCAGCGGAAGGTGCTGCAGTCGCCAAGCGTATCTTGATGGCTTCCACAATTCCAAAGGCGAGCGTGTCTATCTCAGCTACCAACCTGGTGCTCAGATGGCCGATGCAGCCACCACCTACGACTCCACAACCGACACCTGGGGCCTTTCCATCTCCGGTTTGGGCGGAGAGTGGGTTGCTCGCTTCCTCGAACTCCAAGACACAAGCACGCTCGCCAATATGGATAATGTGACCTCCGACACTATCGAAACCTGGATGAAGCTCGGCATGAGCAAGTACTACGACTCCCTTCAAACTACCTTCCCGGATCTCACCGATTTCCAATCCGCAGGAGGAAAAGTGATCCACATCCACGGCGAACAAGACAACTCTATCCCCACCGCCTCCTCGGCTCATTACTACGAGTCCGTCCGCGAGGTTTTGTACGGCAACCTGACTTTCAACGAATCCGTTGCTGCTCTGGATGATTTCTATCGTCTTTACCTTATTCCTGGAGCAGCACACTGCGACGTGAATGAGTACCAGCCTGGTGGACCATGGCTGCAGACTACGCTGCAGGAAGTCATCGCCTGGGTTGAGAATAGTGTTGCGCCTGATACGATTAATGGTACTGGTAGCATCAACACGATTTGTCGGTACCCATTGAGACCGTTGTGGTCTGATAGTGGCACGTCGTTTGACTGTGTTTATGATCAGGCTTCTATCGATTCTTGGAACTATACTTTCGATGCATACAAGACGCCTTTGTATTAGGATGATGTGGGCTGTCGGATGAGTTGGCTTAGTTTTTTCTTTCGATTGTGGGATTTTTGGATTGGCTTTTTGAAAATGTATCTATGTATGTACATGTATATATTCTACTTCACTCGTGATTCTGTTCTGCGTGCAATACCTTTCTTGGGTAAGCGGCTTCCCTATCACCCCATTCCAAGTGGGTGCTTCATTTGTTGACATTACATTCGATCTTCATGTCCTTTCGCGTCATTTTCGCCTAGCGCCCAAGTGCAGTCTCGACAGTGTGTCAAGAAACACAGCCCCGCGCGCCATGACCGAGTCCACAGAGCCTCGTTGCAAGCCCAGCCACTTGCAAACGGACAAAGGCGCTTGCATATGGTGGCGAAGTAAGACCTTTTACCAGACCGAATTTCCACAGCACAGTCGTGGCGCAATGGTAAGCCACCACAATGGCATGCATCACTGGCGTTGTGGCTGACTGTTTGCTTTTTCCAGCCTTGCACATATTTCATCTCACAAAACTACAATTATTCCTCGCAGTCCATTCGTCTTAGGTCTACCTTATGCTCTAAAGTATTCCCATTATACCACCACAGCAATGGATCCAGTGTCGATCCTAGGTCTAGTCGGAACATGCTTTTCAATAGGCCTCCATGTCGCTTCAGCGGCTTCAGGGGTTCGCGATGTCATCAACGGATTACAGAGCGCAGATCAGAGCATCGCGCGTCTCGCTAGTCAGCTGGATATATTTTGCTCAGTGATGGAACAGTTGAGGCTTTGGCTGGAAAGAGATCCTTCCCTGTCTTCAAGTCTTCGGGGCACCATTGGAAACTCACTCACACATTGCGATGTGATTGTGTCTGAAATTGAGCAACGGGTAGCCCAAGTAAAGCCGAAACCGGAGGAATCAAAATCGAGCTTTGGGCGGCGATTGAAACATTTGTGGACCGAGGAAAGCATCAAGGAGTATGAGAGAATGATCAATACTCAATTTCAAGCTTACACGCTGTTGGTCAGCTTAGCTCAACTGTAATTTTCCTTTTCTTTTCTCTAATACTCCTTTCCCAAACTGACTCGATATCAGGAACAAGCCCTGGGAATTGGAAAGGATGGTGCAGCAAAGCGAAGCGGAAGATCTATTCGCGAGGAGCGCTGAGGATGCTCTTTCCATCTCGGTATCAAAAAGTCTACACCAGAAACGGCAACAATCAACGATTGACGACGGGCAAAATCTGGATGTTAAACTCAGCGTCGATGATGAAATCACATCTTCTGGACCATATGTCAGGCATTACAGAGATCTCATGAAACGGCTCTTCGAGTCGCGGAGTGATTCACCAAATGGAGTTGATGAGATATTCGTTGAAGACGTCGACCCGCCCGAGATTCCACCGATCACATTACACTCAAGAATTGAAATGGATGGCCTAAACCTTATCTATACTCCATTCCCACAGACAGGTTCGCTAAAGGGCTCTGTGTCAGCATTAACAAAGAGACTTATCGCAGTGGAGAGGGAAAATAGCCTCTTCGTGGCATCAAGCCAAGGGGATATGACCACGGTAAAGAAGGTCCTTGCTTCGGGTGTTTCCATCGATAGACACGATTCGTACGGGTATACTGCGCTTTCTTATGCGGTATCACATGGCCAAATGGACGCTGCCCGTTACCTCTTAAAGTGGGGAGCAAACGTGCATTTGGGCTTTCGGCAATCTGCTTCCTCAGGTCCTCATAATCCTTTCAAAGTCAGCAGCCCAATCCATATGGCTGTATTACTCGGCTCTAGCGACATGATTCAAGCTTTGATAGACCATGGAGCAGACATCAACGATCCAAGGTGTGAGGTGGACTTGGGTTCACCTTCCCCTCATTCAGCTTCTGACGGTACCGGGCTAAACATCGATGGGGGCATCGACAGGATCACGCCATTGCATCTAGTATGCCTGCAGCAGGGAACAACTGCCAGTATCGTTGGCGAATTAATCCAATTAGGCGCCAATGTGTCTGCCCAGGATTCTTTTGAGCGTACACCTATCATGAATGCAGTGCACTCTAGAAATATACCAGTAATCCAAGAAAATCTTCGAAGCGCTGCCCCAGTTGATATGGCAGACAAATTTGGATGGACACCACTGAAGCTTGCTTGTAGCAGCCTCATGATAGACTCCGAACGCATTGTTGACCTTCTGATTAGGCACGGGGCAGATGTTAACAAACCCTGCGGTCTCCAAAAACGATCCGTGATCTTTGATATCTGCCCGAAATCCACTTCAAGTGGCCTCCATTCTACAGTCTTTTATTATTTGATTAGAGCTCGGGACTTGGAAATTCACAGAGGGGCAAGCAAAGAAATTAATAACCAAGTTAAATAAGTTATAATAAATATATTTAATATATAAAAAAACGGCTTATATTAATCGACTTTTAAAGTTTTTATTTTTATTTTTAATTTAAATTATTTATATTTAAAAAATTATAAAAATAATATATATTTTATATATAATAATTTTTTTTACAAAATTTTTTTAATACGTTTTTATATATAAATTAATTATTAAAATATATATTTTTTATATTTAATTTTTTTAAATATAAATATTATAATAGTATTATAAAAAAAAAATTTATATAATTTATATAACGTTAAAAAATAATTTATAATTTTTTTAAATAAATTATAAAATTAATTAATCGTATTTAAATAATTTAATTATTTATTATTATTAAATTTTATAATTAAACTTTTTTAAAATTAAATTGCTTTTAACAACTTTCGATCAAAAGCAGCCAAAACGATAATCTATTCAGTGTCATATACCAGTTTCCGAACTCTACAAGGCCATTCAAGATCAAGTGAGTCTTTGGACTAAAGCCAGGACTGGGTCATTATTATGAGCTCCAAAGCCTCCAAACCGCGAGTTCCCTGTACGATCCGAGAATGTAGCACTACGTTCTCACGGAAAGCTGATCTCTATCGTCATTTGGCTGAAGTTCATGGCGATGCGAAGAAGTGCCCGGTCAAAGACTGCACATACATGAATACAAAGCGAGAATCAAGGCTGAAAGCTCATATGATGAGCGCACATCCCGAATTATACAAACCGATAGAACTTGAAGTTTCATTTGCTGAAGCTCAAACCACGGAAGCTGCCCTCACATACTCTGATCACGCTGATGGTTCTGAGAGCACCCAAAACTATATCAAAAAATCACCATCCGTAGCCTCAAGTCTTGACAAGCCTGATGGAGGGCATCCTCTCGCTGAAGATTCAATCTTCTCAACGCAAAAACACATGCCACCCGAAAACAATATCCTCCTAGGACAAAACACTCAGCGCATTGTTGAAGATGGAGTGTAGTCACGCACGCGGCGACTTGGTGTTTGGTTGGAAATGGTTTTCTTGAGCACTACGGATATTTTGAAAAGATCAATACCACCAGATGGAAAGACAAGGATCAGTTGGACATGTGTGAGTTCATAGCACATACAACATGAGCTCGCTGACGAACTACAAGCGATGTGGTCATGAGCTCTGCGATGATTTTATCGAACTCAAGCCGGGTGCTGCCAAAAGGTATAGAGACAGTAGGGAAGGTGAAGCCCTACTTGCTCAGCGCCAGGTGGGAATTGAAGAAAACGTGCCTTGCATGAGCACTACCAGCAACCATGACACGAATCGAGGCACGTATCGAGGAAGAATACAGACCTATCGCCCAGAGCCAATCTCGTCCCAACTTGGAGCAACATTCATGTGCGATCTAGCCGTCTTCTGTGTTATGGGACCTTTGACCATTCTATTGTCATACCAACTGTTCGCCGCCACTCATGGGGACCATGGGACAAAAATGGCTTGGCTGCGCCCCTTTGCATATGCGATTGGACCAAGTGCAAACTATATCTCTTTAAGAATGGTGATTTTGAGGTTCGGGTGGGACAAGTCAACCCTACTTTGGTTCGCACGCTGGATCAGATCGTTTGGCCAAGGCCCAGGCATTATCCCGCCCAGAGACGAAGTCTCAATGTCCGGAGAGCATACAATCTCAGAGGAGGTCACATGGACAGCCCTCCCGGATGTATCTCCGGCCACCCATCGACTTGGGCTGGCGCAGTCAACTAACTCCCTAGCTCACCAGCCCATAAACATATATCCTTTGGCTAATGGCTCGAACACACCTTCCAGTAGTCTCACCAACGTTAGACAATCACATCTTCAACACGAAAGTACACCATATAGCTCACAGGCAATCGCTAGTCTCCACCGTGGACTACAGTTCTTCAAAGGACTTTTTCAAGTACGCCCAGGAGAGGCGGCTAGATCGGATCTTGAGTTGAATGTTGGCGAATTGAGTCCTGACCCGTATGCGCGTGCCATTGCCCAAGCAGCGACCATAGGCACGCCAGATTCGGAACCTCTGTTCCTTCTCCTATGTTACAATGAGGGTCGTTATGCCACTCGGCTTCACCAGCTTGATCTCATCAAGTTACAAGCAGCGACGTCTGATAAGATTCTCTTTAAAATACTGCGCGCCGATTACAGGTCAATGCGAGGGAAATGGCTTTCTTGGCTCTCCCTGAGAACTCTTTCCTAGGTCAAATTCGTCCGGTTCGATGCCTATCCATGCGACGTTGTGGATGTAAGGAAGGTGGACGACATTCCACCACCAGGTCATGTGGAGTATATATACTTCCCTGCTCCCCCAGACTTGATCCCCCCCGTAGGAGACAAGCATATGATGCATCTGTTCCAGAACCCTGACTGTGCTGAGAACGAAGGTATATGTGCGTCTCGCTTCCCTAAGAAGCTGAAACGGAAGCTAAAGTCAGACGGAGGGGTAAATCCTGGGTGGGGCTTACACTTCGTTGAAGGTTGGGACTGGAGAAAGATCTCTATCGTTATGTACGTTTTTTTTTGCACTTGGAAGTCTACTCGTTGGGTTATTGATGGCGAGATATGAGCATAGCATTCAGGATGCGTTTGCAATTGCCTCGTATATGATTGGCTTTGCAACAGTGACGGTCGGGACGCTTCAAGCTGTGCTCTTAATGTAGTCAGATCGGTAGAAAACAAAAAGGTTCCGATTTCTCGATTGCTTCAAGAGATATATTTTCCCTCAATTTTCAAAGACAATTTTAATATCATACATCTTCCCGAACGATTTCTTGACTCAAAGTTTTCTGAGGAATTATTTTATTCTGGTCGGCCCGAAGTGAGCTCCACTAGAACGTCTACTGTCGACTCTTTACTTGAAAAGCTTCTAGCACTATCCGTCCTTTTAGAAATTTTGGGACAGGAGTATCCAAATCCCTATTTCTCATTGGTGCCGCATTTGTAGTCAGATGATCATAAGCTGCGATACGAAGGTGGGAGATTGGGACAGAGCCCGGTCGGCCACCCCTCTCATTGTTGGATATGTTTGTTGATCTCGTGTTTCCACCTGGCTAATTTCCCCTCGCTCTTCTCCATTTGGATCACGTTCACGAATATTTTTCGGTGTGCAATCAATTGTTGGTTTTGTGAAGTTCTTAAACATTTAGCCTTCAGGGGGTGGCTGAGACATACAAGAGAACTGAGTCACCTATGATAGGCAGTCTGGTCACTGATCTGCTTCACCGGAAACGGCATCATAACGAAACTGTGTGTTAGACTTTCGAGTGGTTTTAGTGCTGAGTAAGTACTGCAATGGATATAATGTCCCCGTACCTAGCTAGATCTTTAAAATCAGACTATCAAGTCCATCGAATATATCACTCAAATTGACAGGTTATGAGCCCGGAAGGTGCTCATTGAAACCGTCGTATCTTTTTACTTTAAAATATCAACTCTATTCGCTATAGCGACTCCAACAGCTCTAACCGGTGCTACAGCATCTACCTCTACAGCATCTCACTACGTCTGCAAGTAAAGTAGGATTGAAATCCTCACAGGGGATAACTATTCTCGATTCAAGAACTTCTACCTAGTCGCCTTTGCTAGTATTCATACTATAAAACTAGTTAATGGTGAAGAACCGAAACCGGCCCCTCCTGCGTCAATTGATCGGATTACGGCCTGGGAAAAGAAGGCTGCTAAAACCATTCAAATCATCTCAAATAGTGTGGACGATAGACTATAAGACAAGATTTTTCTACTAGTCTTTTCCGAAGATGTCAAGGGAATCTGGAATGAACTCAAGAAATACGATAAGACCGTTGATTTTGTTTGAGTGTTTATTCAACGAACGAACTTTGGACAAGAGAAGTTCGAGACTTCTAAAGAAATCAAAGAATTCGTAGATCGTCTCGAGTCCTACAAATTTCAGCTCGCAACGATCGAGAGACCAATTACCGATAATGAGATTTTAGATCGAATCATAGCAGTTATCTCTGAGAACAGCAATTACGAGGGCACGAAATATTATATTCTCCGTTTGCCAAAAGTCGAGCGTACACTCGATAAAGCGGTTATTATGCTGCAAGTCCATGACAAGAGAGAGATTTCAGCAATTGCAAACTACACTCGTGGAGAAGGACAACAGCGTGGTCGTGGGCAACCTCGTGGTGGCAGACAAGCTAGAAACAGAGGGCGAAGGACTGATCGCGGTAGTCGTAATAACAACAACAATAGATACCGTGGAAAGAAGAGAAGCAATCGTGGAAAATTTGAATTATTAGTATCTCGTTCTACAAGATCTAAAGATCGTCGAGACGATGATAGCGATAATGGGGAATCCGTTGATTATAATGAGTTTGATTCAAATCAATGTAGTTAGTGTATACGCTATGGGTATTATGAGATTGAGTGTAGAACAAAACGGAGGAGTAGGAAGGCTGACAGAAGACAAGATCAGAAGAACTCTGAGCAAGTAAAGACTGCAACAATTGAATCTATTACTAGAGCAAGTATAGTGATTGTAGGCAAAATACAATGGAGTCTTTTCTTTTTTGTTTATTTCATTGTATTTATGGCATTTTCACTAGTGATAATGGTGCTTACTCGATTGCTATTTAAGAATAAGACTGAGAGACATATCGAGCGTTTACATATGAGCTCTGTTTACTACTCTCGATGGATGAAAGTCTACACTGGTAGAGGACAATTTTCATTTTCACTATTCTCACCAATTCGAGCACTGATCGGACGAGCTCAAACTCTACTACTTGCTTTAGACTTTAGTGCCTCGAAACACTTTAGTGGTATGCAATCTGATTTTACACACTTAAAACGCTGGTAAACACTAAACAAAGTTGTCACGGCAGACGGCACTGCTGTAGACGCGATTGGATATTAAAATCAAATTTAAATAATTTCTCAAGAAAAGTTGAAATTTAGAGAAGTCTAGTATGTGTCAAGTTTTGGAGTAGTAAGATTAATTTCTATTTTACAACTTATAGAAAATGGAATATCGGTCATATTTAAAAGAGGACGAGCAATTGGCATTACAAATGATAGAAATGGAGAAATGATATTTACAGTTTCTAAGAATTCTAGAGATAATCTCTTTATGCTGGATCAATATCAAAATGTCAGTAATACTGTTGTATATCCGGTAAATATTGTCTCGGATGCATCGACGAGAATTCGATCATTAATAGAGTTCTTCGAAGTAGTAGATTCTGAGGAAACTCTGTGGGAGCTCATGCATCGGCGTTTTGGTCATATCAATTATAATGCACTTCGAAAACTGATCGATGTTACAAACATGAAAATATCGAGATTCAGACTATATGCTGGACATGAAACATGTGAAGCTTGTGCAGTGAGCAAGATCAAGAAAATTTTTAGAAAGAAGACAAACAATAGAGTTACTAGAAAGAGAAAAAGATTGTATAGTGATATTTCTAGTAAATTGTTTAAGTTCTATAGAGAGAATCAATATTTCCTTCTAATTACGGACGACGCAATACGGTGCTTTTAAATCAGACTTTTAAAAGATAAGAGTGCGAAAGAAATCCAGTTTCACATTCGTGAAGTCTGTGGAATCATTAAGAGAGATACAGGAGAGAATGTTGCTTATTTTAGGTGTGACAATAGATCGAGCGAGTTCGAGAAAGATTTCTAAGGATGGCTTAAAACACTGCCCAGTTCTTCTAGGTATGAGTCTTATTTATTATACAAACACTCATTGAATGGTGTTATTGAGCGAGCAATACAAACAATGAATAATATCGCCAAGTCTATAATCTACGAGATCAAACTTCTATTGATCTTTTGGGATTATACCGTAGAGTATGCAATCTGGATCAAGAATAGAGTACCAACGGACGCACTTCTATGGCCAGTCTCGAAATCTGGATCAGAGGACTAAAAAATATGCATTTCATTTGAAGTTTATATTGAAAGGAAACTAGATTCTCTAGTATTGCAGAAAACTCTGATTGCTTTTGAATACCAGGTCAATATTAAAGAGTTCAAAGACCAATCAAGTAAATGGATTCTTAGGACTAAAGAAGAGTATATTTTCGTGGGTATCATTGGAAATAGTGTTTACAAGTTGTTAAATTGCAGAACATTGAAAGAGACTCTTTCAATTGATATTAAGTTCCATGAATACAAGTTTTTAGAGCTCTTTATTTCTCAAGAGTTCAAGCATATTGTAGTAAATCTGCTTATTACTAATAATACAGTCTACGATTATATCGTTATTGATGCACTAATTGATTACTTTTCTAATAATGAGATGATTAATAGTACTGAAACACGTACTGATGAGAATAATAGTATTGAAATAAGTACTTGTGAAAATAGAGTTGAAATAAGCCTAAAACCAATAATCAAATAAGACTCTAGTGCCTAGAGCTTTGATCAAGCTTAAGAGCAATATCCATTTCAAATATCAAGAGTCAACGATCGAACGATCAAGAGGACCAAGAATTCTTATGATTCTTTTGCTAAAGCGAGAAGAACAGTAAATAGCGAATTGGACAATAAAGAGATGCCCTTCTTTCAAACGATGAAACAGCTAATAAAGGCTTTGAACGCTGTTCACTTGAACGAAGGGAAATCATTTTCTTTGAGTGTGTCCAGCGTTTTATTCGAGTTTCTGACCATTGATAAGGCCTTAAAAAAGGACGCTCTTAATTGGATGAAAGCAATCGTTACTGAACTCGAAGCTCTTCAAAAGATAGGCACTTATAAGATTATCACGGGGAGGCTATCAAGTGGCAAAAAGATCATTTCAAGTAAATAAGTACTGAAAAAGAGATTTAATACTCGTGGCAGACTGACCTGGCGTAAAGTTAAAATTGTTATCAGAAAATTCGAGCAAATTTACAACATTGATTACTTTGAGACGTTTGCTTCTATTATAAGATACACAATTCTACGGATACTCTTGGCACTTGCTGCAGAGCATGATCTAAAAATAGATCACATTGATATAGATTCAGCGTTTTTGAATTCTTCTCTTAAAGAGGAGATTTACATGGAAATTTCTGAGTTTTTTTATGAACTTTACTTTGAATTCAAAGGTAGAAATACTTATTTTTTGCTCAAGAAATCACTTTACGGATTCAAGCAAGCTTTTCGAGTATAGTTCGATAAAGTTAAGCAATACTTCGAAGAATTGAAGCTTATTGCATTTGAAGCTGATTTTAATCTTTTTATAGGAGAAGGAGTCTATATTCTTTTGTTTGTCGACGATATGCTGATTATTGGAAACAAAGCAGATACGAACGCTATCAAGGCCAAGATTAGGGGGCGTTGAAAGAGCAAAGATCTCAGTTTTATTATTGTTTTCGTAGGATTCTAAATCGAGAGAAATCGCGAGAATTATACTTTCACAATCCATTAAGAGATGTATACAAACAAGCTATTACTACGGTTCGGTCTCGAATACTCGAATCAAACGAATTTACTATTCTCGTAAGGCACAGTTCTACGAGAAGGAGAAGAGGAAAACTGGTTAAGCGAAAACGATTTTTATCTTTACAAACAGATTATTAGTACTACGATCTATCTAGCTAATTGCACGAGACCAGATATTAGTTATCACGTTAGTCAGTTTGCTAGATTCATGTTCAACGCGTGCTTCGAATATTTACGTTTTGCGAAGCAATTTTTTCGATATTTTAGTGGAACGAGAACGATGGGAATCACTTACAAAAGAACGTCGATCAAAGGTTACAGTATATTCTTTGACTCTACGTGAGGGACCGAAGACGATCGCAAATCGTTTTTAAAATAAGTAGTAATACTGAGGAATGGAGCAGTTTTATGGGCAGTATAAAGACAACGAAGTACAGTACAAAGCTCGATAGAAGCAGAGATTATGGCAGCGAATGAAGTCGCAAAGGAAGCAGTTTGATTAAAAAAACTATAGTTGGAAATCATTAAAGAATTTTTCAAAAAACTTTTTACTTTATATTGCGACAATCTCTCTGCGATCGATTTTAGTACGAATACGAAGTTCTCGAACAAATCTAAGCATATTGAAGTTCGATATTTCTATATAAGAAACGATATGATTGCTAGAAACAGATTGAGAGTAGAATCAGTTCCAGGGAACGATCAAGTCGCAGATATCCTTACGAAACAACTACTCTACGATCGATTTACGACTCACAAGACTACAATAGGTTTGAATGAGGACTGGTTTGATACAGAGAAGGCTGTGGCGCTGCTCACGGATTTCAAGGATTAGGACAATAGCAGTAAGAGGACGAGCTGGGACAAGACGAAGGCCCTTTTGGGCAGATCTGGAGCACTCTTTGGCTGTGAAATAGGAGCTGGAAATGCCCTATTTAGGACCGAACTCCCACAGGGAGAGTAGGCCCTTCCTAGCTCTCTATAAGCTCTTCTACGAAGCAGCTGAGACTAGCGCCACAGAGTTTGATGAGGCTCTTTACGACGATTCGACGCTGCAATTGATAAGAGATAAGGGACGATAGATCACAATGATGGTTAGTGCGATGGTCACGTGAAGACATTGATTATTTACATCACTTTGGACATTGGAATGGATATATCTCTACAGTGCTCCTCAGCAAGGGGCGTGTTAGACTTTCGAGTGGTTTTAGTGCTGAGTAAGCACTGCAATGGATATAATGTCCCCGCACCTAGCTAGATCTTTAAAATCAGACCATCAAGTCCATCGAATATATCACTCAAATTGACACTGTGAGGGAAGACAGTGGATTTCTGCATCGAAGAGCTTCAATGATGAAAGTGGTCATGGGACCTGTAATCAGTACACTTAGTCGATTTCAAGATTCAAGAAGATTTGGCGGGGACGAAAAGTTCTTCTGCTAGACCAATATTACCAAACGGGAAGTCCACGTGATTCCTAAAGCATTGGGTGGCTTGCTGCCTTTAGAAGACCCCGCCATTTGATCCTTCAGCCCAGATCGCCAGGGTAGAGACCACGCAAGGAAGAAAGGAAGAATTTCGAGCGCAGGTCTACCTCGTTGCATTGGCCACTATTTACTTCAGCTAGCGTTTCCCATAAGTCCACTGGTCGGGTTGAACATTTTTGACTGTTGAACAAGAATCTAAGCTCTGGGTGATAGTAGCAATGTGAGATGCCACGTGGATATAGCTTCGAATACAGGAAGACCGAGTCAGTTCTTGAGCAATGTTTGAAAATTAAAATATAACTAAGAAAAGCAATTCACACCAATCCTGATAGAAGAGAAAGCGTTTAAATGTGGCTGGTTGAATAGATGGGCAGCGTTAATCTTCCACTCGAAATCTCAGTAATTATGAACGGAAAATTTGGAGATGATATGACTAAAGTTGCAGGTTTGATGGCAAGATGAGTAAAAATGTGAAACAGGTGGTTGAGAGCACAGATACTTGTGAATTAGAAGGGGGTATGAGGACTTCTTGCTGCGGGGTATATCATATTACAAGAGTATATAGCTTAAGGCTCATTATTTTACAGCTATTGCCAATATTGTTTTCGTCGGATAAGTGCTATTGTGAAAGGTAGGCAGAAAGTTGGACGAGGAAGTAGATATGCACGAATATCAAAAGCACGTAATCTTACATTTTGGTGGAGATGAAGACTTAAGAATAAATTCTGAACGAAAGTCGAATCATTTCATATGATGATGCAGATGAGGCATGACTGATTAGCCCACAACGGTGATTATAGTAAGCCTGTGTTGGACGTACGAACATACCACAGCCTCGCTGCATGGTGTGTTGGCTCGGCGAACTCTAGATCCAATGCCCTCCAAACACATGCTGGGACTGTACTCCTTCGCTTCTGTCCCTCTCAAAAAATTTAGGCTGCTGCTCCCATTTTCTTACTGAAACTATTTCTTCTAAAATGAAAGAATAGCTGTAATCGCTCACCTCGAACCTAGAATCCGGTTCAAAAGGCCGAAAAGATCTCTGTGGCGTTGAAAATGGCTCGATAGCCAAGTAGCATGGGTCGAGAGAAATCACTAGATGCTGATGGGAGGAAGAGTATGCCACTGATTTGACATACAAACGAAATAGACAAAGTCTTTACTAACACTGATTTGCATAGGAAAGAGGATCCATTCCAGTCATGAAGTGGTCAGGACGAGAAAATTGTTCAACGACGACAAATACACCGTTCCAAGTAGAGGTGAGAAAATTCGTCGTCTAACAATGGGAGTGCTAATTTCCAGGCAGTAAAGTCTTCAAAGGGCGAGGAGCCAAACGTTATTATCTCGAAATCCATGATACTTACTATGTCGAAATGTGTAACATCGAAAGAACACGAGGATGATCGCCCACGGAGGGAGAAGCGAAAGACCAAGGAGAGGGGAAAATCAAGGGAAATTGTCTGGACTCCTAATGAAAATAGAAAAGTCGTTTCCGATGGGAATGGCCCGGATATTTCCCTGATGGAGAAGCCAACTGGGCTGGATAACATATTGTAGTGATTGAAAATTCTTACAAGCCGATAGAAATTTCTGCACGAAGGAAACGCCCACCGTCCATCCTCGGTTACTTGACCAAAAGGGTATGTGTGGAGTTCCACGAGGAATAGAAGAGAGCCTCGGCAGAGGGCTCAAGCTTGCTTGTCGTTGACGAGGGTATTCGCGTTTATGCCTATGTCCTGACTCCTATACTTTTTCCTCCGTTTCTATCAATTGTGATTGGAGTATTTCGACCCAATTTCCATGATCTAGCCACCTTTCTCCGCATCACCTTCTCGTGCATCCCCAAGTATGACCTGGGTAATTATGCAAACAAGTCCAGCAAAACTGTTTCCCACACAAACCTATCACACATTAGCTTTTATCCCTTCGCCCCTTTCTAGCTCCCCATCATCAACATCTCAAAGAATCACTTACAAGTCATATGCTGACACCCTCCATTCTTGTTAATATACCTCTTACACCCCGGGCATCTCTTCGCCAGCCTCTTAATAATCCTCTCCGTCTTCCTGTCCTCCTCCGTCGGATGCTCCACCACCTGCGCAGCATACTGTTCACACGTCTGTCCCGCATGCCAAGGTACATTATGGAAAGCACAGGAGACGAAACCGCAGGAGGAGCAGGTGGCTTGCGTTTGGTAGGTGGCGTGGAGGTCGGGGTGTTCTTGGCCGAAGGTGCAGTTGGGGCCGAGACACCAGCGGAAGTTGGGGAGTTGGGTTTCGAGGGCGCGGCGAGTTGCTAGGTCGTCGTATCTGTGTGGGTGTTGGGGGTTGGACTTGCATTCAAGGTGTTAAGGTGGAACTTACCTGCTGAAGATCTCGGGTGTTGCAAATTCAGCGACATCTTTGTGCTCGAGGCGATAATTGTCTATTGGACACCGAATGTCGTTCCAGACGTTGCCCTCGAAACCGGATGTGATATTTTGTGCTATGCAGGTGCGACAGCAATCCCGTGGATCATGGCCACACCGATCTGTGGGGCATCTTGACGGAAATTGATCTTCTAGTTTCTCCTCCATGCATATTTGGCATTCGATGATCCTTACCAAGGACTCCAAAGAACCAACCGGCCGCGGAGCTGGAGCCGCGACGTCGACCGAGATCGCTTGGCCTATCATGTGGGCCTCTGGAGGTGGAGTGATCTGGATCATCGCACGAAGAGGAGGGTGAGCTTTCGGCGGTGGTAGCAACGGCACATTTGGCGATGTTGATACAAAATATCCCCTCGGGACTGTCTGAACCACCCTTCTCTCCACCGGCGCTCTCGTATCGACAATGGGCAAGCGCATGAGCTGCCGCTCGGCTCTTGCCATCCTCCATTCCCTGACCCAAGTCCGCGGTCTAGTACAAAGCATCCATATTGCCTCCAAAAAGTAGATGATGACCATAATCGCAAATATAAAAGCAGCGATACATAAGGCTGCGAAGAGAATCGCGCAAAGTCCAATGGCGACGCATGTTATTGCCGCAAATGGTATGCCAACAACCGTGATGCACATCCATTTGAGTATTATTCCCAGCGTGTGCCAGGCGTGGATAAAGCCATGCCACGCTGCTGTCATTGTGTTGTTGAGACTTTTGGAAGGCTTTGTAGTATGACGCGATTTTGATATAGGAGAGGCCTACCCAAAACCTTGCGAGTCCACCTTCGATAATGAACGCATAGAGCCTAGCGACGTCTATTTGAGGCAGATAAGACGAAAGACAGCAAAGAACGAAACGAAATCTTCCGGTTGTTGGAAGGTTTGGTGAAAGACAGTATTGGGATGAAAGAAGGATACGGAGAAGCTGACGAAGGTGAGGTTGAGGAGGCTGAGGTTGAGGCTTCTAGCACGTGAGGGAATGGCGAAATGCCCAGTCGGGACTCGAAAAAGGAATTATCATGTTATCGCTGGGCGCAATTAAGCCACGTTTGGGCCAGTGGCTGCATGAGTAAGGCAACCGTATCCAATGGAGAAGGTTGACACACACCGAAGGCACCTTTCAAAAACGAACCGACGCCAGGAGCGAGCCATTTGAGGAGCTAAGAGTATAGGACTTTGCAGATATCTCAGACTGAAGTCCTGCCTATGAATGAGGGGCAAGAGTAGTCAATATGCCCTCAGTTGTGCCCCTCAGCCTTGCCATCACGCTTCATAATTGGCTACCTTTCTTCCTCCGTAGGCAGAATCGCTAGGACTACTGTCCGGGTTCGATACTTCGCGAATCAGAGTGGTGATAAACGCCCGCTGGCTGGGGCTGTGCTGGTATATCTGGAAGGGCCCTTGCCCGACAGTCGATTGGCCACCCAGGAAGCAGCTGATGTATTGGAGGTATCTTCCGCTCGGTACAAGTAGAGAACTCTCAAGGCCTGCGAGTACTGTTAAAAGAACATCGGAGAAAAGCACAATAAACAGCCAATGTAGAAGCTTTCGAAGACAAGGAAACGGTGCGAAATAATAATGCATAGGGCTTGGTGTTGAACAACTGAATTGAAGAATGCGATAGTAATTGCAGATTGGGCATTGTTGTGAAGAATGAATGTTTTGAATCGAGTTGAAATGAGAAGAAAGGAAGGGAGCTCGTGACAGCGCGTTTTCATCTCGCTTCACTGGCGTCATCGTGGACTTTTTCTCCGACCTCCCATCACCAAACAATGTCCGACCCAACATCAACAACTTCCTTCCTCCCCCTCGATGCCCTCTTCAACAACCCTCTCTTCGCCGGCGGCATCGGCCTTGCAGGTCTGGGAGCAGCTGCTGCTGTCGCACGACGAACCGCCATCCGCAGCGCATCCCTCATAAAACGCCGTCTTCTCGTCGATGTCGAAGTCAGCAAGCTCGATTCCTCGTACCAATGGATATTGGCATGGCTTACTCTGCCTCGCCCATCGGGAGGCTTCATCGCCGACAAGCTTGGTCGAGTCCACCAGATGGCTGTGAAGACAGCTCCTCGACCTGGTAAAGATGGTACTGCTTTCCTCCTTCAGCCGGGTTATGGTAGATACATTATACGGCACAAGAATGCGTACATATCCGTCAATCGAGAGAAGCAGAGCACTGCGAATCATCAGACGGGTGAGCCGCACGAAATTGTTACCTTTACAACATTATATGCATATCGACACGTATTCGAGGATATTTTCAGAGAGGCACAATTATTGGCGCGCTCGGCGCAAGAGGGCAAGACAGTGATGTACACCTCCAAGATTGTTGAATGGGAGCCATTCGGCCCTCCGCGGAAGAAGAGACCCATCAAATCTGTGGTTCTAGATCAGGGAATAAAGGAGCGCATTATGGCTGATGTGGACGACTTTCTAGCCCGACAACAATGGTACGTTGATCGCGGGATACCATACCGTCGAGGCTATCTGCTTTACGGGCCTCCTGGGAGCGGTAAAAGCTCCTTCATACAGGCATTGGCCGGGCATTTCGATTTTGGGGTTGCGATAATCAATCTGAATGAGAGAGGTATGACGGATGACAGGTTGGCACATCTTTTGACGAAGCTACCTGCGAGGACAATACTTCTGCTAGAAGATGCAGATGCAGCGTTTACGAATAGGCGACAGGTGGGCCCCGATGGATATTCTGGGGGGACCGTGACATTCTCGGGACTCCTGAATGCGTTGGATGGTGTAGCTGCTGGAGAGGAGCGGATTGCATTCCTCACGACGAACCATATCGACAGACTCGATGAAGCGCTCATACGGCCCGGCCGAGTAGATATGACAGTGAGGATAGGAGAAGCGACAAGATACCAGGCGGCAGAGATGTGGAATAGATTCTACGGAGATATTGACCACGATGGAAATGGAAGGGAACGATTCTTGGCTAGGCTAGAGGAGCTTGGTCTTGTCACAGATGCTTCTGGCGCAGTGAAGCCAAAGCTGCACACCAGTACGGCGGCCATACAAGGGCTCTTCCTGTTTAACAAGGACAATATGGACGGTGCAATCGAGATGGCGGAGGGTTTGATACCGAGAATATATGAGGCGGAGCCACAAGTCGGGATCAAGGCGCCTGCATGACCTCTAGAACCAAGTTCGAGCATGATTGTACGATATGCCATTTGGGATGGCAATGGATTACCAAGATGGACTGTAGATTTGGACGAAGATACCACTGTACATTTGGATATGTATTTTCTGCACAACCCTGCGAGCGTTCTTTCACCATGGAAACCCTCCACGGCCTAATGAAGAAAAGGTTGCCATACCGAAGAAAAAGTGCGAGCCAGACATCGCAGACTTCCAGGGCAGGTAAATCGCAGCAGTTGGAAAGTTCCAACAATGCTGTCGAGCTCAAAATCACGTATTACCAGCGTCATCAAGCCTCGACTTCATCGCAATATAGCCCATTCATGACTCAAGTACTCATACAGTTCATCCTCTGATCAACATCATCCACAGTCTTCTTCCCTCCCAAACCATCATCATACAGAATTTCACTTGTTCCTTCCCTTCATACTTGTACACATTACCTCATCATCTACTGAGCACCAGAACTAGTTCCATCCTCTGGTCCCGGCAATCCCTCCTCATCACCCGGCTCTGCATACCCCCCACTCGGTTTCGCGCCGCGGGTACGTCCGCCCACGATATTAGACTCATCGATAGCCTCATTATCATCTCTCGCTATAACCCCATTAGCCTCATCACTCCCCCCATCAATCGTCACGGGAACATACCAAGCTGCTCATCCGAATCCGCAGTAGCGCCATCAATTGGATCCTCTACAGCATCATTATCAGACTGTACAGGAATAGGACCTTGTTTCTGTCCTGTGCGGGAGATGTAGTCGTTGTCTTGGGCGTCGCCGGCGGGAGCGTCGCCGCTGACTTGGTCGTTGATGGCTTCTTCGTATTGGTCGTCTGCTGACATTTTGAGTTTTGTATTTGAGTTTGCTGGGAAGGGCGAATGAATTTCGTGATAAGGGAGAGGGAAAAGTGCTTGGAGGAGAAAGATGGAGGTTCTTATGAGTTGACATCACGACTCCCACACCTGTCACGCCATCTTAGACTATCCTTGTCTTCCCCTGACTTAAATCATGGAACCGCACCTACTTGATCTTTGGGAAGCGGGAAGAGAAAGGTCGTATGCTGGAGTAGTGAAGTCAATGGCGGCCATTTCAGCCTCGTCGGACGTCAACACTATACACTAGTCTAGTGTCCCTCTTAGTCCAAGTACGATTTTGAGCCCCATCGAGACAGGGACGGGGATATCGATGATGATGATCGATAGCATGGAGTTCGTATTCGTGTTGAGAGATGTGCAACATAGGGGCGATATTGATCGGGGATGGTTGTGTTAGGTTGAGTCGTGAGGTATGGCACGGAATCACGCGGGAGCACGTTGACGTGTCGATGATAGACGCCAGGAGCGTATTTCTTTCTAAGGGAGGATCTACCGAGGTCTGTGTTGCTAAATGGTATCTAGCAACAATGCCATCCCGCCTTCTAGACCAAGCCCGGAAGCTTGCCATCACACTCTCAACAGTCGGATAGTGCCGCAGCCGCGGGCGATGCTGGAGAAAGTTCCAAACCGTTGGAATCGAAGCTCACACTGTGACGTATGAATGTGCTTTAAGCAACATCTGAATTCAGATCCTACGTAGCCGTGTGCGAACACTCAGAAATCAACGCCCGCTCAATGGAGTCTCGCCCGCGTCGGCATCAATCCAAACGTCTTCCAGAACTCTCTCGTATCATAACATCTTCCCAACTGCTCCATAGATCTCGGCAACGCCCGAACACTGTTCTCTCGCATCAATTCTCCGACCCATCTCACTTGCTTTCTAGCTCGTTCATTGTTTCCGTTTTCAGAGTCGAGCTCTCCTCCAAATCCGAGGATTAGCTCCCACCAGTCGTAGACAACGAGGTCGGTGAGCATCTAAGATGATGTTAGAAGGTTCTATGAAGGTTGTGATGATGGGGAGTATACCCATCTTTGACCTTTTCCATCGTTCCATTGTCTCTGGACTGCGATGATTGCTCTGGCTACGTCTTCGCCGTGGATCATGTGCAATGATCTGTGAGATTGTCAGCTTCGTACTCTCTAGCTAGAAAGGAAATAGTGTCTCCATGCGAGAATAGAGGGAAGCTATCAGCTCACGTCTTCGACTTCAACTGCTCCTTCGTCGAAGCCACCCTATCAATCCAATGCTTAACATTCCTCTCCCCACCCACAACCCCGAAAGATCCAACGCACACCCACCCCTCTCCATCAACCAATCCTCAGCTTCCGCTCTCTTATCCTCAACATCATACTTCGAATATCTTGTAACCCACATATCCTGTCCCTCAATACTCCAAATCCCCGTGCTTCCTAAAAGAATAACGTGATAATCCCTCTTCTTATCATGCGTCTTCTCATAATTTTCTAAGAAATACTTCATTGCATCTTTGCCCTTGATTGGGAAGGTAACGAGGAGGGTTTCGGCGGTGGGTAGGATGCGGTATTGTTCTAGATCTTCTGAAGAGGATAGGGATGAGGAGTCAGCTGCGGGGTTGTAGGTAAATTTGAATTTGTAGGAGCCATCTCGTCCAGTGGTTGTTGTTCCTGCGTAGGAGATTTTATCCTTTTGCAGTTTTGGAAGGAGGAAGGTAGAGGTCCATCCAAGACCGAAGATGAGCATATCAACCTCCTTCGACGTCATGTGGTGTGGGCCGAAGTCTCCCTGAGATTGTGTTAAATGGAGCTGCTTCATCCACGCGAGGGTAGTATGTACCATTGTGGTGTTTCTAGACTTGATCTTCTTAAGTTTAAGAAATTATTTGGATTGGAAGTGCTTCGTGGAGGACGAAGGAGGAGAGAGGCAAAGGGTATTTGTGGGTCCATACGCGTGATGAAGCTAGGCTATTTTGGGCCTGATTTGACTGCTTCCCCCTTTGCTTGCCTTGACTTTCCGATCACGCTTTCCACCTTCATTCCTTTTCATCTGTAAATTTCATTCTTATCATTAAAACCCAATATCTTCTATCCAATGATTCAAGGACCTCCAATCCAGTATTTTCAATTGCTTCTGTTTACATCTTCGAATTTGTTCAATTGCGTGTGCTCCAACGGTCATCTCATGATTCTCTTTCAAGACCCTGACCACGATGCTTTTCTCTTGACGCAGTAGATAGGATCAATAGCCTTAGAATACCTTCAAGGAAGCCTTAATGCATGAGAATGAAGAAAAAATATGTATATCGCGTGATGCACCAGTACGATTTTGTTTCAGACCTCGTTGATCGCGAGGACCCCCAAAGCAAGAACTCAATCTGGTTTTTGGGAGTACCTTCGGCTTTGGGCACTGAGCACATGTGGTACAGTTGCCACGGTGCATCGTCGTAGGCATGCAATGTGTATTAGACATAGGATTACAGCCTCCCGAGCTTATGTCTCAACCTTCATATCTTTCTATTGGCTTCAAGCCTCAATTTCCAACGAGCAGGTAGTAGCTTTATTCCTCTTCCTGAGAATTTGATCTGTCACACACGTGATCGAGTACGACCTTCTTCTAATTAGACTCCACATCCCTTGCCTTTTCTTTCCGATATCCTTTTCTTCGTCGTCTTCTGACATTCATATTCTTCCGATTCTTTCCTCCTTCCGTTCGCGTATCAAACTGCATCTTAAATTTTCGACTCATAGTGACGGTCGCATAGCCACCAACATCAACAGTCACAAAGATGACTCCGATTCGTGGCTTGCTGAAGCGAGCACCCGGCTGTGGCTCATGCCCCACCAACCCGCTCGTTCTAGGCGCTATCTATCCACATCCAGAACTCAATTCGCTAGTACGTACAGGACCACTGCAACGACGAAACATCAACTCAGTGGGAGCTCGCAGGTCGCTCGAAGATATAAGTACAAGGCTCAATTCTTCCAAGAAGTCAATTCAAACAGCATCATCTTCTCACACCTCGAGATCCTTCACGACTTCTACCCCGCATTGCATGGGACAGGGTTGGCTCGCAGACGTATCACGACTCGTACTTCCAAAATTTCCGTCCTTACACCAATCAACAGCTTCAGCCTCACCTTCAATCATGGACCCAAATAGCCAAACCTCATCCTTGACCTCACCGAACTACCCAATTCCATCAGGATGTCACGCAATTCCCCCCTCAGATCTCGACCTCCGCTCCGACTTCGAAATCGACGCCGCAATCCTCAACCCACCACCTCTCGCCTCCTCTTCCTCAGAAAAGAATGCCTGGTTCTACTGGAGCACGGGCTATGAAGACATGCACCCCTACACCAAACGCAACATTCGAGCCTGGCACCGTCGATTCTCAAAAGCTGGATGGACAATTCGAGTCCTGGACCGGAAAGCCGGTTCTCCTATGAACGTTGAACACTTCCTTGACACGAAAGATCCAGCAACCTTTCAAAAGGCATTCATTGACGGGCGAGTAGGAGGAGACTTTGGCGCCCAACATACAAGTGATCTCGTCCGTTTCCCCCTGATGTTAAAATACGGAGGTGTCTACGCCGACGTCGGCATGCTACAAATCGGCAACCTCGATGCAATGTGGAACAAGACCATCGGCGACCCTAACTCTCGCTTCAAAGTCCTGTCCTACAACTGCGGCGACGTCAACGAACGCTCACTCGCGAACTACTTCATGGCCTGCGGGAAGAACAATCCATATTTTGACCGGTGTCATAGAATGCTCCTCGAATTATGGAATGCGGATGGAGGGAAGACGACGACGGAGGGGATGCATGCTAGTCCGTTGCTGGCTGGACTTCCTCTCATGGGGTCGAGTTCAGGGTTCTCTTTGGAGAACCAGAAAGAGTTGACGGATTATATTACGCAGGGTCATGTTATGACTGCTGTGTTGGAGCTTGTTGATGAAGAGGGAGGTTGGAATGGGCCGGAGTATGCGGTTAAGAATGTTTATGGGATTGAGTATATGGTTGGGAGTCAGTTGATTAATGAGTATACGGCCTGGGATGGACATAAGGCTTTTAAGCTCATGTCCTTGCAGATACCGAAGGAAGGAGAGATCGAAAATGAAGAGCAGAAGCGGGCAAGGGAGATCGTCGAGGGATGTCTGAGCAAGAGTTTTGGCTTCAAGCTCGCTCACGGAATCATCTTGAGATTCATAGGAGAGACACTGGGGAGTCTTTGGAGAGCAAATGAGGGGAGTGATGATATCCCAGGGACGTATGGACATTGGTTGAGATATGGAATGGTGTATTGGGATCAGGATGTCCTGCCACCGACGCAGGAGTACACGCTGCTTCCGCCGAGGAGGGTTGGGTCTTTGTTGTTGAGAGAAGTATAGGTAGAAGAGAGAGAACTACTTGCTGGTTACTGATATGATAGATGTAGAATAGACTCTCAACTTAGACTTAGACTCTCTGCTTAAGTAAACGTTTGAATGATCCTGAGAGAGCAGATCATGTGACGTCGATCGAAAGAAGGGTCGTTGGGGTAAGGTTGGGCTTTGTGCACGCACGATGTCTTCAATTGCGTCACACTGTGACCGCTGTTCGGAGGCGGCAACTCATAGCGTGAAGCTAGTAAGGGATTCCAGATCTCCAACCTCGCGGTCTAGGAGTTCCCATCCCCCTTTTCACCTCGCCATACCGGCAATAACTGACCTCGACCTACAGACGCAGCTGCAACCGGAGCCCGAACTCAACGGATTTAGTCTCTACTTTGCAGGATTACTAGCTATTATCCTGAGGCTGTGGGGATGGGGCTGATACCTTTTAATGTTGCGAGGGCCGTGGAGCCGGAGCCAAGGCTGAGCCCAAGGTGTTTATCGTCGGCCCTGTAGATCTTCTTGCAACGCCCGGACAAGCTCCGGAGTTCAATCTAGCTTATGGCTTTTGTCTAACTTTCCTTTTGGAAGGAATTTGCGAGGCTGGTTGTGGGCGGGGCCTGCGAGGTCGTGGTCGAGGGATGGGCTAGGATTGGGAAGCTTAGTCGAAGAATGCGGCTGAGGAAGTCAGGCTCGTATAGAGTCTCCGGATCTGAGCATGGTGATGCTTGGGATCTTCATGATTGGTATATCTGAACGCAAGAAAGTTAAAGTGGTAGGGATGCCTAAGTGTCCATTTTCAACTCACGAACTTCCCCTTCGATCTGAAGGCGGCAAAACATCGGCAACAAGACTTAAAGTACAGCCTCGGAGACATTTGCAAATAAACTTTAGATTCTTAAACCAGTGCTTCTGAGCGTTAAAAGAAACTTTATGTATGAACGCAAAGCAGTGATAGGAACGACGTGTCTGTGGACTAGGGTATGAGCCACTTGCGAGAGACATAAGACGGCCCCGCTACCCCTTTTCGCCTAGCGGTATTGATTTACTACGTGGCTTGCGGGAATTTGTAGCTACCTCGTTTGGCTGAAATAGGCTGTGCACGGGGCCCCCACAAAATCCCCATGGAGGCTCGGCCAGATTCAAATCACTTGTAAATTTGCTGAAAAGCTCGGATTCATCTCTTCAAACCTCGTGCGATTCTGTACAATTTATCCGGACTTTATACTACTCGATCTTGGTCCGAGTGCGCGTCCAAATGGGCCCCCATGGGGGGAAAATGCGCAGCCTAGGCTGAAATTCAGCTCCTCTGTATTTCACCATGAACCACATCTTCTAATAATTCGTAGCAGGAAATGTGACTGAGACTTGGAATTCTAGGGAGAAGTCTGGAGTGCGAAAGTGTAGTTGCCGTCCGAGACATATTCTTCATTCTCTAATACTCGAAATCATATCTCATGTGGGGAAATTCGTCTAGAACGCATCCCACGTAGACTTCAACACCTGCATACTGCAGTGACCTCGAATCCAACACCCATCTTGCGGCCATAGAGAGATGTCCATATACAATTAATGGGCGTAATCTCCAACTCCATATCTGCAAACTTGACGCATAACGAAGGTGGAGGATGGACGTTGAAGTGGAGTTGGAGTTTGCTCCGCTCGCTGGATTTGAGCTACGAGCTTCTCGTCTTCATGACTAGACTGGACTAGACTAGCTGGAACTGCCGAAAGAATGCGCAGATTTTCCATGTTATTGGGAAGAAATTGTAGCAGTTAACGCGGTGATTACAGTTGCGACTGCTGTCATCTCGGTCGACGCGGTCGGAGCTGTGACTTGAGGCCGGCTGTGGTTGTATCTTGGAAACGAGGAACTTCTTCTCCCAAAACTTAAACATGCCGAGTTAAAGTGATAAAAAATATGCCGAAGGCAGCAGGAAAGGCGTCTGTTAGAACGATCCCTCGGTCTCATGTACGTTAATACTTCAACAAAGCTGCATAGACGAGAAATGCACGGCCGCCGAACTCTGCTGCAAGTGCCAACCTAACAATCGGTATCCAATCAACCAACAGAACGGTCTAAGGAAGCGAGCCAGAAACTATCGTAACTGTCGTATTTCGCTGCGGCCACACCCTTCTCGCTACTTGAAAGTCAAGTGTACGAAGGACGCGGTCAAAAGTCTGGGAAATACAGGGGGATACGCTATAATGCCCTGTAAGGTCTCACCCTATGCCCTGAACGGTGATCATCCACAGGGCTCACTATAAAAGCGCCTCGACCCATTAAAAGGTAGGCTCGACAGGCTCTCAAGCCCTGATTTCCAGCGCCACCATGGCCCAAAGGGGTAGGATTACACTAATCGAGCCAATCAAGAGGGCTGATGGGGCTCCAATGAGACATTACGGGCCTTACAGGGCACTGGCCCTATAAGCCCCTGTATTTCCCAAACTTTTGACCGCGTCCTTCGTAATTCTCGACTGCCGTTTCCGTTTCCTTTCCCGTTTGCCGGTATAGGGCTTACCTTGGCGGGGTACAGCGGCTTTGGGTCTTGGCTAGAGCAGTCAGTTGCTGGCGGGAAAATACCAGCCCCAGAGGTGGGAAAGAATCGAGAGAACTTGATTGATCAGAGAGAACGAGCTGAGGATTCTGACTGGCTGCTTATACGCAAGAAATAGTGAACCAACGATCTGAAATAGCGCTTGGCTGTGCGACGCTGCGTGTGATTGCCAGAACCCGGACAAAACAAACCAAACACTCATCTAAACATCCAACTTCCTCTTGAAACCCTCATGACGGCCCAAGCGCATGCATGGAAGAAATGACCAATATCGGGGCTCTGTATCGGAAAAATTAGCAAAACCGGGTCCTTCATCTGATCGTCAACTCAGCCGCGTCCACCACGGCAAAAGTATAGCATCAACGGCTTTTCCCATCGAACCCGCAAGATAGTACAGGACCTTGACGTACAAACAGCATGGTCGCCGCAAGGTTGAGTATACTCGGGATGATGAAAATGCCGCCGGCATTAATCAAAACAATACCGCGACCGGCATAACGCTGTATCATTCTCTGAGCTGCATGGCGTGCCTTTGCCTTTCCCTTTCACCTCTTCCCGCGCTAGCGAAACGCGTTTCTTCACTAATCGGCAAGGTGCGCCCGAATACAACGCACGATCTCGACCGGTGACGGATTAGGAAAGATCTCCCTACACGTGACGTGCATATAAAGTTCTGACCTCACCGGCGTCCAAATCGAGGGAATGGTCATCTAGCTGCAACACATCGAAACTTCATGTCTTCGTAGGACGTCACCAATGGCTTGGTAATTCTTCCATTTGGTCCTCCGTGCGGCGGTCGAATGTTAGTTTCTCAAGGGCCGGCAGCAAAGGCGGACGCCATGAACGGCGGAACGCCAATCCATGATGTGGTGACAGGATCTCAACACTGTATTTTTCGGTTACAAGGTTTTTTTGACGCCACAAGGACACATGCGCAGCGCTTGTATCCCCAGCCCTAATCTCGTAAAGCCGGGGTTGTGATTGGACAGGAGGTACGAGCACAGGCTACCCCCAAATTAAAATGCGAGTACGCCTGTTGTACCACGTTTGCGCGTTCGGCTTTTCGAAGTCTGCCCAGTCGAACGTCCTTATGAATTGTGCCACGGGCGCGGAGCCCCTCTAAATATTCCGCGGATGTTCTTCGCAACGTTATCGCGATTTAGTGCTTAACCCCGAGCGCTTATTTCCCAGGCCAGTTCTTGACGTGGCTTATGAGAGGAGGCGGTACGATACAGCCAATGGAAAGAAGGATCGTTCAACGAGAACGGGAGGAGCCTGCCCTATATTTCATGGGGCTTCTGGTGGCTTTAGAGCAAATTGGGATTTTTAGTAATCCCGTCCCTCAGCCCAAGCGTGCTCGATTGAAGCTTGGCGTTCCTAGAACACAACCTGTCTCGGGTTCGGCTTGCATTTTTACCTTCGAACATATCAAGCATAGTTCCACTATTGGAACTGAATTTATATCTCCTGCCAGAACGACGACGTTAAATCGGAATTTTGCTTTTTTCGATGTTCGAAATCTTCTTGCCGAATCTAGACTTGAACCAACAAAGATCGTCTTCCCTTTTCGTCACCTAGCGCGCTTGCACTATGTCGGGCAGCCCGGACACGAAGGAGGCCCTCAACACACTAAGTACTAAGAAGGTTAGGGGGCGAAGAAGTACCAAAAGAAGTAGGACAGGATGTCTGACTTGCAAGTTCGTATCGTCAACTTCGCTCTCTGTCCATGACTTCTGACGACGAGTGAATAGATTTAGAAAAGTCAAATGTGATGAAAAGAAACCAGAATGCGATCGATGCGTAGCATTTGGCATCAGTTGCGATGGCTATGAGAAGCCAAAGCACAGATTTAAACCCTCGATCCAACCTCTACTCCCTCAACATCCCGCTCACTACAAGCTTCTCCCCGCTCCGTCAGGAACACTTCAGTTCGAGAGCGAGCTCGAAGAGAGTTACTTCAACCTCTTTCTGAATGAAACAGCAGCCGAGATCTCTGGAACCTTTGCCAACGCCTTCTGGGACCAAGTCGTTTTGCAAGCTTGTCACGAAGAACGATTTGTCTTGCATTCTGTGACGGCTCTGAGCGCTTTCAACACTTATCTGAAGCTTGCTCGAGAGCCCGAGGACCCATTCAATCCGTACCTCGCTTCCCAACACACTGACTTCGCTCTAGCACAGTACCAAAGGGCTTTGCAAGCGATGCGAGGATCGTTGAGTCGAGGACGAAATCCAAGGAAAGCGTTGATAGCATGTCTTCTGGTGTGTGCCTTCGAAGGTCTCGTTGGCAATACACTCACAGCACTTGCTCATGCACGGAGTGGACAGAAGCTTCTGGAGGAATGGCTCGGTGAGTATCAACACTCGAAAAACTACGTCGCCGGAATCTCTTCTCCAGCTCCACACATCGTCGAAGATCAGCTTATCCAGGCAGCTGGCTTTTTCGAGACTCAGATCATTGGATTTTTTGACCACAGACCAGTCGAGACGCATTCAGCAATGAAGCATGAAGGCTCAGAAACCATACGACTGATGCCTTCGAACTTCCGAGATCTCGACGAGGCGCGTCGATACTGGGACTTGATCGGACGTCGAGTGATGCATTTCCTATGCGAGGCATCAGCGAAAGGCCGAAATGGGTACCAACTCGGACGATGGACCCCACCCTCCAGCGACAAAGGACTGAAGGAAGATATTAACTTTGGTCCCGACTCCACATATCAAGCACTCGTAACACCATCGGAAATGCTTGAAGAATTAAAACGAGAGCAAACACAATACAGCCAAGAGATACAACGCTGGAGATCAGCTTTCTCGGATCTGTACTCCAAGATCAAACGCTCGTCGAATCGGCGCCTGATCACGGGAGCGCATACACTGCATGTCAAAGCTCGAGGTCTGGAAATCGGCCTTTCCGGTGCAATGGACACGAGCAATTGCGCACATGAGAAACATTTCGCCGAGTTTCGAGATGTGGTGAATGTAGCGAGGGAGATCATCCGCGCGAAGAAGAGGTTCTCGAAAGCAGACTTCACCTTTGAACAAGGAATCCTCCCAACACTGCACATGACAGCGAAATGGTGTCGAGATCGTGTCGTGCGCCGAGAAGCACTCGCCATAATGGATTGGTACGGAGCTCGCGAGGGACATTGGGATAGCGTTGTCACCACGAGCATCGACAGATGCTTAATACGACTGGAGGAGGATGGAATCGAAGAAGATTATGTTCCTGAAAGCGCTCGAGTCCGAATCATCAATATGACAGCGAATCAAGGTGATCGATGGGCGATGTTGGAGTACATTCGGGGTTCAAAACGGACGGGAGAACTCAGGGGCGAAGTGCGCGTGCAATGGCCTAGTTATATGGGCGGTAGTCCGGCGACGGACGTGCAGGTAAATGGCATGTTGCATATACCAAAAGGAAGGCCTTCGAAGCTGGGGCTGACGGAGACATAGTGACCATGTTGATATACGGAGGTTCATGAAACAAAATGCACAAGCCAACTTTTGACTCCTTCCTCAACTGAGAATGCCGAGAACGCGCAGAAACTAACAAAAGCCTTGCAACGATTCGAACATAAGAGGAACGGACAGGACGATGGACGAAATGGAATAAAGCTCTGCTGCATCCAGAGCTTTTGTATTTCACCCCGTCAAGATGGCCGAGTCGCGGAAAGATATTCCCGGCTGATGAGAATGCGATCCTACGCCAAGACACGTGATCAGTGTCAGCACTTTGACCCAGGAAAAGGACAATTTGTGCAGTATTTGAGGTGAAGAATGAGTTTATTGGAAGAGATCTTCCAGTCAGTTAGCAAATATTATACCCAGTCCAATGCAAGCGAATCCGAGAAGTTGCTTGAAGCATCACGTGAAACCCCTTTGTCGTCATGCACCTAGAACGTCCCAAGATACCGACCAGTGCTGGCAGCCAAATGTGTATGGATCCGAAGCCCGTTCAACAACATAGCGAGGATATTCACGCAAAGTTAATGATTCCTCTCGTGCTTAAGTACTTTTCAAGAGCCAGGCTTAGTCCTCGCCGAGTGAGCTAATCAAATGACGCATATGCCAGCTTTTGCAAAGGCTGATTAACAAGTCTGCAAAACATCCCTGCTCCCGCAATTATGGTGAGCAAACAGACTACCAAACAAGCAGTGACGGCTCTTTCGAACGGAACATGTTATGAAACGTGAAGGTGTTTTAGAGGAGACGCCCTGACGAGAGTTGTGTACACTAAATCTTTTACATAGTAGCCTCAAACGAAAGGCCTGAATGACAATCTCACAGTGCCAAATTCCTCCCGCCCAAACCGATTTTTCTCATCATCAATGCTTGTTATTTAAACGTTTCGATTCATTCTCAACTACAAATAGTAACGTCATGGGTCAATTAAGAAACGCCGCCTCCTACTATCCGGGCTTGGGTCAACTCGCCGACATATCCATCGCTTCCTCAGTTTCGCCTCAAAGTCTTCACAGTTTGGAAAGTGCAGTACATAGCCTTTCTTCTCCAACGCGGTCTCTAGTCTCACGGTGATCTCACTCTCTAGCCCATATGCCGTCATAGAGGCAGACAATGCCTGCTCAAAGCGTGGCTCTGCATCATCCCATCTCTCTTGCTCTTGATAGAAGACACCAATCGCGGTCAGAACATCAATAGTACTATCTCCATCCTCCCCAAAGCTCTCGACTGCCTCTGACTCGATCTTGAGGAACATGTTCTCGCCAGTATCAAGATGGCCTACCTTGACATGCAATTCAGCAAGCTTCCTTGCAGCTTCGAGAATTGACGGTGTCTTCTTGAAATCCGGCTTCAAGACCTTCCAGAAGCTTAATGCAGCTTCCTGGAGGGCCTTCTCTGTCTTCTCGCTCTCCCCAAGCCTTTGGTAGTGCTCTACAAGTGTGGCCCTCACGTCGAGAATCTGCAAAGCTAGTTCCTTGGGGTGCTCCTCGCACTTGTCAATAAGATTTTGGAGGAGAAGGTTCGCTGTTTCGTCATGGGCTTTGACTTGAGCCATTGCCAAGCCAAGTTGATACTCAACGTACCGAGGATTATCTGGGTTATCATCATTTGGCTCGATGATTGTGCTAGAACGTCTGGGTTGGAGGTTTCTGTTCAGTGTTTTTCGGGTCGGCTCTACCACTGTCGAGGCGTCGGAATCTTCACCATTATCATTTTCCGGAGTTGATTTGAGTGCTTTTTCGAATCTGGCCATAGCCCTGGAAAGGAGGCTGATTGCATCTTCTGATCGAGACCAACTGTGATACATGTCCGATACATGCAATAGATGCGCTGTCATTTTCTTGTGGGACATGCCCCACTTCTCAAAATGCTTCTCACCCATCCAATTAAGGACGGTGTCTGCTTCAGTCATTCGGGCTTGATTCGCCAAGAATTCCGCGAGATGATAGGCCACGGTATTTGTTTCATCGTGGGTTGGTGAGAGTACATGCTCGAAACCCTCCAATACCTCACGGAATTTGGCTTCAGCATCCTCAACTTTTCCGCTGCGGTCCAGCTCATGTGCCTGCCTGTGCATGGCCTCGAATTCAGCCTTCGTATGGCCATTCCAGACCAAATACAGATTGTCGTTGTGACGTGGCATATCGGCACTCGCCACAGCTGTTGGGGTCCACTTGCTAGGCGCCGCTTTGGATATCTTGGGAGAGAATGTCATGGTGAATGGGGTGGAATAGACAATTCCAGCAGGGGTTTCCATATCTACGCATTGTTAGTTATACCAAATACGTCATTGGGAATTCTTACCTATACCTAAGCCATCCTTTTCTGACAGTTTAGCTCTCTTCGCGCTCTTTTCTACTTTCTCCGCGCTCCAGACTATCTCACCAACTCTGAATTCGGTCTTCTTCTTCTCCAAGAGCATTCTTCTATCTTTTTCATCTTCATCCAATTAACATGGGAGCTGGAAAGGTATTTCGGCCAGCACCATTCTTTGATCTTCTCTTTGTATAATTTTTTACTGCGATAGTCAATTCCTATGTTTCTAACCTATATGTTTTGATTTGTTATAACTCACGAAGGATGAAATCCAAAATTTTCAGACATGATTTTCATCGTATCTTCGAGAGATCTATCTTCCTCGATATAAAGCTTCTTGATTTGTGGTTTATGTCCTTCCCAATCTGCTGGGCTGTAGCGGGTGCGACGTGGACTTTGTTGTTCCTTAGGTGCTTCCAATTGCGCTAGATCTCCATGTGGAGGAGGGGTATTGCTTCCAACTCGAGTGACCAATGGCAGTGCAAAGTTTCCATCGATATTTGAGCCGAAGGAATTGAAGAGTGTGGGTTGACGTGGTGCGGGGAATGCAGCATTTGCTTGATGAGACTCAACCGGAAGTTGAACAGTTGAATTGTTTGGAAAGGCCGGGGCTTGGTTTTCGTAGTCGAAAGCATGAGAATAATCTCCCGTGACATTGTTCCATGGATAAGATTCTGGGGCAGTGGGAAAGGCAGAACCATACTGAGACGGGGGTGGATTTCGAGGCCAGTCTTCCCCAGTGCGGAACTGATTATTCTGATTTGAATCCATATGGACTTAGTAAGGAACTAAAATTGTGGATGTTTCGAAGGGAAGACAGCGACTGCGATTCTTTTAGGTTGGGGTTGTTGCTTCGTTGCTTTTTACCGCTTTCGTTTCTGGCGTACATCTAGGCACAGTGAAAGCCTCACGAAGCTTGAGTCCAAATAATGTTGTGCAAACTAGTTCATGACCATGGTGGGCAATGTCAAGGCAGAGTTTCATTCCTCTCTATGAATAATTTCAGAATCATCCGTTTCTTCCAGCCGTTGCCGTGCATCATGTGCGTTCAGCTTTAGTGAACCCCGCAAGTCCAAAGATCCCGGCGCTTTCCAAAAGTTCCCCAAAAGTTCCCGCTCGCCAACCCACAGCCTGCTCCCTGCACACTGGTCAGTTATTCAAGCGCCCAGGCTTATCGCCATCCTAGCTAGTTTGAATCCGACAACGTGGATGGATGAAGTACTTCCGTGTCAACATTTTAGCAACATGATCATGGCGGTGCAACGTGTTGGCTGTTTGGTCTATTCGTCTTGCCTCAATCGATCATCGAAAGTCTGCCAAAGTCCCTTCCAAGGTCTGAGTCCAAAGGCCAATCAGACGCTCCAGGTTGAGACCCGCTTTAAGGAAAGAAATCTCCACTCCGGAGTGATAATCCACAAAGTTTATTGTCCAAAGGTCCTTGAAAGGCCCCGGAAGGTTCCAAAACGCGCACTTGGTCGCTACCTTTGCTACGTCGACAAACATGTGCTTGTCAGAGTCGAAGGGGCCATTTCGCAGTTCAACTAGCCTGAGCATGCCAAAAGTCCTCCCAAAGTTCTAAAATAGTAAATGTGTCACTTTTTTATCATATAAAGAAGTTCCCGCTCTTCAGGGAAACAGCATCAACCAAGTGTACAGTGATTGAGGCAGTACCGCCAGAGCGTTGAAAACGAAATAAAAATTTCTTGTCAAATACTGAATGTACGTGTTGACCCGACCTCGCATGGTATCCCAGTCTAGAGTCTTCTAATATTTGTTCTTCCAGCCGTCACTCCAACGGTCATGCCTACGAAGCCAATCAAGCCGCGGGGTGGCAGCAACCACAAAAAGCCCCAGCACGCAAAGGTACGCTCAAGCATTGGGTATGCGAATATTTCCACTAACGAAGCCACAGGAGGCAAAAGCTGCCACTACCGGACAGGGTCAAGGACCTAGCGGCGCCGAATTAATTCCTATTCATCGCGATTGGACGGCTTTCAAGTATGACGACTTCCCCTTCGCAGGCGCCATAGGGCAGGCTCAGTATTCGACTGTAGACACGGTTTTCAACGCAGCAATGCAACGTTGGAAAGCGGAGGCTATGCGGAACCAGCCTTTCCACACTATTGAGGCTGTTGCTCTTCCAGAAACTGGATCGGCTGGCCAGAATCAGTCCTAAAGTCAACATCCGGCTCAAGCGTGGGATACCTAGCCTATTAAACTACCAGGATTTTTGGGAGAATTGAGGTTAGCAAGTTGGAGTTTGGCTTTATTCATTTGTTGTGTGGATGGGGGCAAGTTCAGGTGTTCACGTAGCATTGCTCAACTGGGCGAGTGTAAAATAGCACAATATTCTGGAAATATTATTGATCGATTTGCCACAAAGTCCACTTAATTGGTGTAAATGTACACAGCATCGGTTAAGCAGGGAATACCATCGTGCCGTGTGCAAGGCGGCGTGAGATAATTCGTGTCAACTGGGCGTTGAGGCGTGGTCCCCTTGTGAGTGGTCAAGGATTTCACAACCGCCGAAAGCCTTGTCTCAGGCTTCCACGCCTCCACCAAAGGCCTTGTTAGTTGCTATCTTAAGATCTTGCACCCCGAGGGTTTGTGGAACTTGTTAAAGCTGAACAAGATATATACACGGGAGTGTCTCAACCGCTCTAGAAATCGAATTGTATAGATTTGTTGCAGTGGACCAAACTCCAGAAACATTTGTCGACAGAATTACAAGTATGTTAACTTCTGTTATCTCACAGAATTCTTTCGAATAAGCAGCAAGTATTGCGATTATGCGAACCCCTTTGCTTTCGTCGGAGCAGAGGTTGGCAACTCAATTGATCCTCCTGGGTTGAAGTGCGAGCTTACAACTTATGATGCGCGATACAATGCCAAAGGTGAACGAATTAGACTGGCGGCTGGCAAGAAGAAAGAAGTGGCAGCAAATCGGCCAAGAGATCACGACTCGGCCCTCGTCTTGACCCGATACTACGACTATGACAAAGTCTTGGACTATACCTTACTGGAAATATGCTCACCTCATGTGAAAGCTGCTTTACGAGAAGTTATTCCGCTGTATCCGGGGGTCAACTTACACGCCAACAAAGTGACCATTCGTGGTACTCCGAAATGTCTTTTCCATTACCGACAGGAACTCGGAATGCACGGAGGCACTCTCAGGGACCAAGAAGCCGTCAAACATCTCATATTTGCTCTTCGATACATGTACGATACCCTTCGAGATGAGGTATCCAGCTACTACAACTTGATGGAATCGCCAAACATCGAACCTGGTTTGCCCTTCCTCAACTTATGGATGGCGTTTCGGCCCAGCGATCACATCTACCTTAAATCGAACGGCGTTGACAGAGTCTATCGATTCTTATCTATGGATAGATGCGAATGCTTCATCCCACATTGCCGGAAATCAAGATGGGCACTCAGCCTAGAAGAGATAGATTATGACGGATCGGACTTTGGACACACCAAGGTCATCGGCTACATCGACCCATATGAAGGTCACGTCCCACTCAAACACCTCAGAGCGTTCCCTTTGCAGTATCACCCAAATAAACACGAAATTGCCGCCGCAATGATTGCTAGGGGACGCAAGTTCATCGCCCTACGTGGAGTCCACTATCTGGGCTACGATGGCGTCGCTGAAGCACTCTCATCCACAAGGAACAAGACTTTTCTGGGAGAAGATGATGAATTCCCGCTTCAGTCTGTTCCGGTATGCCGCCTTTCATTCTTGAGAATAGTAATATGTTAACATTCACCAGGTCAAAAGCAGGATCATGGTTGATGCCAAAACTTTCACGTCCGAAAGGCCCTCTCATAAACCCAATTTCAGTACACAGTCCAAGCCAATTAATACTAAGAGCGACGATCACTTGAGACTCTCTGATGACGAGCTTATGATTTGCAACCATCTCATACCCGGATTTGCGCTTGCTGAAAAGAGATGGTGCTACTTTCATGTCGACCAGACTAGGGAGGTGGACTTCAATTCGAGAGCATTCGAGAGCCTGCTCCTTCCGCAGGATCAAAAGGACATGATACATTCTCTCGTTAACATTCATTCTGATCAACGAGTTGCATTTGACGATGTAATCAAGGGCAAAGGAAAGGGAATGGTATTCCTCCTCCACGGTGTTCCGGGGGTTGGGAAGACCCTTACTGCAGGTTCGTGGAGATACCGTTTCTGTGTTCAAGGGATGCGATTGTTAAACATGGGTAGAAAGCGTTGCGGACTATACCAAACGACCCCTCTACACAGTGAGCTGTGGTGAGCTGGGTGTTAGAACAGATGATGTGGAAAGCAAGCTTTCCTCTGCTCTGGAGCTAGCAACAAAATGGAATGCGATCGCCCTCATTGACGAAGCGGATGTCTTCCTAGAACAACGAAGCGCCCACGACTTAGAGCGGAACAGCCTGGTGTCTAGTAAGTGTCTGCACCTTAACTTGGCTTAAAAAGGATTCTGACAGACATTAAAGTCTTCCTACGAACGCTTGAGTATTATGAGGGAATTCTGATACTCACCACGAACCGAATCGGAACTTTCGACACAGCCTTCAAATCTCGTATCCACCTCGCGATCAAGTATCCATCTCTATCGATCGCATCACGGCGCGACTTATGGCAGAACTTCATTACCAGCACATCTCGCAACGACTTAGGTTGGTTAGACAGAGCTTGCCTTGAAAGCTTGGCAGCTGAGGAGCTCAACGGCCGGCAGATCAAGAATATTGTGCGGACAGCTCACGCGTTGGCTGTGAGTTCAAACAACCAACTGGGTCATCACCATATAAATAAGGCGCTGAATGCGATGAAGATGTTCGAGGCGGACTTTGCGGAGGACGCTGCTGAGCGTGGAATGGAGTCTGAGGATTTAAGGGCATCAGGAGATCATAGGGCGAAGCGACGTAGACTCGATTGAGTATTTCGAAACCTTCGAATGGGATCCTATATGATCCCGAGGTCTAGCATGGCTTCATGTATTCTATTTCACTGCTTGTCATTCTGTTTCAAATGTATTCCAAAATTTCCAAAATTTGCAAAGCGTCTTGCTCCGCTTCAACCCGATCGCTAACCTCTCCTCTCAAATCACGAGTTCCCAAAACATATTGAATCTAAAAAGCCTCCTCGGGCGTCAATTCCACCATCCAACATCAGTGTCGACGCCTGTTGGATTAGTATCAGAGTCAGTCTCGCCTGATCCATCCTCTGTATCGAAGCAGCTCTCCAGATCGGACGTATCGCTATCGTCGACCGAAGAGATGGATGCTTGTTGACGACGACGTATGTGGACTAGTCGTCGGAAGTGGGGACGAGAAGGAAGAGGACAAGGGAGGTGCTTGCTGTCTTGATGTGCTGTGTCTGGGTGGAGGAGGGAAATAGAGCGAAAGGTGGGGGGTACGAGTTATTCAGAGGAGAGAGGATGAAGAAGTTAGGGGAGACATATGATATGAGGACGTATAACAGTCCTCACCGCAAGATGTACCACGGTCTCAGCGTAGTAAGTCTTGTCTGGAAAGTCTGTGTGTATTGGTGCGTCTGTCTAAAGAGTAGAGAGCTCTGAGGAGCTGTAAATAAGGTAGGAGCTAGGTGGAAGCTAGTGCACGTGACCACCCTAATAGGACGGCTGCATCCTTGAGTCACAAGGCGACAAATTGAGGCCGTCCATTTTCTGCTCTCAAGAATCACTCTTCAGGAAAGGGACTGAGATGACCTACAACTGCGCAACTCATAGGGAACCATTTTTTCAGTTCCACAATGGACTTGCCTGGGGTCCCAGACACCGTTGCCGCTTTGGGCGGAAAGGCTCGTGAGAGTCGAGGCAGCGCGAGATTTCAGCAAGTTAGCTGTAGAAAACAACGATTAAACCTATTAAGTTTAAATTTTTTTAAATTTAAAAACTAAAAATTAAAATTAAACTATTAAAGCTTTTAAAAATCTTGATAAATTACAAAATACAAAGAAATAAATTATTTATATATTAATAATCAAAAATTTGAAGTATTGTTATTTTGGCCCATGCGCAAAAATCGGCCCACTTCTCTGATGGAGGAATCTATTTTCCCCGAAGCCTTGCATCGGATCGGGAAAACCCCATCCGCAACATTTCCGCAGAGAACATCTTCCAGACCTCACCTCCTCCACCTCAGCCCAAGAATGATCTCGACCATCTCACCACCACTAACCCTAACCCAATTGATACCGCAATCGGATTACGCCCCCTTCTCCCCTCCATGGTAGGCCCTCTTCGGGATCAACACAGGCTACAAACTTCAGGCCTAAAAGCATCGCCCTTTGGCACTGCACGATACTGCATAGGCAGACCAGGAAGTGATAGTGCCACGCCATCTGATCTGCGATCTATCGCGATCAACGGGGCATCTTGGCTTGCCGGTACTCTAGTCCGCGATAATGCAGGAAGAGCCGCAGGTACAGATAAGCTTCGCTATCTGGATTCATCATGGCCACGTTCAAGGCTACGGGCTGTCTACAGACCTGGAAGATCGGCTAGTCAATGTTGATAACTGCAATGTTAACTTTGAAGTTGGGAGCTCTGCAATACATCACTTGTTAGTTTCACTCTATGATTCATTCTCGATACAATGTACTGTGCCTGCCGAACCTTACATCTTGTGCTTTATATTCACCTCTGCATACCAATTTGCAGCAGACTGCTCTTGTGGCTTCTATGACTAAGTTACAGGGAATCTTTTCACGGAATATCTGATTGTTTACTTTAACGAGACGACAACATTATCTGCCGATATATTCTCGGTACAAGCACACGAAGATGCATACGAGAAAAGCTAGAATGCATGGTATCGAAGTGGTGCCAATGCCTCGAACGTTGAAATGAGAACTTCCCAGCCTTCATCTATACACCCTTCAAATACCTCTCTTGAGCTCTCCTTGTTGGCAACAGAACTACACTTGAACATGGGAGGAATCAGGTCTCTGCGATCATATATACAATATGGCTCATTCAGATCACTGATGAAGCCATCTCAGCCATGGCTTGGTGGATCTGCCATTTCCACGATTCTAGAATACGATAACACGCAATCGATTCAGATGACGACCACGAATGCCGATAAACCGGATGCTACTTAGGTCAACATGTTGGTTGTAGAGGAATTTCCGGATCGAGACCTTGGAGTCAACTATACTATCGTTTTGAACAACACAGCATATCGCGGTGTATTGCCCTGGGACTATACACAGTATCGCTACGGCTGGACAGAAGACAGGGTCGACTACTACATCAGCAATGCGCTTGCACGTTCTGCGACAGAGAAGAAACTTGGTCGCGAGAAGTTTCCATCCACTCCATCGACATTGTACCTCAAGCACTGGTCGGATGGTGATCCATACAACATGAGCGAGCCGCCTCAAATTAGCACAACCGCCAATGTTAGCTGGACTCAAGGATTCTTCAATTCCTCCTTGATGACCAAAGCCGAGCACAATGAATTCGACTCGCGGTGCCACGATTCCGATGCGTGCTCTATGGACAACATTACCCTTCGCGGGTACTCGGCTTACCCAGGAGAACCTTTGTTCAAATACAAGCCAAGCTACAAACGAAACATTCTCCGCATGTTCGCCGTATGGGTCCTTGTTTCGTTAGTTGCCATTACTGTTACTTTTGTGCAATGTGGTCCACCAGAGATGCCCAGAAAGCAGAACATGGTTCCAAAACCAGAAAAGGTCATTTCCTGTCACCGTCTCCCACCTCAGATTGCCGACTTGGTCCTCACCTCTGAAGACGACATTGGCTAATTCGGCGAATATGACTCCGGAACACCCGACACGAGCTTCATCATTCGAGCTGAAATTTTCTTTTGATGATCTGAAGACCCAGGAAGTTGGCCCATCAAGATTTAGCTCTTTCTCCACTCTCAATAGCCCCATCATAATGAAAAGAAGAATTCCCCAGTGGTCACCGTCGCCGAGAATGAGATAACTTCTCCAACAAGTGAAGCCGACCAGAAAGATCGTCGCAGCAATTCCTGTTCCCTACCAACCACTCACTCCAGGCGAACGAATTGATTACCTGGCTGGCTCATATCGCCCTCAACAATTGTGGTGACCTTAATCCACTTCGGCTTTACCTTTGCGTCGGCTGCTGGAATGCCAGGTGAGCCATACCATTACCAGTCGGAGATATGAGGGAACAAAATCATTGCACCGTTTCTCCTCAACCAAGTCTCCGTCGGTGTCTTCTTAATCACCTCAACTCGCTTCTTGATCGAGAAATACTTTAGGAAAGGCGATCTTTTCAACATTGCCGAGAAAGCGACGGGACGCACGTTCCGTGCTGTCATCCCCGTTGCGGCCATCGCTATGCTGGAATACTTCCTCATCGACCGCGGCGCAATCAAATGGCTGGAATACCTCCTGTCTGTTACCTGGTCGGCTTGGCCGTACGCCGTCGACTATACGGAGTTTGCACACTACCTCTCCGAAGCACTGGAACTCATCTACCTGATCCCCAACACTACCCCACAGATAATATGCAACTACTGCACCGGCGTTCTCTGGACGATTCTTGTACAGCTCCAATTCTCATGGGTCACGCCCCTCGGCGCGCTCGTCTACGAAATCAAGAATCCCTTCAAACGAGGCGCCTATTACACATTCTGCATCCTGAACTCTTGGTATGCGCAGCCATGGGGCTCATTCTTCTGGTTTGGTATCCTGCTTGCCGACTTACACGTCACGTACGCGTACAAATCGTACCTGCAGAAACATGAAGCGATCCTCTACCCCAATCTCTGGATTGCAGCCATCTGTGCCATCGGAGGTCTAACTAACGATCTCGTCACAGCGTGGATAGGCTTCGCCCTCCTAATCGTTGAGTGCGGCATCCACCCCGATATCTTGACAGGACTTCCCGTCCCCCAAACGCCCAGGCACTATTACCTAGATTATTTTGCCCCTCGTCGAAATGGACTCATATTCTTCGTCGGACTGCGAATCCTCGTCGGACTGCGAATCCTCGTCGAGCTCTCTCCTTTCGTCAAGTATATCTTCGGCAACAAACCTTTCTTGATGATTTTCCCGCACATCTTCACCATCTACCTCATCTACGGCAAGATATTTCGGAGTCTGGGGAGCGTGATTGCGGTTTATTTAAATGCTGATGGTTGGCCCTTTTGGGCTAATATCTTGGTTGTTGGGGTTACTTGTTACACAGTGCTGTTTTTGGGCTTGCCCTTGTTAACGACGATTGTTGAGACATTGGGTAAAAATGTCGCCTCAAATATCTGGACCTTTGTGCATGAGCCTCCTGTCTGCAGAAAGCGAACTTTGTTTTCTTTTGGACCCGGATTATCGTCTGATGATGGGGAAGTTGATAGGGATGAAGAGATGGGAAAGAGAGGGAGGCTGAAGGTGCTGGCGCAGATAAGAAGACTGCAGAAGTTATTGCTATAGCGATCTGAGTTTCTTACCTTTGGCGCTGCTGCTGATTGAAGTTATTCATTGTTAACCTTGTTCCATAGCAAATGCAGCTCTAATATCTGCAGTCTTCTCGACCACCTCGCCGGTCCCTATCTGCACTCCCCCTTTTCAATTCCGCTTATCAACGAGATCCTCTGTACTTGATCTGGAAGCAAACAATGAGACAGAAAAGCGATGCGTCTCGATTTCGAGTGAGAGATTCATGTTCAACAGACCCAGCTGGGAAACTGTACTCCGCCTGTATCCCTGCACCTGCATGTGGCTGCGATCGTGGGGCTGAGCACTAGGTTGAACCGCTGCGTTCTATCCCGCAACCTCCATCCAAACTCGAAATACCTAGAAACATTCTCTCCGGCCCTCACATGCATCTGCCATTGATATTCTTCAATCGCAGGGCATGCTACGATTGACACCTAGCATTTAGATCCCGATCACACAAATCATGCCGATGAGAAAGAGGCACCGACCCCGCAGCCTCGCCCACCATGTCCTACCTCTCCGACTTTGAACACACCAAACTCGACGCACAAGTCTTCCCCGGTTGCGTCGTCCAAAAGCACTATGTATCATCCGCCATAAGCGGCAAGCGCCGCGTCCCCATTACCAAAGTATGGAAAGTCGAGAAGCTGCTAGGCAAAGGTACATTCGGCGAAGTACGACTCGAAGCCTGTTCCGACGAAAAGACAGACACGAAGGAGGAAAGGGCAGTGAAGAGGATATGGACAACGGGAACGGAGTTCAAGAGGAGTTATGAGAGGGAGTTGAAGGCGTTGCTGGAGTTTTCGAAGCCGAAGTATAAGGAGAGTGCGGTTTTCGTTGAGTTTTTGGGTTGGTTTGAGGATTTGGAGAGTGTGTATTTGGCGATGGAGTATTTGCCGTTGGGAGACTTGGAAGATAATATTTTGGCTGTTGGGGGTTCGATAAAGGAGGAGGAGGTCAGGGAGATTGCTGTGCAGGTGTTGGAGGGGTTGAGGATTATGCATTTGGAGAACTTCGCGCATCGAGATTTGAAGCCAAAGGTTGGTTCATATTGACCCATTTTCGGAGAATTGAATCAAGCTGATGGCTGAGCAGAATGTCCTGGTCTGCCAAGGACCGCCGAATTGGTGGGTTAAGCTTGCAGACTTCGGATTGAGCAAACGACGAACGGACGAAACGGGATTCCGAACACAGACTGGGACGTTTGCATACATGGCCCCCGAGGTCCTCAATTACATCCCTGATGTTGATCCTGAAACATCAGAATACACAAATGCGGTTGATATGTGGGCTCTGGGGTGTATTGTATACAGACTGGTTTGTGGAGTGGTACCGTTCCCACCAGGTCCGTCGCTGGTCAAGTTCTGTGTGGTTGAGTCTGAGTTCCCACCGAAAATAGAGGAGTTGACAGGACTTGGACAATCTTTTGTAAAGGGCCTTATCGTACCATATCCTTCTCGACGGTTGACTGCTCAACAAGCTCTGGATCACCCCTGGACGAGATCTGGTATGTATTCCTTCCCCTTCGAGGACATACGCATTCGTTGATGACGTCTCTTTTCAGGTCTTGAGGCTTCAAGTATCGAATCACAACCTATATCCTTCGGCAGATATGACACGGCAACTCATCCCGGCCTTCAATCACACGAACTTAAAGACACATCCCCAGGCCTAGCTCCTAGCACTAGCAAGCCTGCTTTACCGAAAGGCTATCATGCGCCAACAGTTGAAGACGAAGAGGAGGAGACTGGATCTGACACCCAAAACGTGTCTGTTGACGACGAAGAGCGTGAGCCTACGATGCGGTCACCCCCAGCAAAATCGAAGAAGTCAAAGATAAGTGAGGAGATACCGACTAGAAGATCACCTCAACAGCTAAGAGATCCATACATCAATATTGTTGAGCCGCCCGCCCCACAACCAGCCCCATTGTCCCGCAAGAAGCCCAGTCGATCAAGAACTCAGGGCCTGGATCCGTATATCATTGAACCACCTTCTCCCCCTCTAACTGTACCGAAGAAGCTATCATTTCAGACACCCTCTTCGGCACCGCCAGAGTCGTCTCTACCTCGAGAGAAGCCCAATCGATCTAAAACTCAAGACTATCCCAGGAGCGAAGACATTTCGCGTCTACCAAGGGCACAACAATTTCGGCTAGAGGATTGGGAAGACAGCGTACCACCACCACCTCCAAGAGCACAAACATTTACGAGAGATCAAGTCCCGCCACTCCCGAGAGCTCAGACCTTTCAAGCAGGGGATCGCGGTGGCAGTAGGGTGAGGGAGGAGTACACAAGTTCAGAGTCTGATTCTGACACACCTATATACACCACCCACGGCACGCGCAAAGCTGTGCGCTATTACGCCGAGACGCCAGAACGGCCAAAAAATCCTGAATCTACACGCTATATCATCGATAATGGTCGCAGTGTACCCGTGTCTCGACATCGGGCTGATCTTCACGACCTGAAAGAAACGCCAAACTCTTCTCGTCCGAGGTCGTCAAGAAATCTATCAACTAGGAATAGAGAATCACGGCCACCTCCCGTCCGTTCGCGCGAGGAAAATTTGGCAGCGGCAGCTGCTTACCAGGCGGACGTAAGTGGCCCAACGGTCCCTTTGACATCAGAGAACTTGAGGAAATTAGGACGGTTATATCCTTCTAGCCTATCTGAATATGAGGACGACGAAGTTTCCACCAATTACTATTCGGTCTATATACCTCCGAACGGCAAACGAGTAGCAGGATTCTGGGATAATGAATCGATACGCCCATCTGAAGCTCCCAGTGCGGTTGCTACTGCGGAGAAGCCTTCAGATCGTCCGATTTACTATGCGGACGAAAACGGATTCATCGAGCATTCTTCAGCTCGCGAGGAAGGCAAGCGAAAAGACCCTAAGCAGCATCCTCGCAACTTCAATCTCAACCCCTTCTCACCTAGCAGATACCTTGAGCGGGAAAAGGAGGAACATGCGAAGCAAGTATTGGAATGGCAAGAAAATGTTGCTCGCACCATCGCAGCAGATTCGGATCCGGAACCTGGCCATCCATTGCCAGGCGGAAAAGCATCTCGCCAACGACGACACAAAACGGAGAGCGCTGCACGTAGGCTTGTAGGGAAAGATGCTGAGGCATTTTTAAATAGCCCGCCTCCTGAACCTATTATTCACGCATCGCGCCCGAAAATGTCTACCAGAAGGGCAGAAAACCCCCGTCGAGAAGAATATGAGGCTTGGGAAGCCATGCAGTACCAACCCTTTGGTTGGTCCAATCAACAATTGCCCATCGCCAGTACGCATCCTTTTGCACCAGCATACCCATTGCCTCGAAGATATCCTCCGAGTACTGGTAGTGATGATGGTTGGTGATGAAGATACTATAACCCAATTCTATTCGTTCGTTGTAATGACTTATAATACTAGTAGCTGGAAATGACGAGATGAAATGAGGGTTAGATACTTTGATCATCGTACGAGTGAGTACAGCGAGTCAAAAGACACGGGTTGATGAATGGGGCACAAGAAACTGCAATTTGTAGGTCATGCTACTTGAGTAGTTCTCTCTTTAGCCAACATCTCTTCACCATCTTCAAGCTTATCCGAAACTACTCAACCACAATTTAAGCCCAGTACTCTTTCCTTGATCTCGATATACATCCCATCTCCCCTCTCCTGCACCCGCTAAGCGAACACTCATCCGCAAACACTTCCCCACGCCAATACCGCAACATGTTTTTCCCTTCTTGCAAATCAATCACTGAATATAAAGAAGGCCAACATTTCCTCTAACTGAATTTGACGAACTCTAAATTGTCTGTTAGGAGATGTTGTGACTGTTAGTGGAGGAGGCGGGGTAAGTTTCTTCGGCGGCTCGCTCCGAGATTCTCATAACCTTACAAATACAATGACTATGAGTTCGGAATGAACGGTTGGTAGCAAGATGCAGGATATCCTCTATACTACTTTAATGTTAATCAATAGAGTAGGACTATAATCTTTGAAAGAAGCGAGATTTCGCCCCAGAAGTAAAGTGTAATTGTGAGTGACCACTAAGCGAGAGAGAATACCTGTTGAGTGAAAGCATCTTATAAAAGACCATCATCTAGTTGAACTGCATTCAAAACCTCAAGCTTTCATCCCTTTCCCCCCATCTTAGATTCCACGAAAACAACCACACCCATACCTCAAAGTCCCCCTTCTCAACCCATTCCCCACAAAACCCTCATTACCCCGCACCTCAAACTCAAAGTAAAGTCCTCTTCCACAACGCCTCTTCCTCCTCAATCGCCTTCTGTAAATGATCCTTCATCTTAAACCCATGTCCCTCTCCCTCAAAAACAACCAACTTGACATCTGCCCCCTTCTCCCTCAACAACTTCTCCATCTCCTCTGCTTGATCTATTGGAACTACCTTATCGACATCCCCTTGCAACAAAAGCAGTGGTCTCTCGATATTCTTTGCGTGGAAGCATGGACTTCGGTCAAAGTAGACTTTATCTTGTTCTTCTATTGTTGCGGTTTCCGGGAACAGGAGGGCGAAGAGGTAGTGGGATTCGAATTTATGCGTATCGGCTGCTAAGGAGCGTAGGTTTCCGATGCCGTAGAGGGAATTGCCTGCTGCGAAGGCTTTGGGGAAAGTACACATCCCCTGCAACGTCGTATAGCCACCCGCACTGCCTCCCGTAAGCCCCACCTTGTTCCCATCAATCAGTCCTTTACCAGCAAGGTAATCGATACAAGACACCGTATCCTCACAATCTTTCAATCCCCAATTGTAGTCTAGCTCCTCCCGATACTTCCGTCCATACCCAGTTGAGCCAGCATAGTTGACGTAGCAATACGCATACCCCCTTGAAGTATAATATTGAGCCCCAAGCGATAGCGCAGGAGGAACATGACTCGTCGGCCCACCGTGAATAAACACAATCATCGGCGGTTTTGTTCCCTTCGGGGCCTCGAAATCAGGATTCTTAGGCGGGATGAATATCGCATATGAAGTTCCCCCAATATCCTCTCCATGCGTCCTCGGAAACTCGATAGTTTGAGCAGGTGAGAAAACGGAGGTTGGGAGTTTGGCGTCTGTTGAGGATTTTAGGAGTTTGAGGGAGGGGGAAGAGGGGGTAGTGATGTCGATTTGGTAGAGGGCTGTGGGGGCGGAGAGGGAGCCGGAGATTACTGCTATGGAGGTGGGGGAGACGCGCTTTACGGCGCAGCCTTGGATGCTGACTAGGCCGACGGGGAGTTCGGTGGTTGATTTTGTGGAGAGGTCGTAGAGGATGAGGCCGTTTGTTGCTTTTTTGGTGTAGGTGATTACGAGTTGGTTCTCGTTCATTGAGACGTAGGTACAGCTGTCTGGGTTAGCATCGAGGAGTTAAAACATGAAGGATCACTTACGAGCCAAGAATGTAATCTCGTCCTCCCAACTCATTTTCTTCATATCCCTTCACAGGAAGCAACTCCACATCCTCAGACTTCCCATCAGATCGATACAACTGCCAAAACCCCGTCCTATCACTACAAAATAACAACGAATCATCAACATGCCATTTCGGCTGCGCAATACTCTCCTTCCTCGCCTCTCCTGCAATCTTAACTTTTCCGCTCACTTCCTCTCCATCCCAATCCGCAACATAAAGCTCAGTCCCCGTCCACGGCATATCAGGATGATTCCATTGCACCCAACAGATCTTCTTCCCATCATGACTGAATTTTGGATGAGCGTAGAAATCTGCTCCTGAAACAATCACTTCTGCTTTCCCAGTTTGGGAGTTGATGATTGCTATGGTGTTGAATACTTCCTCAGCGCTCTTTCCTCGATGCTCTTCTTGGACTGCGGCGATGATTGAAGGAGTCTTGGGATGCACATCGAAATTTGCGTAGCGGAGTTTACTGTCCGGTGCTCCCTTGATGATTTCTTCCGTCTCACCAGAGGGGGTTCGGATGAAGACTCCATCGGAGTAGAAGTCATTGAAGATGATGCTTCCATCAGGACTGATAGCCGCAGCTCCGCCACCATATTCGTGGACTTTGGTTCGAGCATTATACTCCCTAGGAACGATATCAATGCTCTTGCCATCTTTAATCTCAACAATCGCTGCTCGACCCTTTTCAGAGGGACGACCTTCGATGAGGTAGATGGAGCTGTTTGTGGGCTGGAGGGGATATCAGCATGGGGTCGACATGGGTGCGGGGCAACGAGCGTTGACGTGGACTTCTGAGAAGCTCAAACTGCTTCCTGAGACAATCTCAGTCGTGATGGGACTGCTCCAGGTGCCATAGGCGGCGACTTTCTTTGTAGGACTCATCTTCAGTTCTTAGCGTTCGGTCGTGATACGTGATGAGGCTTGAAGGAATCGCAAACGTGGGGTATACCGTAAGCACAGCTAAAATGCGAGGAACGATAATAAGGAGTGCGGAGGAATGGTTGATGATTTTATGAGAGAAAGCATGGGAAAACTCTTAGGTCTCACCTGTTATGTGAGATCCACAAGTATTCGAGTTGATGCTCGGCGAACTGAAAGAGTAACGGACGGAAGCCTTGAAGTTACCCCACATACCTCCCACTTTCCTGTTTAGGATTAGGCTATTTTCTACCTTCAGCCACAGCCGGCGAGTTTAAGTTCTGAGAAAAGGTGCTGAAGACAAATGCAGTATTGTGTTCATATGGATATAAGATTTCAGATGGACCTGTACATGAAAAGTAATCAAAAGCGCAGGCATAACTCATCTTCAGCAAAGTCACGTGGACAAACGATGCTCCTCCACCTTCCCCACTCGAATGTGTTGGTGGAACTATCTGTGAGATTCCAAATGGTCGGAACAAACTTCATTCGATGCCATACTTTGTACTTCCAATTCTTCTGATCGCTGATCTAGGAACCAATGCAACCGTAGACCTATCTCCCAAAACCTAAACTCCGAACTCCGTCCTTGCAGTGCAATGCTGTAAAATCACGCAGCAGTCCTCACCCTAAATTCCCGTCATGAATTACATTATCGTCCCACTCTATTCGACCACGCCCCCTACCTAGTTACCCCGAAAGGTGACTACTCCGTCACCGAGGCAAAAGTGGAGCACTCCTCTCCTCATCCTCCGCAAACGTCCTCTTCTCCAAAGCCTGTGTTACCCTCCCACACCACGCATCAACGTATGTCGTCCATAAGTTAGCAGCATAATACATAATCCCGAACCAAATCCCCACTGCCAAATAAAACCACCACCTACTCCCCAGCTCTAAATGCGGCGCCTCATGTACGCTCCCATCCTCCATCACAATATCCTTCGGCGCCACAACCCCGTACAACATCCACACCAAAATCGTCCTTAAAAATGATCCATGTAGTAAATAAACAGCAAAACTATTCTTCCCACACCACAACAAATACTTATTCGACAATACCGCCTTCGCCAAATCCGAAAAATGCAAACCCAGCGCCAGAAGCGTAAGTCCAAGACCGGTATAAAACCTTGGTGTATCGGGATGATTTGGTGGGAAAATGTATTTTGAGAGGGAGAGCATGGTGTTAGACCATGGCATCCATTCGGGATTTGTTTCGGGGTAGGAGGCGAAGAGGAGCCCGATGAAAATGAATATTGGGGAAAGGATGCGGCTGGGCCATTTGCGGGTGGAGATCCAGTCTGTGTAGGTGGGGAGTTGGGAGAGGTCGCAGAGGAAGGCCCCAAAGAAGAAGTGGATTCCGAATTCAGCTAAGGGAATTGTAAGTAATGAAAATACATGAGGGGATGTAAGGGAGGGGGGAGACGAACGATCGTTGGCGATGTAGTAGTAGACGAACAAAGCCATCTCCACCATCATCCGATATTTAGGCTTCATATACGCCGTCGCGAATAGCATCACATAAACCAAAAACGCCCCCTTGAGCAAAGGGAGCAGTGTCCATTGATTCGGTTCGTAAACGTTCCATTCTCGTGTCCATGTCGTGATCAAATTCGTACATAACTCCAAAAATGATGATCCGATAGGCTGTCGATTAGGAGTCGTGTAGATAAGCCACCATGAAGCAACATGTTTCGTCACACTGAATCCTCCGAATTCGCAGATGACCCAGATGATTATCGTTGCTATTGAGGCGGGCAGGACGAGACGTGGGATTCGACGGAAGGCACTTTTCGTGATGCTGACGAGGGCTTTTTCCTGGGTGCCATTTGCGTAGAGGCGAATGGGCTTCAGGGCACAGACGTAGCCCGTCACCAAGGAGAATATTGGCACTCCGATTCTTCCTTGGACGAGGACTCGGAGGAAGGGCCATTGAAGCAATCGCGGTGAGGTTCCTTCGGCGGAGGTGGGTTTGAAGAGGTCATCATCGAAGGCTCGAGTGAGATGGGTGAGGACTACGAGGAGGGATGCGATTCCACGGAGTCCCTGGAGTTATCGTCAGTTGAGTTTGGTACGCTGTATGCATACAATTCAAGGTGAAAAGCTTCCTGTATTCAAGGAAGGCTGCTTCCGAGCGATTGTTGACTTACATCCACCCATTTCACGTTCTCCTGTCGACTTGCACTCATTCTGCCTGCACCGAGTTATGAACAAAAGAGTGACATCCACGAATATCGAAACGGATCAGCTTGTGAGACAGTAAGGGGTGTCGCACGAGTATCTAGACAGAAGAAGGAAGAGAACCTCCGCAGGTTATTGAGGCTTCGTACGCCAACCGAGGCATGCGAAAGACGGTCGAGGAGGCCGTTGCGGGTTCTGTTCCTGAGCCGGACGATCTGCGCCATCTCATACGCTGAACTCTCGATAACGAGTTGCATCATGACGATCTAGTCCTTGGCAAGTAGCAATTGGCTCACTTGAGTTGCCAAAAATGGTCGATTGACGATCAAGCAAACGCCAATCTATGGTGATATGTGGGGAAGGCTAGGACCCAAGGGAGATAAGCGGGTGAGCGGTCGACAGGTAAAAGAAGATCAACAGCGTTGGTACCTGAAAAAGGAAGGCGTGCTTAGTCTTCCTCACCAAAGTCGTGATCCCCTCAAATCAGAACTTGGTATCAATCTTGAGATGTATGGACTAAGAAGTAGTGTTTGTAGCGTCGAGTGAGCCGCCGACGTGATTGATTAAAAGGACAACACGTGGGTCGAGCTGAACTGCGGTGGAGAAGTTTATGGAGACATCCCTTGAGAAGAAGAAGGTTCTACCTTGAGATCTCACTTGAGAGTAAGGTACTTTATGAATCATTTTCTGAATGAAATTGGAGAGGGTTTGAGATGGAGACAAGATTTGAAAGGTGATGATGATTGTGATGAGGAAGGAAAGGTGGGATGGGCTGTCCTGGGTTCGGATCGCGAAAACTTCTCCCGGCGGTCCGGACTCGCGTTTTCGTGTTGCTTTTCTCACATCTCAATCATATCGACAAAAAATGGATAACGTTGCAAGAAAACACTTCATCTGTGAGTATTGGCTTGACACCTTCCAGCACATTGATGTTGAGCTCCTGGCCTTGAGGATCCTCTCGAATTGCCCTGAAGCACGTGCACTCAGTCTCTAGCTTGTCTGACAAAGGCCGCAAATCATTCAGCGATTCAATCCATTTCTTAGTATCCTGAACAAGCGCAAGCATGAAGAAATTCAACATATTTCTGGGTATGCTGCTCAGATCCTGTAAGTTATTACTTTACTGTCACGTGCAAATACACCAAATCGTTCAGCCTATTCTTTCCAGGCTTTTAATGATTTCTTAAATCATATCGTTCTCGCGCTTTGCTTTCACAATTCTTTTGTATTATCTTTACCGAAAATGGTCTAAAGGCATTGTTCTCTAGTCTGAACAATGAAATGTCTTTGCCGTAGTGAACGCAATTGTATTGTTCCTTGAACTTACACAAAACGGATCGTTAGATTGACAAAAGTCATTGACAAGATCACTTTCAACAATGGACATCACATTGTTCTTAAACAGCAAGCTGTTTTCAGAACCAACTATAAGGTAACAATACCATCGTACCAAATCACGTGCAAAGAAGAACATGAATCCCACCTCAATATTCTCTCCAATAAACGGCCCTGGCGGCCAATCCAAACTCAGCGGAAACGTCCCTTCCTTTGGTATCGAGCTCGAATTCCTCGTCGGCCTCCTCCCCGATGGATCCACAGACCCAGATCCCCAAGATCCCCACATCAGATCCGGCATCTACCCCTTCCCACTAGAAGTCGAGCACCACATCGCCAAGAATCTCAACAAGACATTCAAAACCCAGATTTACACCACAACGAAAGAGCTTGAACAGCCGTTCTGGGCTTATGTTCCATTTGGAAACATTGATAGTAAGGCCGAAGAAGACGCATTCGGCAGATCAGCTCATGGTGAGTGGGAAATCAAATCTGATATCTCTGTTATAGATCCCGAAGAAGGCAGCACACCTTATCAGTATGTTGCTATCGAAGTTGTTTCCCCAGCATATATATTCAGTCTTGAAGCTATAGCTGATGTCCAACGAGTAGTCGAACATCTGGTCTCCACATACAGAACTAAAGTCAACCAAACCTGCGGTATGCATATCCACATCGGCTGCCAACAGGCTGATTTTGAGTTGCAGCATTTGAAGAGCATAATGGCGATCATCTGGACATTTGAGAAGAGGTTCTATCAGCTGGTAAGTGAAGATCGCTCAACTAACACCTCTTACACCGGACTTCTCAACACAGGTTCTCGCCTAGGTGAAGAGACAGCAGGACCGGTAGAAGGACTCGAAAGAATCCTCGCAGCTGAATCAGTTTCAGAGCTCGCTCATATGCTGACAGATCCTTATTGGATACGTCTCGGCTTCAACATCCGAGATCTAGATCCACTATGCACCAAATCATTCAACCCGAAACCCACACTTGAAATCAGGATCCATGAAGGTACACTCGACCCCGAAGCGTTCATGAATTGGATCCCTCTATGGACATGGATCTCTCAATTTGCAGAGGTAGTAAACACCGAGAACCTAAATAAGTGGTTGAGGGAACACATCAATGATGCAGAAGAGGATTATGATGCTTTCCAATTGTTGAATGCGTTAAAGCTGCACAGACAAGCACATTATTATGCTACTAAAGTTCTTGATCCTTTGAGTCTCCATGGCCAAGGCTCTTTGCTAGGTAAGGCGGCGTTGATTGAGGTGTTTGGATCTGAGAGTCCGAGGGATTTAAGTAAGTTCGATCAGCCCTTGCTTTGATATAAGGTAATTGTCTTATTTCTTTTGTCGTCATTTTCGTTCATTGCGGTTTAACTATACGATAACACAACGAAACCATACTTCAAACTTTCAATGCATTGCAAACCGAGTGGGGTCCTGTTGTCCTTCACTACATTTCAAGCCATCTCATAAACACTCCTCATGCTCTTTCTTCCAAAATTGCCCTTTTTCGAGTCATTTCTCTCAGCCGCGCTAACCGGCTCAGCCATCTCTGTTCCATTCTCACTACCATTCACTTCCCGCGCTTTATCAGGGTTAATTCTCAACAAACTCGACGGTCTCAGGCCTCTGTTAGAATACATCCTCAGCAGTTCGGCTTCTCCGTGGAAGCATTCCCCGCAATCTGATTTTAGGCTCCTCACCGCGACTCGTTTTCCATACTCGAATGCTACAAGGACACAGAAGAGGAAGACGAGAAGGACGATGATTGTGATAGCCACCACGAGCCGGATTTTTGTTGATGAAGTTGAACTCGGAGGGTCCAAGGTTGTCGAGTTCGATGTGGAGGTCAAGTTTTGAGGATTACCAGTGAGTTTGATGACCTGTTTCGACGTTCCCTTGAAATCCACGTCGGCCCGCACCGCGAATTCGCCACCGAAGCCAGTATCCGTGGATGAAGAGAGGGGAGCTGATGCTGTTTCTGTGCTGAAAACAATCGCAGGAAGAGAAGATATGACCGTGGTGCTTGCTGCTGCCGGGTATGATGCAATGATAGTTGTGCTTGCTTCTTCGATAAATGAAGCCGTGATCGTGATTAAAGTCGGCATCGCAGAAGGCGCAGATACCGCGACAAAGGTGGAAACTGCTGCGGGCAGGGAGGGGAAGTTCGTGCTCGCCGCTGTAAGGAGACTAAAGTCCTGAAATGCAGATGAAATGACTGATCGTGGGGAAAGTACAAGATCACTCTCATCGGAAGCTGCCGTGTTGGTGGATAATGTGTCGGTCTGGCTGGACTGACGTTTGATGTTAATACTTCAAGCTAATCGACAGTGCCGAGGCTCACTTACCACTGATATGATTTCAATGCTTGGATCTTGGATCAGAAATGGAAGAGATGAACTCGAGTCCCCGTTGCCGTCCACGAGCAGCATCACGAAGCCATCGTCAAGATTGCCAGGATTCCACGGTGTCCAAGTGAACTCGGAGTTGTAAATGCCAGCTGTGAATAGTTAACACGATGCGTCATAGATAAGGTGAGGAAGGAATGCACCTGCAACTACCCATCCTCCAGAAGTGGCATTCGACAGCAAAGTCAACGACACCGGCAACGCCGTCTCTCCGTCCCACGATACAGTAGATGGCTCACCCAGAAAGGCATTTGGAAAACTTGGAGTGATGAATCCGAATGAAAGACAACAAGCCACCAGGGCTGAGAAAGTAAAAACTCGTCGCATTGCACAAGTCAACAAGTACACGACCTCGCACGATTTCAAGATCGACGTCAAAAGACGCCATGGTTTGAGAATAAGTAGCCACCTCTGAACTTACCACCTTATCATGGCGCTTAAAATATGCTTGAAATGAGAGCTGAATGCATTTTCAAGTCGGTGGTAGGCATGCGGCCGCTTTCCAAACCCAACATTTTTGTTACGTGGCTGGCCCCTTTTCTAGCCGCCGAGGTGAGTAGCGAATAAGCGAGTACCGAGAGGATGGGTGAAACAGGATATGCTTAAATCTAACTGTTGGAATTCTCAGCCTGCCGAGACACAAGATGACATTGGCAGGTATTTGCAGTTTGTAAAAAATTAGACTGAGTAGTGTTTTAACGCGCTGCAAGTGCAAGGTAATGAAGACGCGCGGGTAAATGTGTAAGATCGACAGTTTGAAAAACCGATGCTGAAGGTCGTGGTGACAACGACAATGAGAGACGGTCAAAATAAGGAAGGACATGGATGGAAGGTGAAATAAAGTAAAAAGTAGAGAGATGCTCTCGCCTCACACGAGCAGAACCGCTTCCTCGTGAAACCCAGGTAACTTCTCTGTCTCGTCCCACTCCCAGACGCCCCTCCAATGCCAAGTCTCCCCACGATCATTGCTTCCTACAATTGCTAATAGCTTCCCATCGGCATGGCCTTTATACTGCACCGCAATCACGCCTAGATTCTCGGGCAAAGGGTACAGCAAGGCTCCTATCTTCCATTCTTTTAGATATTTGCTTGTGATTTTCTGAATTTGCGTTGCAGGCTTGCGCTTACCGAGCTTCGATGCGCGATGCGAGATTTTATCGAGGGTTGATCGTGGTTTGATGATAACCATAGACCACTTAGCCTGAAATCCATTGTCTGTAATAATTCCGGCGCTGGACCCCTCACCGTCGAATGAATGGTACCTCGCTTCCGTCTCTCCATCCCCACTTGTCGTCGGAGGTGATAGATCCGGTCGTGCAGGAGCCCAATTGAAGCCTGGAATATCTTCTCTGTCCCCAATTCTCGGAACGCTCGACATGAGGAACCCAGTCTTCAGTATGCGATCAATCCTAGATCTCCAGAATTCGATGGCAGAGTGAGACGCCTTCTCCTCGCACATCAAACTCCATATCACAACCCCATCTCCTGGTCTAGTGGCGTACCGGTAATTGAGTAAACAACCAGCCTCTTCGACGTTAATGAAACCGCCATTCAACATTCGATTGTAAGCGTTGATGTTTTGGTTTGGAGCGACTTGGTGAGGGATGAGGTGTTGAGCTGTAAGGAACAAGACCGCAAGATCAATGCTTCCTTCGTGAAGCACAGTAGAGAGGAGGGACTTGAAGGGGAGGATAGCGTTGTGCTTGAACAGGAGGTGTATGTTGCGACGACCACGCATGGCTTCGAGGAGGGTCCAGGCTCGTACGTTCCAGTCGCACACCAATAACACCGCTAGGATGGATTCTTGAAGTTCCAGAGTGAGGTTGCTTGTATCGATATCCATTAGATCTCTGTCGCAGACCAAAGTGACGCGACTCGTAGCGAAGACTTCGTTGATTTTGTTGATGGCGTCTGTTCGAAGCTCTTGGTTTTCATGAAGACCAGGAATGCAGGGAGCGTCCATCCAGTATGAATCGCAGCCAATGGAGCGAGCGATGGAGGAGTAGCGATTGTGGAGACAGGTATTGAATCCCGTCGTTCCTTCCTCTGGTCGTCCTCCCTGGCCCTGAGACCAAACGTGAGATATTGCCATTGTCTTCTCTGATGCTGCTATGTATCTTAGATGCGTAGTAGTTGTGTCCTCGATTGAGACTGCTCGAGCTCCGACGACGTTTTTGAATGAGCTCGCCTCCCAGAATAGACGTACACAGTCTTTCGAGCAGGAAGCATCGTGTGCTGACTGATCTTCGATCTTCATGCCTCTGAATCGCATGCAGTTCTCTGGAGCCTTGCCATCGCAAGGGATATACGTATCGTTGCCAGGATTGCAGCATCGTGGTGCTTGATTGCCCAGCAAGGACGTATAACGCTCATGAAATCGCCTGAAGTCCACACCGATGGCTCCACGATCCGTTCGAAGAAGTTCAAATGCCCACCTACACATGTAGCCTGGCAATTCGCCCTCAAGTCGCTGCGGGGTAATATTGGTGGGGTGCAGAGCCAGCTGGTCGTTGCGATCAAAGTTGTAGCCAATGTTCAGTTGGACTTCAAGACAGTATCCGAAGAAAAGCATCATAGATCTCTGCCATACCGACCACAAGAATGACTTAACCAAGAATCGCGCCTGGGGGCTCTCTTCTGTCGAGGAATCCTCGAATACCGCTTGTAAGAGCTCGGAGATGGTGTCAACCAAGCGACGGAAGGCTCCTCCTGACCATATTTCTGTATCCATCAATGTCGCCAAGGTCAGTCGAATGATGTTTGTGCTCACGAACGATACGATCCTGAGGTCTTTCCATGAACGAGAACCGGATTCTGATAACATAAAGTATCCATCAGGGAGAAGATTCAAGATATCTTGCGATGAATGTTCGAATTCCAAAGGGACTTCGGGAAGTCTTGAAAGCATTTGACAAGCGCGCAGGACCAGTACATCTGCAGACTCCCTCAATTGAAAATGGCAATTAAGCAACGTTGAAAAGGCATCATCGAGGCGAGTGATATGATTCTCTGGGTAGCTCACTTGAGAGCAGTAGCTACGAGTCCATGTTCTTGCCCTTTCTTTCCGTCTTGATAAGCTGAAGATATGAAAACCGCCCTCGCTGTCGTATTCGTATGCTGTTCCTAGACAGTGGAATTCTGTTGGAGTACCTCTGGCCTCGGGGTCATGATGATGCGTGTTGGCTGTCAAGATCTCTCTGATGCGGCCTTCTGCGAATGTATGAGGACCGGGAGATAACGATCGCATCGCAATGTAGTAATGGGCGTGCTGTTGTGAAATTTAGGGAGGATCTGCTTGAGAGCTCATCGCTCGGATCTCACGAAGCGGGACGCTGGTCCAAGCCGAGGGAGCAAGGTATCTTCCATGACCAAACTGAGTTCTAGTGAGAGGAAAGCGCTGTTCGCATGAACGCGTCGTGAGGTTGTCGTTGGCATCGGGAATATGAAAGTTTGCGACCGGAAGAACACAGGCTTTATTTCCTGCACTTTTATTGCTATGTGTCTCCGGTGCCGTTGAACACACATGATTGCGGGGCCCTTGGCGAAATTTCCGCCTTCACTTATGATAGTTCGATCAATGTATTTGGATCAAAGTCAAAACTAGCAACGGAAGTAATTTTTAAAGAAGGGAAGAAAGAAAAAGAAAGAAAAAAAAAAAAAAAGGGGGGGAGGGCGGGGGTTTTTTAAAAATTTTATTTATTTCTTTATTATAATTCGAGTTTTGGTTTATTATATCCTATTTAAATAATTCCAAGTGCATAGCCTGTGATTATATTGTTTATAAAATGATTTCGAATTGCCCAAGTTTGCAAGCTTTTTGCATTGATAACAAAAGAACGGCTTTAATCGTACTCTTATATTCTTGTGCTCCTGTTTGTTTATTTTCCTTTTGGTTTCGGCTTTTTGTGCAGCTCTCTTCTCCCGAAGTTGGAGGTAGAGGCAAGGAGGGAAGAGCGAAATTGGAGGATGGCAATGAACCATGGAGCTCTATATACCGTCGCTTATGGGCCCATATCGAAGGTAATGATAGCGACATCGAGAACATTAGTGTCACCGATGCTGGCACGGACGAAGACTCTCCAATATCAACATCTTCGCAGGATTACAACTTGTTTTCCAAGGCATCTTCACCACCCTAAAAGAACTTTTTACCTGTCCCAACTGGCTCCGTCATTGTTATCGGGCTATTTTTCACTATCCCGTACAACCTCTTCTAAATTATCACCCTTCCCTTTATAAGTTGGCACTAGCAGTTTGGCTCGTCAACGGCTCGAATACTTGAAGGCCTGAGAAGACGCCAAAGTACATCGGCCAAAAATTAAGATAGAATAGGCCTTGGGTAACCACCCGTCTACCAGCTACCTGCTGCACATTCGGCGTTCTAAAAGGTAAGGGTAATTTTTTGATACTGTGAAACCTTGCTAATCCAATTTGTTGCAAGGACACTGAGGAGCACGCCATATCTGGCCTCCTCGAGCCTCCAGCGAACCCGGCACTGGGTAGGTCTCGAAGCGAAGAAATTTTAAGAGAGGATCGAGCTCCTCCCACTCCATCTGTTCAGCAAGGCACGCGCGTTATGGCCACGTAGCGCAACGACTCGTTGGTCCAGCAAGCTCCTGATGTCATCCTCCTCGGCAGAATCCTCACTGCTTGTGGCCTCTTTTCCACTTCATTCTATATAATTATTGGCATTATAAGCATTCCGTTCGTTGCCTTCTGCTTTCCATCCGGCCTTCTTCCCAGGACTGTTCGCTCCATACCCCACCTCCTTGTCCACCGCCGACCAAACACCACTAGTAACCAACCCACCGGTACATTTTGAACCACGCGGAGCCTAGTATTGCATGGTAGCGGGGAACGGCTAAGCTTCAATCGTTATTACCGCACTTGTACCGCCGGGAAGGAGCTAGTGTGGTTGAGTCAGCTTCCAAGGGTAGCCTCGGAATCCCAACTATGCCAATTTCTCTCACTCCTCTTCTTTCTCAAGACGCCATCATCCGTGGACGTCGACGACTACTGCGGACCTGAGTGGGAGCCCTGGAGTTTCGATATGACCTTTGACGATTTCTGGCCCCTGGCCGGAAGTTGGCATCCAAAAGTGCAGCCGATAGCCTCATCAAACTAAAAGGGGAACTTGAACGGAGCGTCGTCGTATCGGGGAGGAAGAGTTACCGAGCTTAGTTGGGAAGGGGTGCCAATAGCAGTCAAACTTGTGTGTGTGTTCAGCTGCCGAGTCCCTTCTTGGATCTCCTTGAACGCTGCGTCTCTCGCCTCGACTTCGAAATCCCTTGAGGTTTCACGCCCTTAACTATCGACTTCTTAGACGATGTGCGGCTGCGAGTGCTTGAAGGATTCGGCTTGCGAGTGCTTGAAGGATTCGGCTTGCGAGTGCTTGAAGGATTCGGCTTGCGTGTGTTCGAAGGGCGTCGCATTGGGGATTCGTAGGGCGGTACTGGTCCATCTCGTTTTAAGAGTATGCCAAATTCAGGTAAATGGCCCGCGATTCTTCGACTTGTGCGTTGCTTTTGTGGCACTCGCGCAACATTATTGTCGGGCTCTGACCTATCCAGTTGGGTAGAAAGAGGCTTTCCAATCGATATTGGCTCTGCGGCGCTCGATGTCTGACTACTATATCTACACCGCTTAGCAGCCCGTCCTCCGCTGGTTGAGTCATAAGAGTTGAACTTGAGTTGTCCATTGCGTCCTGCTGTTTGCGGTGGCCGTTGCGTCGAGGAGTCTTGGGAAGACGTTGGGGCTGTAGAGGCATGGGGTCTGCGGTCTGATAAAACATTGTTCCCATCGTCTTCTCTCCGCCGCTTTGAAACTCGCTCTGGGCCGAGGTCGTCGGCGGGGTTGCTTTTGAGCCTTTTCTTGCCATTCTCCCCCCTTGAGTCGTTCTCGGCCACTTTGAATTGGTTCAGCTCGAGCTCGATCAAGGGGATTTGCTGTAGAATCCATCGCAGTAGTATGCTACGGCGCTGTGCATCGCGCTTCGCGACCAGGTAACTCTTCTTCAGCTTACCAATCGCGATCTTGCGTTTCTTTATTTTCTTAAAGAATTCGTAGACAAGATCATTGCGTCGCTTGATCGATTCGAGCGACTTCACTGCGGCGTCTAGTTTAGATTGGGCTGCTGCTAACCGTTGTTGAGCCTCTGGCTCGGAGAGACTAGAGCGTCGTGGATCAGTGATGGCTTTTTGGGCTGAAATCAAGGCCCATTTCGCGGCTTCCACAGCCCTCTCGGCCCGTTCTCTTTCACTCGCATGCTGAAATGCAGAGTCGATGTTGCAGATGAACTCCTCCGTCTCGTCAGGCCTCAGGACCTGCGTGTCCGTGAGCTCCTTCCAAGCTTCGTCGTATTGTGGCTGAAGACGCTTGACGAATCTCATATCTATGTCGTACCACCAGTACTCGTAGTCAAGGAACTCGACCCACGTTGTCAACTTGTCCTGTCGCTCTGGATCTGCATCGAGTTCAAATGACCGCGTAAACCCATGTTCTGCCAGGCCTTGCTTCACCCCTTCGACATATTTAGGAAAGCGACCGTCCTCCCTGTTCTTCCGTTGCCACCTACGAAATTCTCGCCATTCGCCCATCTGAGATCCGAATACTTTCCAGTCATTCTCGCCCCTCTGCCAATACGACAGGATTTCGCGGTACTCTCCAGGGTCCTCTATAATATTCTGGCCAAGACTAACCGGGTGTGAGGGACGGCCGCCTTCATTGACAAGTGTGTTATAGTACTCCGTCTCCTCCTCTAGATCAAGACGATAATATTCCTCCTCGCCCAAGTCTTCAGTCGAAGCAGGGGAGGGCAGTCGGGGCGGCGCTTGTTTGTCGGCGGATATACCCTCAAGGCGCGCCGTAAGGTCGTCGAGATTAATCGGATAGGACTGCGCTATACCGCGCGCGCGCGCTCGCATCCTGCCTTGGTGTTATTGGAGAAAAAGGATACAACAGAGTAGGAACCCTTACCTCAATCTCTGAATAAGCACTGTGTCTTTCCTTAGGTTCTCGTAGTCTTCCACGTCAACGTCTCTGCATGAACTTTAGTACCTCTGGAGATCATAACACTCGGGAATCCCTGACCCTCCGTTAGCGTCCAGGTAATTGTTAAGCTCTGCATCGCTATAAGCAGCGAGGTCGCGAGTGAACAATTTCGATGTCTGCGATTGAGCGGGCGCCATTGCTGATGGATGGTGTTGAAGTGTAGAAGTTGGTGAGATTAGAGAGGGGTGAGAAGCACTGACCGAAAGCTCCGGGGAAACGATCTTCCGCGGCCGTCCAAAACAAGGATTTGGCAGTGGCAGGGGCTGAGTTTGAGTCATAGTAAGTTGGATTTCTCGTGATCTATTCATGCAGCCGCTGGATATGCCAATGAGAATCCGGCCCAACCGATAGGTTTATCAACCCCAGATTGATCACCAAATGACACAGTGCGCCAATAGTAACTTGGTGCAAGGCGCTGAATGCAGCCCGATTGGATGTCGTGTGTGCTCTACATGTGAGGCATCTTGGTGCGACCAGTTGGTATATAGCCACAACAGCACTCAATGATCTCTTGCCTCGTTGAAACCAATTGTTTCGACAATGGAAGAGCCGAACACGATCGCTTGGCTGTCGCCTGTAAATAGTGAATCTCATCCGGAGGGCAAATATGCTTGGGAAGCAATTCGGATGAACATATCAGAAGACATTCCGCCACAGAGAGAGATGGTGTCAGATTATCGCAGCCGGGAGTCTACAGCTTCATTAGAGGACGCAGAGGACAATACTCCAGATGACACTTCTTACCCGAGACTTCAACTGGCCTTTAATTGTGGACGGAAAAGCGGCCATGGACTTATGTTTGGAACAGCTCCAAACTGCGATATTGTTCTACCAAGACTCCGTAAGATCAGTCAGCATCATTGCTACTTTACGTTTGATGCAGAGCGACGACTGATCCTGCGAGATTGTTCGACGCACGGGACTATCGTCAGCTACGACGACAAAGGAGGAGAGCTACGCCGCCATTTTACGTGGATCCTCGGCGGCCACGACGTCCCAAGGCGCACCAAAGAAATTGTCATTGAAATCCAGGGTGTCAGCTTTCGGATCGAGGTTTCTAGACATGATGGGCACCCAGATCAGTACAATGCCAATGTTGACCGATTCCTCAAGGAGGCAGACGAACCCCATCTCAATGAACTCGGCATCTGCAGTCCAACTGCACCTCCTAGTCAGTCACACACTCCTAACCAAAGTGCCATCCGCCTCAAGCAAGAAACGCTAGGCAAAGGGGCCTTCGCGGTTGTAAGGCGTTACTGGGATGTCAGCACTGGGATTGAGTATGCGTATAAGGAGCCTCTCAATAAAAGAAAGTTTGACCACAAGTCCTGGGAGAAAGAAGCCGAGATTATGGGCCAAATTTCACATGCGAGTTGATAGGCCTGCTCCTCCAGTTAGATACCCGCTAATATCTTGCTAGGATTATGTTGTTAGCCTTATAGAGTCGACACTCAAGCCGTCGCCTCGATTGGTTCTCGAGTATGTTCCTTGTGGGAATCTAGAAGGCTTGGAACTATCGCTGGAAGAGAGTATGATGGTTCTTTATCAAGGACTGTCGGCTTTAGTGGATCTCCATGGACGCGAAATACCAATTGTACATCGAGATATCAAGCCGGGCAACATTCTTCTGCAGTCCATAGACCCGCTTCATATCAAGCTTACGGACTTCGGCCTCTCAAAAGCAAGCGATGACTTGACAACGCTTTGCGGTACACCACTTTATCTTGCCCCGGAAGTTTACAAGAAAAGGAGTTATACGCCAGCGGTAGACATCTGGTCTCTCGGTGTGGTTGCCTTTAGGTGCGCCTATAGCCTTCCGGATAACCGTGGATACGAAGGGAGAGACTGGTGTAAAATGCTTGTCGACCAAGTCAACGATTGGGAGGATGGGGACTTGATCGGCCTCTTGTCGAGTGCTATGATAGTCATGGACCCGAAGTTGCGACTTTCAGCCCAGGATTGCTATAGGGAAGCATCGCAGCTCATTACCGCATCCCATGAGCGGTGTCTAACCCCGACACCAACTTCTTACCATACAGATGAAGGACACGTGCCGCCTCCCTCTTCTGGAGCATCAACTATCATAGCCAATCTCAACAGCGATCCCCAGCGTGTAGAATCTGTGCCAGGGATAGACTTGTTTGGTGAAGGCTGGCTGCAGGATCCGAACTGTGTCGGATCGTCTGTCGCTGCCATGGGACAGGAATCATCCGATTTGAGTAGCTGGGATAACTGGGCAACAGAATCTTCTGGGGAACGTGTCCCACGAAGCATGCCGGAACCTGAGCAGAACGAGTATTACGATCCACCAGTTAGCCCAGGCAGAGGTGGAGGGGAATGGGGACGGGGGTCGAAGGTGGTCAAATCAATAATAGCGAGGACTATATGGCTGCACATTTACTTTATGCAATATCTCAAGAAGGAGATCCTTGAATTTTAGCTTTGTATCTTTTAATTATCCAATTAAAAGACCAATTTTCCCGACAAGAGTATAATTCTTATGGAATTACATTGAAAAGGGTGGAGCCCCACGAAGTAGTATACTTCTTACGAAGGGTATAAGATTGTTAAACGGCTTTTTAATCATTAGATTATTAAAATATAATAATTTCGAGTATTTATATTTAAGTAGAGTACAGGCGTCTTTAATTTATTATAAATTTTTATCAATTCAATTAAAGAAAAATACAAAGAACGCCAAATCTTAAATCAACATCAAAGGAAATGCGAGGAAGTAGCAAAGGAAAGGGAAAAGGAAAAGGTAAAACGGAGCATGTTCACTGTATCAACTTTAGCCAGCTGTGCTCTCGTATGCGGCACTGATTACCAGCATCACAAAGACAACGATCACATCGCCTTTACTCAGATGGAAGGATATCAGATACTTTCGAGTGGCCTCTGGGTGGCTCAACTAGACAATTCACAGAGTGAGAGTGAGAGTGGCAACCATGGCCAAAGTAGCACCAGTGGATACCATAGTTGGGGGTATACTTCAGGCGTGGACTATAGTTATGGAAGTTCGGGGGTAGGAGACTGGGGCGGTAGTAGTAGCGGCGACGGTGGAGGTGGGGCAAGTTGTGGAGGGGCTGTGGAGGAAGTGGCGACGGCGATGGCGGAGACGGAGGCCCCCCCGGGGGGGAGGAGGATGTGCTAGTGATTGAGGTGGACTTTGGGAATGAGACCGAGTAGCTCCAGCGAGTTCCAACCTTCAGCTTGGCCATTGGCCATAATTCTCTTTTCATTCATTCCTGATAGCTCAGCATTATCCTAAAGCCCCGGCGTGATCATTGAAAAACCTGACAATTCCCATCGCCGCACCAGCCGCCAAGCTCCCCACAACAACCATCTCAACCCCACCCCTAACCCCAAACAAACTCCTCCTCCATCCCTTCCACCCCGACACAAAGCACGTCTTGGTATACCCAAAAGTGAATAGCGCTACCACCATGATCGCCACACTCCATGCAAGTCCTCTCCTCACGCCTTCGACGAAGAAATACGGGAGGAGAGGTATGAATCCTCCGATGAAATAGCCTAGGGCGATTGTGAGGGCACATGTTATGGCTCGCGAGGACTCGGGCGGCGGGAGGGAGTGTTCGAATCGCATCAGGAAGCTAGTGAGATGTGGAGATGTCGAGAGATGGGTTGTAAGGTCTTTGATAGTCGAAGATGGGAGGTCAAAGCTTTCGAATAGCTCGGTCACTGTTCGTTCAGCTGCTGTGGGGTCGTTACACACTAGCTCCTCAGTTTCTTGTAATGTCGCATTATATGAATCCCTTTCACACAAATTAGAACGTGAAACTGCACATAACAGAAGAGTGGCATACCTTTCGGATTTAGCACCAAGATATCCACCTAACCCCATACTTATAGCACCAGCAATCAACTCCGCCATGCCACCATAAACCACAACTTTTGTGCTCCCAATCGCAGACAATCCTGCAGTCAACGCAAACGGGACTGTAAGCCCATCACTCAACCCAATGATGGCATCTGATATAACTCTAGCATCGATCTTCCATGTCTTTCCCTCCGTCTGCGAAGGAGCAGGTAATTTCTCAGATATCTCCTCGCGCAAAACCTGGGATTCAAGATCGCTGCTTCGACTCGAGCTCGAAAGCGTGGGGGAAGAAGCCCATGATTGTGTCTCGAAGGATGGGGAGGAGGCTGGGAGGAGGGTGTCAGTGTCTGATGAGAGGATTGGCTTTGAGGCCTCAATTAGGTGGGGAAAGTAGGTATTCATTTGTTAGAAGGGGAAGGCGGGGTAGAGTGCGTACCGGAATTGATTTTGTTATATACTTGCTGCTTGGGCTGGCGTACGAACAGGTTCTTGAGGAGTGCGAAAGACATGGCGGTGGATGTCTCAGCCTCGGGGCGGCTTGATGGAGAAGGTGTGAGGCTTGGGGGTGAAATTGTAGCTGTCAATTCCTGGGAATTGATCGAGGTCGTTACTATGTTCCTCTGCGCAATATCAATACTCGTTCAGTGAAGAAGAGAAGAAGAAGCATCAATTGCAGAGTCGTAAGCAGGAAGCCTTCTCCTCTTCAATCCATCAAGAAGTGAGTATCCGGAACCAGGCGGTCCCTTCATCCTGCATCGCCTCTCACCAATCCCCATCTCACTGATTGCAATCCAACGATGCCAAGCACGTGGGCCCTCCAGTGCAGGAATTCAGGGTTCTTCAGTTAGGGAAGCAAGCATCCACTGACCTGAGGCGCACTTGTAGGCTTTTTCTAGCCCCACGTGCGATGCCTAGAGCGGAAGGACGACGGCGTTGGCGTGCACTAGAGGAATTCTGGAAGGTGGGAGGAAGTTGTCTGATGATTGAAGTGGTTCTGGTTGGTTGGACAAGAGTGCTGAGTGAGCCGCCCACGTGTAGTGCTCAGGGGTTAGAGAGTGGCGGGCTGAAGTGAAGCCTGAATTCTTCCGGTCGCAGAAACCTATCTCCTACAACACCACGATACTCCACGATGCCTCGAACAGCGTTGATCAAATTCTTTCAGTGGTCTCAAGATTGACTCGCGATAGATGAAAGGAAGTCTCGAATCCTTTGTCGAGCTGGGACGGAGCGTTGGAGTTACCCAAAAGCCTTGGGGTCGTGGGATGCTACCCTGGATGATGCCAAAAGACTATCAGCACGTTTTCAAGTGCGATTGAGAAGCAGGAGCATATGATTTACGGCTTTCTGTACATTTTGAAAGTGCTTTTTCCTACTAAACAATATTGACTGATGTGCTATGCGCCTTCCTCTTATTTGGCGTGCCGTTGCATGATTTTCTGTTCTGCTTGTCCCCACTTCGTGGCAAGGTTACTTTTGCACTCTTTCCATGTCTGATTATAATCAACACTTCTTACACGTATTCAAAGTAGAACTTTATGATTTCCTTATTCACTCATTATAAGATTGCCATTTACACCGAGTACTATCTCATATTGTTGCACTCACGTATTATTCCTCCTCTTGTGCTCAATATCGACTCTTCGAAAGCTGACTTTATGTTTTTACTGCTACTTCACAATTGAGTTCACTTTTTTCACTTGTTTCCATGCCCGATTTAACGCATTTGGTAGCCCATCTTTGTGGGTGATCACCTACGTGATATATTTTCGAGTCCGAACTGCTGGCCAATGAGAAACCACCCCCGCATGATGCAATTGCATTAACAAATACTGTTACCTATTTTCGAACAGCGCGCATGAGGCTTGGCCCTTCCATATTATATCTATTCTATCTCTTCGTATTACTGTCATCAAGAAAATCTCCATCACTATCACAATGGCCTCCCCCACCTCAGACACGCATCCTCGCCTCCCCCCTAGACGACTTCCGCTCCAGCGAGGCAGTCCCAGAGATGGTGGATGTAGTCATAATAGGTAGTGGTCTCTCAGGAGCTTGTGCCGCGTATCAACTCCTGGCTGGAACTCCAAACACATCGACTCCACCAACAATTGCCATCTTCGAAGCCCGACAAGCCTGCTCTGGAACCACCGGTCGCAATGGCGGCCACATGAAACTTACTCCTAGAGTCACAGCGTCTTTTGCGTCCAAGTATGGCCCAGCCGCTGCTTTGGAATTTGCGCTTTTTGTTAAGGAGTTGATTGGGAAGATGAAGGAGTGTGGTGAGAGTGTTATTGTTAAAGAGGAAAAAAGCTTAATGGAGGAATGCGAGATGCTAGTTACGAGAAGTTGGGACGTCTTTCTTGATGAAGAGCATGCGGCTGATGTTGAGAGAGAGAGTGGAATGAGGCTGTGAGGGGTGTGAGAGAGGTTGCGGGGAAGGAGAGCAGGGAGAGGGATTTGGAGTGGTTGGGGGATGTGCAGTTTCTGAAGGGTGGGAATGTGGAGAAGGTGAGTGACTTGATGACTAGCATACTTGATAATTCTTGCTATGTTTCCGATTATTCTTTGATTCCAGATAATCCCGTTATCGTTGGACATTCTTGCTAAATCCACCAGATAACATCGATCCGTGGCGCAAAAGCAGCTTTCTCCTGCCCCGCCCTATCCCTCTGGCCCTACAAATTCGTTCTTGGCCTGCTACGACACGTTCTCAATCTCGGCGCTAAGTTATATACCCTCACCCTAGTAACAAGTCTCGAACGTGTCTCCGATGACGGAACTGGATCGCATCCGACATCACTTCAAACTCCCCGCGGCACAACCCTCGCCAGAAAAGTAATCTTCGCAACCAACGCCTGCGCCTCAAATATCCTCCCCCAATACTCCAACACCATAATCCCCGGCCGCGGTGTCACAATGAATCCTATCGGGTAATAGAGGAAGAAAAGATCAACGGAATCGCCACCGGGTCAATTAGTTCAATTTTCTGATTGAAAGAAAGGACGAATTCTTTTCAAGTTACGGAGCAAATATTACTTTTAAATAAGTAACGGTATTACGCTAGTAAGTTTTGTCGAAATCATTTAATCAAATTAATTCTTTATAATTATTTATTGTTTTTATTACTTGAAAACTTTTTTAAGTAAACAATTATTTAATTACTTTCTATACTATATAATAAATTTATATTATTAATATTTTTTTATTAAATTCGTAATTAATTTTTATTTTTTATATAAATTTTTATTTAAAAAATAAAATACGAATTTATTAATATTTTCGTTAAAAAAATCGAAAAAATATATTTAGTAATTAAAATAAAAAATATTAATACAATTAAAAAAAAAAAATTTAAAAATCAAATAATTATTTTTAAATATATTTATTATTCGCATTTTTTATTAATATTCGTATTTTTTCTATGTTTTAAAATTTAATTATATTTTTAAAATTTAATTTTTTTTTGAAATTATTTTAAATAATAAATTTTTTTTTAAATATAATATTAATATTTGTTTTTATTATTATTTTTTCGATTTTTAAATTACGATTTAATAATAGTTTTTTTTATACGTTAAATTTTTTTTATATTTAATAATATTTAATTATTTTTATATACATTATAATTAAATTCGATAAACGTTAATTTTTACGATTTAATAATTTTATAAACGTTTAATATACGTTTATTTTAAATTAATTATATAATAATCGTAATATTTAAATTTTTAATATTTTTTTTAATTTTTTTATAAATAATAATCAATTTATTCGAATTGAAAAACGTATTAATATATTTAATATTTTATTTAATTTTTTTATTTCGTATTTTATAAAAATAATTTATAAATTTTAATCGATTAATTATAATTTTTTTTCGATTAAATAAAAAATAATAAATAAAATCGTTTTATATAACGTTAATAATACGTAAAAAACTAATAAAATATTAATTAAAATTAGTATTAATAGCGAATATTAAACGTATGAAAATTTAATAAATAATCGATTTATTTAATCGAGTAAATAATTAATATAAATATAATATATTTTAAAATATATATATAAAATTAAAATAAAAATAAAAATATAAAAAAAATTAAAAAAATTTATTAATAATTGTTTATTTAAAAATATATTATTATAAAAAATATTATAAAACGTTATTACGTAATTCGTTTTTGATTCGTTTTAATTCGATATTAATCGAATTATAAAAATCGAATAATCGTTCGATTTAATTTCTTTTTTTAAATTTTAGTAAATATAATTCGATTAATTTGTTTTTTAGTTTATTATTTTTTAGTAAATTTATTATAATTTGAAATTTCTTTTTTTTAAATTAATACAATAAATAAATATTTATTTTTTAACGATTTAAATTGAAAATATACTACGTTTATTACGATTATTACGCTCGTTATAATCGATCGTATTCGATAAATTCGATTTTATTTAATATTTCGTAAATCTCGAAATTTTCTCGATTTAATCGCAATTTGTTAATAGAATATAATAAATCGTATCGAGTATTAATTAAACGAAAAATTGCGTTCAATATAATTCGAAAAACAAAAATTAAAAATCTTTAAATAAAACGAAAAAATACAAAAAATTTAAATTTTAATATATTAAATAATAATCGAATTAATATAATATATACTATAAATATTATTTATATTTAAAAAATGCTTTTTTAAAACGAATATAATAAAAACGAAAATTCTTTAAACGATTTGTAAAATAATTACTTTTTTAAATAATTTCAAAATCGAAAATTATTATCGAAAAAAAGTAAAAAAAAAAAAAAAAAAAAAAAAAAAAAAATTAATTATTTAATTATTTTAATTATTTAAATAATTCGTTTTATTATTTAAATTACTTTTTTTATTCGTAAATTTTTATTAAATTTTAACGAATTATTCGATAATAATAAAAAGAAATATAAAATATAAAAAAGTAAAATAATTAATTATAATAATATTTCGAATTATAAAATTTATAAAAAAAAAATATCGATTTAAAATTTCATTTTAAAATCTTAAAATAAATATAAATAAAAAACTTTAAATAATTAGTATTTAACGTTTAAACGATAGAATTATTTTTAAATATAAATAAATAATTTTTTTTCAATTTAAAATTTTTTTGTTATTTATAAAAATTTAAAATATTTCGATTATAAATATTTTTAATATTTAAAATCGTTTTAAAATTAAATTTTTTTTATTTTTATTTTATTTAAAAATAACGTAAAAATATAATATTAATACGTTTAAAAACAAATTATAAAATATTAAAATTTTAATTTAATATTAATAATTTAATTTTATTTATTTTTTTTAAAAAAAAATATTTATTTATTTATATAATTAAATAAAATAAACATAAAATTAAAAAGTAAACATTAAAATATTTATTATTAAAAGTAATAAAAATTATAATTCGAATTATTTAATTGATCGTTTAAACGATTATATAATTAAATCGATATTAATAAATTTTTTTTTTTTTAAAAAAAAAAACGTTTTTTTTCAATTTATAAATTAAATATAAAAAAAAATATTATTACGATTATTAATACGCTATTTCGCTATTAAATACTAAAAAGAAATTTAATTGTAAATTACTTATTATTATGTATTATAATATTTAATTAATTAAATTAAATTTAAATTTTTTTTTTTAAATTCGATATTTATAATCTTTAAATCAATTGAAAATTTTATTTTCAAAAATATTGAAAATATTGAAAAATACTAAAAATATTAAAACAATAATTATACGTTTTTTTTTTAATATTGTTTTTTTTAATAATTGTTTTTTTCGTTATTTTTATTTTTATCGATTAATTTTTAAACTTTAAAACATTATATTTATCTTTGTATTTTAATATTAAAACGATTAATATTAATAAACAATTCAAATATTTTATTAATATTGAATTTAATTATAATATTAATTGAATTATTATTTTTAGTAATTTATCGAATTTTTAAGAATTTTTTACGTTTATACGATTATTTAATAATTATAATATCGATTATAAAACGCTTTTTTTTAATAGTATCGAATTTAATTATAAATTCATAAAAAAAAAAAAATCGATATAAATAATCACGAAAATTGAATTTAATTCGAATCGTTTTATAATAAAATTAAAAATAATAAAAATCGAGATCTTTATATCGATTTTTATTATTATTATATATAATTTAAAAATTAAAATAATACGAATAATTTTTTTATATTTCATTGAATTTTAATAAAATAAATTACTTCGTAAATCGAATTATTTATTATTATAAATTTTATTACTAAAAACGATAATATATTCGATTTACGAATTAAAAATTTTATTTATAATAAAAAAATCGTTTACAAAAACGAAGAATTTAATTGGATATAAATTTAAATAAAAAAATCAAAATTTATAATCGAAATTATTTATTTATTATTATAATCGTTTATTTAATATTATAATTTTTTTTTTTTCGAGATATTAATATTAAATTATCATCGATATATTGTACGCAATTTTCGATTAATAAATAAAACTAATATATATTTCTTAAATACGTTATTCGAAATACGTTTATTTATAAAAATCTGATTTTAAATTAATTAAATTTAAACGTTTATTTTATTTTTTTTACGAAAATACAATTTTATTTTCGATTTTATTTATTATTAATTTGTATTCATTAAATAATAAAAAAGTATTCGATATAAAAAACTTTATAAATTTAATTAATAGTTTGATTTTTTGCAATTTAAAGTTTTTTAATTTTATAAAAATTTAATTTTTTAAAATAAACGTATTATCGATTTATATATTGATTATTTTAAATAAAATACAATTATTTTTCGTAATAAATAAATAAAAATCGAAAATTGAAAATTTTATTGAAAATTTGTTTTTATAGTAAATATTATACGTTTTATATTAATATATTTTTATTTTCGAAATTTCGTAAAAAAATTTAATTACTTTAAAAACGACGTTTAATAAAAATTTATTCGTTATTTTTTTCGAAAATTTAACGAAAATAATACGTATTAATAAAATTATTAATTATACGTATATTTAAATAATATTTTTCAAATTAAAACTAATTTTTTTAAATTTAAAAAATAAAATTAAAACGATAATAATTCGTTAATTAACACGTTAAATAATCGAAAATTGAATTAATACTATTTTTTTATTTTTATTATTAAATATTTAAATCACAAAACGAGATTTCTCGTATAAAATTATCGTTTTTATATTTTTAATTTCGTTTATTAGTTTTAAATCGAAAATTCGTTAATTATTAATTTTTTTCAAATTATTAAAAATCAATTTAAAGATTTTTTTCGCGATTAATTTATTAATTTTTTTTTTATAAAAAATTGTAAATAAATCGTTTAAAATAATAATAATTTTTTTTTATATAAAAATCTATAAATAATTGTTTATTTTTAGTTTTTTTTCGATTAAATAAATTTTAAAAACTTTTATATTTATATAAATTATTATATAAATATATTTATTAAAATTAAAAACGTAAAAAATTTTTTTTATCGTAATTCGAAATAAATATAAATTTTTTTTTAAAGTATATAAAATTTTTTTAATTAAGCGAAATAAATTAAATATATTTTTTTCTATTTTTAAATTTTTTTTAAAGAAATTTAATTTTGAATTTAAATTTTTTAATAAGTTTTTTTTTTAATAAATAATTTTTTAATTATTTTTTAAATTGTTCGAAATTTTAATAAAATAATTTTATTATAATATTATAAAATTTTTTAAATTTATTTAATAATTATAATTAATATATTTTTTTATTTACTATTAAAAATATATATAGTTTTTTTTATTTTTTATTTTTTTTTCAAATAAATACATTTAAATTTAAAAGTAAATTAATTAAATAATAATTTTATTTTTTATTTTTTATTCGTAAAACGTTATTAATTTAATAAATAATATAATATTTTCAAATTATATTTATTACATTTTTTATCGTTTTAATTTTAGTAATAATTAATATTATAAACGCGTTTTATTATAATATTTGAAAATAAATATTAAAAATAAAAAATATAAAAATAATATTATTCGATTTTATTATATCGTTAATTGTTTTAATCGTTATTTAAAATCGTTTTTTTTTTCGTAAATCGAGAAATTTTTAAAATAATATATTATATATACGTTTTAATAAAACGTAATATTTTTTTATTAGATTAATCGAGTTATAAATTTTTATTAATATAATTTTTAAATCGATATTTATATTTTTAGTATTATTACGAAATTTTTTAAAATTGAAATTTATTTTAAAATTATAAATAGTAAATATTAATAATTTAAAATAAACGTCGATTTAATACGTTTAAAAAATATTTTATATTTTTTTTGTCGATATATTTATAAAAAATTTCGCGATTTAAAATATTATAATTTCGTTTACAATTTAAAATATTAGTTTTTTATCGATTTATAATACGTTTAAATAAACGAAATAATTAAAATTATAATCGTCGTATAATATAAATTTAAAACGATTAAAAAACTTATTATTTATTTAATATTACTAATAAAATCTCGTTATTTTTTTAATTTCTTTGAAATTTATAAAATGTTTTTTACGTTTTAATATTTGCGCGAATTTAATAATCGATAAATATTTAAAACGTTTATATAATCGTTTAAATTTCGTTTCAATTAAATAATAAATAATAAAATTAATTTTTATTATAAAAACTTTATAATTGTTATAAATTAAATTTTTAAATAAATTAAATAATATTTTAATAATAAACGTATATCGTTTATTTTAAATAAATACGTTATTAAAATTATCGAATTTAATTTGTAATTTATTTATATTTTAAAAATATAATAAAAAAAATACGTTTATTAAAACTATATAAAACGTAATACGTTTAATTAACGTATTAACGTTAATAGTTTTAAAAAACGAAATTTCGTCGATTTTAAATTTGATTATTATTTTTTCAGTTTTAAATTCGTTTAATTTAATATTTCGAATTCGTTAAAAAATTAAATACTAATTTTCGTCGATAATCGATCGTTGAACGATACTAATATCGATTATAATACTTATAAAAACGTTTAATACGTAGCGAATTATTAAATATATTTTTATATTAATAAATATCGAAAACGATTTCAATTGTATTACAATATTTAATATCGTATAATAAATTAATTAATAATCAAGTAATTCGATAATTTTAAATCTATTAATCGTATTATAAAATATTATAAAATAATTAATTGATCGTATAATATCGTTTTTATATAAATTTTTTTTTTTAATAAATTTAACGACGAATTATTCGTATTTTTTAATAATATTAAAATTTAATTTTTCGAATTTAATTACGAATTAAATTATTTTGTTTTTATTAAACGATTTCGATTTTTTAAAATCGTTATACGTTTTTTTTTTCTTTTGATATATAGTAAATATTTCAATAATTGGAGTTTTTATAAACGAAATATTTTATTTTATTTTAATATATTATCGATTTTTTGTAATTAATTCGATTATTATATCGAGTATTTTTATTATAATATTTGCAATTTGTAAAATATAATTCGATCGTATTTTAATAAAATTTTTTTTTTTCGATTATAAAAATTTTAAAAATTGTTTCTATTTTCGCTTAAAATAAAATCGCATTATAAACGTTTTCATATATCGTTTAAAAATTTAATAAAAATCGAAAAAATATTTAATAATATTTTAATACGTTTTAATAAACGTAATAAAATTTATTTTATATAATAATTTTTATTCGTATATTCGAACGCAAATTAAATTATTTTTAGATCAATTTTTAGTGTAATATTTTAAAGTATTCGAAAATCGTTTTATTTAAATTTTACGTTCGAATTATAATAAATATAATCGTATTTTATTAATTAAATATTTTGTTTTAACGTTTTTCGATCTCGAAATTCGATTTTACAATTTTAATTATTTTATCGAAAAATAGATTTTTTTTAGCGAGCTTCTAATAATAGAATTTATTAGTTTTATTTACAAATATAATTAAAAACGTATTATAATAATTATTGAATTTAACGTTTATTTTCGAATATAAATCTTTAAATACTTATATCGATATATTTAATAAGTTTTTTTTTTATAATATTTAAATTTATTATTATAAATTTTTATAAAAATAATTAATTTTTTATTGAAATTAAATATTATTCGATTAAAATTTTTTAATAACTTTTTATTTTTTAATAATATTAACTCGTTTAATAATATTAATAATAATGAAATTAATATTAAATATCGAGATTTTAAAATCGAATTAAATAATAAAGTTTTTTTTCGATATTAAAAAATATTTATCAAATATCGTAAATTTTAAAAACGTTATTAAAAATATTTTTATTTAAAGTTTTTCGTATAATAATTTTTATATAATTAATAGTTTTAATAAAATTTAATATTTTTTAACTTTTTTAAAATCTCTATTTTTAAAAATTTTATTTATAAATATTCGATTTCTTTTTTTCGTTTTAATCGAATTATTTGTATTTTTTTACGAATTAAATATTTTTTTCTTTGAAATATTTATTTTTTCAATTTTTTAATCGAATTACTCTAATAATATTATTTTTTAAACGATTATTTTTAGTATTTACGAAATTATTAAATTTGTTTATATTATAAAAATATAAATTTTATTATTACAAAAAAAATTTATTATTACAAAAATCTTTTTATAAATTAATTTTTATATTTTACGCGATTTATATAAATTAAATCGTAATTTAATTAAAATATATTAAATTGAATTCTAATTATAAATTATTGTTTTTTTTTTTTTTAATTTTTTCGATTTAATTTTTCGTATATTATATAAAATTAAAAAATAATCGATTTTTTATTTTTTGATTTTAATTCTTTTTATAATAAAAATCGTATTTTAATTAAAATTTATTTTATTTGAAAAAAATATTTTATAATAATAAACTAAATTTAATAAATATCGTAATACGATTCTCGTAAAATAATCGTTAAATTTCGTATAATTTTAAATTTCGTATTGTACTCGAAAAATTTTAAAATTTTTTTTCGAGTTTTATAAAATACTCGAAAAATTATTTCAATAATAATAAACGAATTACAATTAAATATTCATTATCGATACGTAATAAAACGTAAAATCAAATAAAATAAAATTAATTATAAAAACGCTTTAAATTTTCGATATTTTGTTTTTTAGTACAATTTAAAATTTTTTTATACGAATACAATTTATTAAATATTTTTTTATAAATAATTTTATTACTTTATAATTAAACGATTAAATCAATTATTAATTAATATTAATACGTTTGAAAACAAATTACAAAATATTAAAATTTTAATTTAATATTAATAATTTAATTTTATTTTTTTTTTTTTTAAAAAAAGGATTTATTTATTTATATAATTAAACAAAATAAACGTAAAATTAAAAATAAACGTTAAAATATTTATTATTAAAAACAATAAAAATTATAATTCGAATTATTTAATCGATTATTTAAACGATTATATAATTAAATAAATATATAAATTATTTTTTTGTAAAAAATATTATAAATAATTAATTATAAATAATATTCGTATAAAATTATATTTTTTTAATAATAAAACAACGAATTATAATAATTCGTTTAAATAATAATCAAATTAAAACAATAAAATTCAATAATTAATTACTTTTTAAAAATTAATTATTTGCGAAATATAATTCGTAAATAATATTTATAAAAATCAATATTAAAATAAATCGATATAAAATATTTGAAAATTAATTAATTTAAAATTTTATTAATTATTTCGAATTATATTTATAAAATGTTTTATAAGATTTCAAAAAAAAAACGATTTAATTAAATTATTAATTAAAATTAATAAAATTTATTTTCGAGCGAATATATATTATTTTTAACAATTATTTACTATAAATTTATACTAGATTAAAAAAAGTAACTCGTATTGCAAAAGATTTTATACGTATTACAATTAGATTTTTCGATTTACATTCGATACAAAATATTTAATACTCGTAATCGAATAAAAAAATCGTTAAATTCGATAATTCGACGACAAATTTAAACGCGATATTATAATAATTTCAAAAACTTTTCAACGATTTTACGAGAAACAAAAAAAAGCAATTATTGTATTCAAATATTTTATTTAAAAAAAGAAAAAAATTGCAATAAATTAAATCGTATTTCAAATATAAATAATTAAAATATTTCGCAAATTAATATTTTTAAAAAAACGATATTTTTCTTCGTTAATAAAAATAATAAATTCGTTAAAAAAAGTTTTAATAATATCGTTATTAATATTAACTCGTTATATTTTAATTTAAAACGAAATATTATAATTATTACATTTATAATATTATTTATTAATAATATTATTATAAGATTTAAATATTTTTATATTTTTTTTCAATTAAAATATATATAAATTTAAACGATTTATTGAAATAAAATTTAATAATATAAATTTAAAAGTTTTCGAGATTTAAAATTAGTTTTTAATACGATTAAATTTCGAATTACAAATAAACGATATTTTTAATTTTATTAAAATAAATTCAATTTTTTATATAATATAATTAAAAACGTAAAATAAAAACGAATATAATTTTAATTTAATTATTATAATCGATTATATAATAATTATAAATTTCGTTAATAATAATTTAATTTCGCGTATTAAAAATAAAATTAAAAACGAATATTTATTAATAATAAAAAACGTTTAAAATAAAATATTGATTTTAATATTAATATTAATATTCTTTTTTATAAAAATCGATTATTTATAAATAAAAATAAAAACGAATATTATTTTTCGAATTATAAATTTAATAATAATAAACGTTATTTTTAAAAAATTTTAATTAAAAAAATATAATTTTAAAATCGATTAATAAATTAAACGTTTTATTAAAAACAATAATAAGTTTAATATAAAAACGTTATATAATGTATTAATAGAATTGTATTTATTTAAAACGAATAAAAAAAATTTAAAAAATTAAAAAATTATAATTTTAAAAATACGTCGTATTTCGATTTATTTAATATTTTAAATTTTATTTTAAAAAATATTAAAAATTTAATAATTAAAAAAATGATATTATTAAAAAAATATAATAAAAAAATAAAAAATTTTAATAAAAAAACAATATAAAAATTATTATTATATTATTTGAAATTTGATTATAAAATTTTATTAAAATCAAATATTAAATTATTTTAAAAATTAATTTATAATTTATTAAAATAAAAATTACGAATTTTTTAAAAATATATTAATAAGATATTAAAATTAGAATTTATTAAACGATTAAAATTATTTGTAGTAATATTAATATTTTTTAAATACGTTTCAATTTATTTAAATATTTAATAATTTTATTTGATTTTTATAATATTTTAACGATTTTTTAAATATATATAAATTAATATTTAAAAAAATTCATTAATAAATTCGTTATTATATATTTTAATAATATTTTAATTTATTTAAAAACGTAAAAAAAATATAATATATATATCGATTAAATATTAAAATAATTCAAAAAATAGAAATTTTATATTAAATTCGAAAAATGCGAATTCGATATTAATAAAATCGAATTTTTCGAATTTATTATATTGTTTATAAATATTGAAATAAATTAACGTCGTATAATTATTATTATCGTTTGATTTATATTTATTAAAATTCGAAAAATTTTTCTATTTTTAAATTTTTGTAATTTTTATTAAAAGTTTATATATAAATATAATAAAGTAATACTATTAATAATTTTATTATTAAAAAAAAAACAATTTTTTAAATAAATTAATATTATTATAAAATCGTTTAAAAAGTTTTAAAATTATTTTATTAAAATGTTTTTATTTGTTTATTAAAATTCGATTTTAAAAATATAATTAAAATATAACGTTTTTATAAAAATTATAATAAAAATTATTTTATAGAGACAAAAAAATACGTATTTTTATTTTATTGTATTTTATTTTCGAAAATTTATATTTGTAAAAATTAATTAAAAAATTTTTAATTAAAAATTTTTTATAATCGTTGAATTTATTAAATATTAAAAATATTATTTGAAAAAAATTAAATATATAATAATTATTATTTCGAATTATAATAATTTTAAATATTTTATAATAATAAAAATATTAATACGACATTAAATACAATAAATAATAATATTTTTAATAATTGATTTCGAGATTATTTATTAAATAAAATCGAAAAATTCGATTAATAGTTTTTTGAAACGTTTAAATTACGTTTGAAAATCGATCGAAATATAATAATTTTTATTTAAATTTTTTAATAATTTTTAATAAAAAAAATAATATTTTGTATTTGATTACTATAATAATTCGAAAAAAATTATCGAAAAAATTGAATTATTTTATAATAAAATTTAATATTATATTTATTAATATAAATAATATTAAATTAAACGATTTTATATAATTCGAATTAATAAAAAAAAAATAATTTGATTAAAAAAATTCGTATTATTTAAACAAATTATAATAATTTTAAAGAAAATAATTATTTATTTAAAAATAGTATTTGAATTTTTAATAAAATAAAGTTTTAAATTTTATTAAATAAAATATTTTAATGTAAAATTATAAAAAAAATTTATAATAATTTAATCGCGAATTATTTTAATAAAAATCGAAATTTTTTAATTATAAAAAAATTATTATATTAAAAAAATATAAACGTCGATATAAAAAATTATATTAAATTTTATATTGTTTACTAAAAAAAACAAATTAAAACGAATTATAATTACTAGTAAATTGATATTTATTTCGATTTTTAATCGAGTTTAAAAATCGATTATTTTTAATATAATAATCGATTTACTATTATTTAAAAAATCGATAAATTTTATAAGCGAAAAAAACGAATTAAAATCAATTTACGATATTGAATTTATTATTATCGATAAATTAACAAAAGAAATAAAAATTATATTAGTTCGAAAAAACATATTATTAAAATAATTCGTTTACGTATTTTTGAAATATATATTTTTTAAATATAATATATTAAATAATATTATTACGAATCGTACGAAATTATTTATTTTTGATTTTTAATCGATTTTTATTAATTTAATAAATATATTCAAAAGAATTTCTATAGTATTTCATTTATAAACAAACGAATTTATTGAACGAATAAATTTTATTTTAAAATATTATTTTCGAATATTTGTAAATTTCAAATAAAACGATTAAATTGATTAATTCGATTTAATCGAATATTATTAAAATAATAATTTTTTATTAATAATTAAAATTTTTTTTTTCGAAGTTAATAAAAAAATAATAAAACTATATTAAGTTTACAATTTTGTATATTATAAATCGAAATTAGTATATAAACTCGCGAATCGTTTAAAAAATATTTAATATAAATTTTAAAACATTTTTATTTACGCGTAAAACGTATAAATAAAATATTATAATACGAAATATAAAAAAATCGAATTCAAAATTGAAAATCGTATTATATTTAATATAAAAATTTTGATATTTAATTAATTATATAAAAAACTAAATTTTAAATATATTGATTTTTTTAAAATAAAAAAACGAATTAAATTATAAATTTATAAAATCAAATTACTAAAAATTTAAAATTGTTATAACGTTTTTTATATTAATTTGTTATCGTTTTTTTAAAAATATTTTTAAAAAAAAACGAAAAACGAAATTGTAATAAAATCGAGATTTAAACTAATTATAAACGATTTAAAAAACGAAAAAAAAAAAATAAAAAATAAATAAAATTATCGATTTCAAAAGAAAATATTATTAATAAAAAGTTTATTATTTAATAAAATAAAAAAATTGAAATATTAATTATAATAATTGATATAAAACGAAAAATTTAAAATATATTATAAAAATTATTATTAAATACTATAAAAAATATTTTTTTAAATCGAAATTTAATATTAAAAAATAAAATTTGTTTTTATTAAAAAAATAAAAATAAATTATTGAAATAATATTATTATATATATATATTAATAAAAAAAAATTATTTATATTATATAATAATATATATTAATTAAAATATAATTAAAAAAAAAGTTTTTTTTTTTATAATTTCGATTGTAAAATTAATGCGTTTTATTATTATTATTATTTTAATAAGTAAAACTAATTAAAAAAGAAATTTTTTTTTTTTTATTATTAATAACAATTTTGATTTTATTTGTAAAATTTAATTTATTATTTATACAAAATATATATATAACGTTTTTTAATAATAATAATAAAACTATAATAAATATAATATAATTTTTTTCAAAAAATGATAAATTCGTACCAAAAATCGTTTTTAATATTATTAATAAATATTTTTGAGAATTTTTCGATTTATTTTAATTAATAAACGTTTTCGACGATTTAAGTTTAAACGTGTAAATAAACGATAAAACGATCGTATTAAATCTATAAATTTTTAAAAAAATCGATAATAGATTTATAATTGTAATTAATATCGATAAAAATATATATAAAAAAATATTAATATATTTGTATAATAAAAAATTATTCGAATACAAAAAAAATCGTTTAAATAACAAATTATTATAAAATTAAATTATAATAATAATATATATAAATAATTATTATTAAACGAAAAATAATTTTTTAATCAAATTAAAATTAGCGATAAAAAAAACTTAAAAAAATCGATAAATAATCTCGAAATTTTTTTAATAAATAAAAATATAAACGACAAAGAATTCTTAAACGAAATCGAATAATTAATTTTGAAAAAAAAAAATAATACAATAAAATACGAAAATTCGAGATTCGCGATCAAATAAAAAAAAATAAAAAATTATAATTTAATATAAAATCGTTTTATTTTAAAATCGAAAAACGAAATAACGTGAAAAAACGTTCGAGTTTTAAATAAAAACAATAATTATTTAATCGATTTAATTGTAAAATAAATTAATTTAAATGAAAAAAGTTTTTTGAACGTAATATTTATTAACGATTAATATAATACTAAAACGAGTATTAAAATTAATAAAATTTTTTAATATTATTTATAAAATTTTTATTAGAAACTCGTATAATAAAATTTAAAAAAAAAAAATAACGAATACGAAAAAATCTTTAATATAATTAAAATTTAAATTTTATTTAATACGAAAAAAAAAATAATCGATTTTTTTAAAAATCGTATTCATTATATTAAAAACTAAGATTAAATTCGTATATAAAAAACAAATATAAACTTATAAAAAAAATATTTCGTTGATCGAAAAAAAAGTTTATAATAATTATTTTCTAGTGATTTTTTTAAATTACAACGAGAAAAACGAAAAAAACTATAAATATACGAATTTTAAATAATTAATATAATTAGTAAAAATTCGTTTCTACGTATAATATTTCGATTAAACGTTACGATTATCGACAAAAAAAATTATATATTATATTCTTGTAAACGAATTCGAATTTTTTTTTTTTTTCGTTTATTTAAAATTACTCGATAAATATTTAATTTTACTTTAAATATCGATATTCGTATCGCGAGTAAATTAATTTTAATTTTAAATATCGATATTTTTAATAATATACGAAAATTAAATCGTTTATTTTTTGTTCGTTTATATATCGATATCAATATACGATATCGAAAGATCGATAAATTAATAAAAATAATAATAAACGAAAATAAAAAAAGTTTTAAAAGTTTTAATAAAAATAAAAATAATAATATTATAAATATAAACAAAAAATCGAAAATTGATTCGAATATTAATAAAAAGAATAAAAATAAAAATTAAAAAAATAATAATATATTAAATTATATACATTTATTAAAAATTTTAAAAATTTTAAAAATATTTCAAAAAAAAAATAATATTATAAAACGTTATTACGTGGTTCGTTTTTAGTTCACTTTAATTCGATATTAATCAAATTATAAAAATCGAATAATCGTTTGATTTAATTTTTTTTTTAAGTTTTAATAAATGTAATTCGATTAATTTACTTTTTAATTTATTTTTTTTTAATAAATTTATTATATAAAATTTAAAATTATAATTAAAATTTTATTTATTATTTTTATATATTATATTATTATTATTTTTTTTTAATAATATATATTTTAATTAAATATAAAAATAAATTTTTTAATTGTAATACGAATTATTAATATAATAATTATATATAATTGTTTATATTTTAATAAAAACGAAAAATAAAATTGAATAAAAAAATTATTATTATTATTTGTTAATATACGTTAAAATAATTAATTTGTACGATTCAATAAAAATCGAATAATAAAATCTCGTAAAAAGTTTTTTAAAAAATTGAAATTATATAAATAATTTATTTATTTGATTTTTATATATTGTAATTCGATATAATTATTAAAAAAAATTTATTAAAATAATACAATTGTAAAAATATTAATTTTTATTAATTTTTTTAAATTGATTATATTATTTATTTTATTTGTTTAATTTATCGAAATTAAAAAGTTTTTATAAAAATCTCGATAATAAATAATAAATTTTAAAATATTACATTTTAATATAAAAATAATTTTTAATTAATTATTATAAAAAACTTTTTTATTAAATATTAAAATCGATAATATTATTATTTTTTTAATTATATTTTAAAACGTTTAAATAATCGAACGAATTTATTTAAAATATTATAAATCGATATATTAAAAAATTTTATTAAATTTTTTATAAAAATTTTTTGAATTTAATAATTTTTTTATTTTAAAATTATTTTAAATTCGATTTTATATATTATTTATAATTTCAAAAAAGTATATTTTGTATTATTATTCGATAAATATTAAAATTAATATAATCTTTTTTATAAAATTTATTAATTTAAAAAAAAAATAAAAAAAATAATAATTTATTTAATATTTTTAATTGTTTATTTAAAATGCGAATATTAATATTTATTACTCGATTAATAATAATTAAAATATTTATTAATTCGAATAAAAAATACGATCGAAAAAAAATATATATATAATTCGTTTTTATTAAAAAGTTTAAAACGTATTATATTTTTTTTTACGTAGTAAATTAATAAAATATAATAAAAATTAAAATTTAAATAAAAAAATATTAAATAATTTTTATTAATTATAAAAAAAAAAAAAGAAATAATTTTTATTAAATTTATAAATTTTTTTATATACGTCGAAAAAATTAATAATTACGTTTATTGTTTTTTGTTTATAATAAATTTTAATATTTTTTTATTATTCGATTTTTTATATATATTTTTTTTTATTAAATTATTTTATATTAAAAATAAACAAAAAAAAAAATTTTTTTTTATACGAATATTTTAAAATATAATTTATTTTGAAAAATTTATTATTTAATAATAATAATAATTAATAAAATTTTCAATAGTATTTTAATTAATTTATTTAAAAATATTTTTATTTTTTTTTATTAATTTTTTTTTAATAATTAAAAACGTAAAACGATTTATTTTTATTAATTTTTTCGAATTTATTAAAATTTATTTAAAAAGTAATCGTTTTATTTATTTTTTTAATTTTAGTTCTTTTGATTATTCGATTTAATTTTACGAAATTATTTTTTAAATATTTAAAAATTTTTTTAATTTTTTAAATTGAATTTTTTATATTAATAAATAATACAAATTTAATTATTAAAATTTTATTTGTAAAAATTTTAATTTTTATTATTCGATCGAATTTTATTTTAATATTATTTATTTTTCCAATTTTAATTATTTAATTAAATTCGATTTTTTTTTAATTTTTTTTTAAATTATTTATATTTAATTTTTATTTTTATTTTTATTTTTAAATATTATATTTATTTTATAATCAATTAATTAAATCGATTGAAATTAATTAATTTTTTTAATATAATATTATAAAATTTAATAAATAATAAATTTCAAATTATATTTTTAATATTTTAATTTACGTATATTTATTATTTTATTATTAAATTATAAATTTTTTCAAAAATTTATATTTTGTTATTAAATCGATTTTATTAGTAAATATAATATATTATTATAATTTATATATAAAATATATTTTTTTTTAAAAATATAAAATAAAATTTTTTACGATTTATATTTTATATATAAATTATTTATATATTTTATATCGAAAAATGTTTGAAATATATTACGTAATCAATCGTTTAATAGGATTCGATCGATTTTTAATCGAAATTAAATATTATTTAATTTGAAATATAAAATTTTTATTTGATTTAAATTAATAATTTTTAAAATTTTATTTTTAAATTTTTATTCGTTTAATTTTTATTTATTAAAATTAAAATTAAAATTTTTTAATTAGTTTTATTTATATAATAAAATACGTAATTTAAATTAAAAGATTTTAAAAAATCGTAATATAAATCAATTTTATAAAAAAATTTAAAAATATATTCAAATTGAATTTTTAAAATTATTATTAATAATAAGTATTTTAAATTATATTTTTTAAATAATATTTTTTAAAATAATTGAAATTTTTTAAAATTTTCGTATAATACAATATATATTTACGAGTAAAAATTATAAATTGAAATTCGATTAATTTTAAAAATAGATTTTTTTTTTATAAATTGAATTTTATAAAATTTATATTCTTTTTATTCGTCGATTAATTTAATTATTATTAAATTAAATAAATTTATATAATATTTAATAATTCGATTAATTTTAATTAATATAATAATAAAATTAATATTGTAATTAATTTTATTTAAATTTAAAATCGATAAAAATTCGTTTTTTATATTAAATAAAATTTAATTATTATAAAATAATTTATCGAATAATTGTTTTTTAATTATTTTTCGAAAGAAATTTAATTAATATTAATTAAAATTTAATGTTTTTTTATATTAATAATATATAATAAAAAAATAAAAAGTAAAAAATATTGAATATAAATTAAAAATTGAAATAATTAAAATCGTTGATTATTGTAATAATTAAATTAATAAATTACACGTATTAAATTTAAAAATATAAATATAATAATATTTTCAAATTTGAAATTATAAATACGATTTTTATTAAATTGTAATTTTTTAATTTGAGTATTTTAAAAATATAATTTTCGAGATTGATTATAAAAATAATTTTAATAATTTTAAACTATTTTTAAATAATTTATTAAATATAATTATATGCAATTAAATAAAAAAAAATAATTAAAAAAAATTATAAAAAAAATAAAAAAATAAAATTAAAAATCGAAAATTGTAATTAATAAATCGAAAATTTTATTTAATAAAATATTAATACGTTTTTTCGTGTATTAATATTAAAGTTTTTAAATAATCGTTTTTAATTAATTAATTATTTTAATATATAATTTATTTTTTGAATTTTTTTTAAAAATAAATTATTATTAAAATTCAATAAAATCGTAAATTGCATTTATAATACGTTATTAATTAAAAAATTAAAAAAATGAAATTTAAATATATTTATAAATTTTTAATTTTAAAGTTTAATTTATAAAATTAATAATTAAAATAATAATAAATTATTGAAATACATTTATATAAAATTAATTTTATTTTTAATTTTCGAAGTAAATCGAATTAATCGTATAATAATTATATGATTTTAATATAATATTTATTTGTTCGATATAAAAACTAATATTAACTTTTTTATATATACGTAATATTAATACTTTTTACAATAAGCGATTTTATTTAAATTTAATCGAAGTATTCAAATAAAGCGATTTGATTAATTTATTAAGAAATTTTATAGTAGAAATAGTTTAAAAGTCTTAAAATAATATATAATCGTTTTAACGAAAAATATTAAAATTTCGATTTACGTTACGATTACAATTAAAAATTATTTACTAATATAAATTGTATAAAATTTACAAATAAATTAAAACTCAATTAAATATTATTAAATTTTAAATTTTAAGCGATTTTATTAATTCGTTATTATACAAATTAATAAAATATAATCGTATTCAATAAAAATAATAATTATAAAAAATTTTTAAGTGTATTTTTACTTTAAGTACTAAAGTCGACAATCGCTTTTTTAATAAAAAAAAATATTAAAATTTTTTATATTCGTTTTTATTTTAAATATTAAAATATTTATTTAAATATTAAATATTTTTATAATTGTACAATTTTCGAAAAAAGTTTTAAAAAGTTTTTTTTTTAGAATTATATATTAAATAAAATAATTTAAATTAATTAAATCGATTATAGTAATTTAATATAAAAAACGAGAATTTCAAAGAGTATTTTCGTAGTATAAAACTTTTAAAAGTCCGTTTTTATTTAAAGTATCAAAGTAATAAAATATTTTTATTCTAATTATATAATTATACAATTTTCGAAGAAAATTTTAAAGAATTTCTTTTTGGAATTATATATTAAATAAAGTAATCAAATCGATCATAATAATTTAATATAAGAAACGAAAATCCCAAGAAATATTTTTTTAATAATATGAAATTTCGTAGTACGTTTTTACTTTAAATAATAAAAAACTTATTAATTTATCGATTTATTATTCGATAAAATTTAAAATTTTATTTTAATAATTATATTAATTTTAAATATTTATAAAACGCTCAAATTAAAAACTTTTAATTTAAAATTTAAAACTTGAAATAAAAATATATTATTAAAATCGAAGATTTTATAATCTCTCGTAAAAACGTTTTTACGAGATTTACGAAATAAAATGTGCGTCGAATATCGAAAGAAAAAATTCATTCGTTATTAATTCGTTTAATAAATCGTCGAACGAATTTTTTTTTTCGATATAAAAAAAACATTTTAATATAATAATATTTTTTATAATATTAATTTTTGTGCGAATTTTAAAAAAAAAATATTTTGAGATTTTAATAAAATTTAATAATTTGTAAAATTAAATATATATTAATTTATATAATTTATATATATATTTATTTTTCGATTTATTTTTAAAATCAATAAAATTATTCGTGATTTTTTTTACTCGTTATTTAATATTACGAAATTTCGATATATATAAATTTTAAAATCGTTTATATAATATTTTTTTATTTTTAAATCGTAAAATTTTTTAATTTAAATCGTAATTTTCAAATTATTCAAATTAATAAACAAATAAAAAATTTTTTATCGTATATCGAATTTTCGATTTTTTTATTTTTCTTTTAAAATATTTTAAATTATTATTAAATTATTTAATTTGAGATTTTTTTTAAATTTAAATTTTTTCAATTAAAACTTTTTTATTTATTTATTTAAATTTATTATTATTTATTAAATTATTTAACGTCGATTTTTATTTATTAATATTTATTTAAATTTAATTATTTTTTTAAATATTTTATTAATATTAATCAATTAAATTAAATTTTTTTTTTCATTTTATTAAATATATAATATATTTAAAAAATATAATTTAATATTAAAATTATTAAAAAATATTTATAAATTTTAATATATCAAATATTAAATATTAAAAATACTTTCAAATTTTATTAATTTCAATTTATAATTGTTTTTATTTTAACGTATTTATATCGAATAAAAAAATAATTATTTAAATCAATTTTTTAACGAATTTAATAATTAATAAATAATTTATTAATTCAAAAAATTGTTTTATATTATAATATATAAATATATATTTTATTTATTCGCTTGTAAAATAATTATTATTATTAAAATATATTATTTTTAATTAATCAAATATTAAAATTAAATATTTTATAAAAAAAAAATTTATTTTATTTTACGTATATTGTATATAAATTTTATTTTATTCAAATCGCGTATAATAATTTTTAATTACAAATATATATTAATAATTCGTAAAATTATAAAATAAAAAAATTAAATCGATTTAATTAATATATAATATAATATAAATTTAAATTTTATAATCGATTTTAATAATTTGAACAATTTATAAATTTGTATTATAAAATCGTATTTTTAATTCGAATAAATTAATATATTTGTTTTATAAATCGTAAAAAAATTAAATTATTTATAAAATAATTATAATTTTCGTAAATATATTTAAAAAAAAAAAAATTTTTATATTTTATTATATATTTTATTAATTAATTATTTTATTTTACGTATAAAAAAATTAAAATTATTTTAAAAATTAATTTAAATTTTATTAATTTATATTATAATATACGTATTTTTTTTGAATTAAAATTTTTTAAGAATTATTATTCGATAATATTAAAAACTCGTAATAAAACGTTTTTATTTTAAATCGTTAAATTTTAATAATTAATATTTTACATTTTTAAATATTTTATTTGTTTTTAAATAAATTTTTTTAAAATAATCGTTAAATTATTATTCAATTTATTCAATATTTTATTATCGAATTTATTTATTATTTTATTTATTATTTTATTTTTATTATAAAAAGTTTTTTTATTTAATTAAATTTTATTTCGTTTATCGATTAATATTATAATTATTATTATACGTTTTTAATTTTCGATTTGAAATATAATAATATATTAAATAAATATATAATTTAATTTATTTATTATTTTAATATAAATATTTTATAATAAAATATAACGAATTATAAAATTATATTCGTTTAATTTATTTTATTATTTAATTATACATTTATAAATTGAATTTTCATTATATAAAATAATTTAAAATAATTTATAATTCGAATAAACAATTATAAAATATTTATTTCCAATTACGAATTATTTATATTTTATTAAATATTTTATAATAATTAATATTTTTCGTTTAATAATTATATATTTAATTTTAATATTTATTAATTTAAAAAATATAAATATTATTATTCGTTTATTCAATCGATTTTTGAAAATAATTCGTATTTTTAAAATAAATTTTAAAATTTAAAATAATATTTTATTAATATTTTTATTATTGTAATCGATCGCTAAATAAAATTAAAAATTTTAATTTATTTTTATTATTATATTTTTTATAATTATATTTTTAATATAATTAAAAATTATTTATTAAAAAATTATTTATTTTTATAATTTCTCGATTTATTTTATTTTAATTAATAATTTAATTAATTTTTTTTTTATTTGAATAAATTTTATTAAATTTTTATTATATTTCTCGATAATTAATTTTTTTTTTTTTTTATAAAATTTATAAAAATTTTTATTAAATATATTCGTTTTAAATTTAATATATAATTTAATTTATCAAATATAAAAATACAAAAAAACGAAATTAAATATATAAACACGTTTAATTTTTTTCGATAATTTAAAATAATATTGTAATATTTTATTATTAATTTAATTTTTTTAAATAAATTTTAAAATTCGATAATTTTTAAAAAATTTATAAAAAAATAAATTCTATTAAAATTAAAATATATCGATTTAAAAACGATTTATAAAAAATAATAATTTTTTAATATTTAATATATAAAATTAAAATTTTTAATAAATTTTATATAATTGTTTATAAATAAAATAAAAATATAATTTTTATAGTTTTTAATTAATATAAAAAATGTTTTTGATTTTTTTTTTTAAAAAACGATTTATATATTAAATTTATAAATTAAATATACGTATAAAAACTTTTTTTCAATTTTTAATTTATTTGTTTATATATATATTAATTGTATAAAATAATAAATATTAAATAATATTTATATTTTTTTTTAATTTGAAAAATTTAATATTTATTATTAGTATTAATAATAAAATATACTTTGAATTTATTTTTAATAATTAAATTTAATCGTATATTTATTTATTAAAATATAATTATATATTAAATATAAATTTTGTAATTTTTTTTTTTAAAAGAAATAAAATAATCGTATTTTATTCGTTTACTATTTTTATAATAATTCTCGTTTTATATATAATTAAAAATATATAATTCGCGAATTTTTTTTTTTTTTAAATATATAATTTAAATTTATTTATAACAAATTTTGTATTCAATTGAAAATCGATATTATATTTAATTAAATCGATTCATTTAATTTTTTTAAATTTTTAATAAAAAAATTTTTATACGTATATAAAAATTATTTAATTTTATTTATTTTTTTTTTACGAATTTTCAAATAATTAATATTTTAAAAAACGATATATAGTAAAAAATTTATTTGTTTAATATATATTAAAAAATTTAATTATTGTTTATAATAAAATCGAATTATTTATTTCAATTTTTAAAAGTTTTTTTATATTTATTCGATTTATATTTATTTTAACGATTAAATAAATAATATAATTCAAATTTCTTTTATTAATTAAATATATTTTAATTACATTTTTAAAAATAAATTATTTCAACGAAATAATAATTAAATATACGTATATAATTCGTTTTTTGTATTATTAAAAATTTAAATAATAAAATTTATTTATATTTTTTATATTTATTATATTATATTAAAAATTAAATAGTTTTTTTAATATTGAAAAAAAAAAAAATTTTTATATTATTTTTATAAATAATTATATTAAAAATATTATTTATAATTTTTTTTTTATTATTAAAATCATTTATTAAACGCAAAAATTGAATAATAATATTTTATAAAAAAATTTTCAATGAAATTCGACGAATTATTTTATTATTATTTCAAATAATAATATTGTAATTTTTGTATTTAACGATTATTTTTATTTTGTATATATAATTGAAACTCAATAAAAACTCGTATTTTAATTTAATCGAAAATATATATATTTTAATTTTTATTACTATTTCAATTATATTTTAAAAAACTTTAATAATTATTTTTAAAATAATATTATTTTAAATTATTATTAATAAAATAAAATTTTTAAACTATTTTTTATAATAATAAATCGATTTCGAATTTTATAATTTTAAAATAAATTGTTTATATTTATTATCGAATAAATCAAAAAATTAATTTAATATAATATAAAATATTTTTATTATTAAAATATTTCGTATTTTAAATCGATTTTAATTTTGTATTTTTTTTAAAAAAATTAAATTTTTATCGAATATTTGATTAATAAAAAAAAAAAAATTTTTATTTTTTTTATTTAATTTAATATATTTTATTTTTTCGATTTTTTTTTTATTTTAAAAAAATAAATTTACGATTGTATTTTTTTATTATAAATAGTATTAAAATTCTTATTGTAATAATATATTTATTATTACAATTTAATAAAAAAATTAATAATTGATTTTATAATATTTATTAAAATTAATTTAAAAAATATTAATTAATTCGTAAAAATAAAACGTTTTAAAAATTTATTATTTAATGCGATTATTATGAATTTAATTTGTAAATCGATTTTTATTATTATAATCGAGAAAATAATATTTAAAATATATTCGAAGAATTTATTCGTATTCGATTTATATATATAATTAATAATATAATTCGTTAAAATTACAATTACAAAAATTGTTTAATTCGACAATTATTAATTAATTTAAAGCAAATTTTAATAAAATTTTAAAATTTTTATTTTATTGATTTTTTGTTGATTAATATTTTATTATTTTTAAAAAATTTAAAATTTTAAACAATTTAATATAAAATAATTAATATTAAAACAATTTTAATAAATAATATTTATTTTAATATTTAATATCGATTTTTTTTTACTATTTTTAAATTTAATCGTAAATCGAAAAAATACGTAATTAAATTAATTTTCGAATGTATAGTTTTAAATAATAAAAATTACAATTATTTATTAAAATTATATTTAAATTTTAATTAATTAAATTAATTGATTTAATTATTATTATTAAAACAATTTAAATAATATTATTTTATTTCAAATATTTTTAATTTTATACGTCGTATAAATAATTTTTTTTATATTTAAATAAATAATATTATTTTTAATTAATATTTCAATATAAAACGTTAATCGATTTTTAATTTTATTTTTTTTAAATTTATTTATTATTCGAAAAATTAAAATCAAATTTTTAATCTTTTTATTATTTTTAATTTTTAAAAAAAATTTATTCGTATAAATTAAATATTACTATATTAATTTTATTATTTTTTATTAAAAACTAATTATTTTTTTTAAAAATTCAATCGTACAAATAAATAAAATTTTTATATTTATTTTAAACTTTTTTTTAAAATTAATTTTTAAAATATTTTAATCGTTTTAAATTTTAATTAATAAATTATTATATTATAATAAAGTTTTTAATTAATTATTCGAATTCTTTAAATAATTTCAAAATAAAAACTTATAAAACTTTTTTTTATTATTTTTATTCATTAAATTTAATAAATTAATTTTAACGAACAATTTAATATTATTTATAAAATATTCGAATTTTTTACAATTATTTTATTTTTCGTAGAATTTGCGAATTTCGATATTTATTTTAGCGATTATTATTTTTTAAATAAATTTTATTAAATTATATTTTTTAAATAATTTTTTTAAAATCGATATTTTCGATTAATTTATAAATTATATTATTTCAAACGAATTATTCGATTTAATAATTTTAATTTTAATTTAAATACTCGAAATTTAATTAAATTCTTAAAATTATTTTTTAAAATTATTAATTATAATTTTTTTATTAATTATTTAATTAAATAATTTTTTTTATTATTTTTTATTATAAAATTTCTTTTTTTAAAAATTTAATCGATTTAATTTTTGTTTATTTATTATTATTAAATAATATTCGAAATTAATAATAAATTTTAAATAAAAAATATAATATATTAATAAATTTAAATATATTAAAATAAAATTTTTAATAAAATCAAATAAAATTAATATTTAAATTTTTAAAAAAATTAATAAATTCGAATAAAAATTTTAATATAAAAAATTTAAAAAATGTTTTATTTTTTTCGAATTACATTATTAATTTTTCGAATACTTTAATAAAAATTTAATAATTATTAGTATTTACTAGTTTTAATATTATTCAATTTAATCGAATTATAAATATTATATAATTCGTTCAATATATAATTTTGAGAAATTATAAAAATTCAAATTTTTGATTTTTACGCGTTTTAATTCGATACTATAGTAGAACTATATGTTCTCTCTTCAAAATCCTTGTAAATAGCTAGTTTCGAGGGCAGTACTAGTCACGTGTCTTCTAGTACATAAGGAGCTTTCGCTTACTATAGACTAATCAACAACCCTTTCTACTTTTACTCTAATTAATTGATTGATTGATTTACGAATTACGAATTACTTCGAATAAATCTAATCCATTGGCTAAGACGAATTGATCTACGGTTGAACTTTTTTGCTTTGTACTCCATTGTCTTTCTACATTGGTAAACGACGCCGGGAAATGAATTGTTCCAATGGACCTCGCTGAGAACTATTTATATACGATTTGTATATTCTATTTTTTATTACTATTAAAAAGAAACTTAAACTACTGAAAATCAGAGACTGAAAATCAATTGACAAAAACTTTTTGTTTTGATTGTATTGTTCGAAATTAAATAATTTGATTACGAGATTACGAAATTGCAAAAAAACATTGATTTATAAAGATTACGTATTAAATTGCTCGAGATAACTAGTATTAAAACGAATATAGAAAAGAAAAAAAGGAACTCGCGGCGATTACTTACGACAATTGGTTTTATTTCCAGCGGAAATTGGAATATAAAAAAAAAAGTTTTAATGCGAAGAAAAAAAGAAATTATAGCGTTAAAAAGCGAAATTGCTTTATTGTTCTATGTTTTAATCTTAACTCTTTTGAAAGTCGCAATTCGCGGATCGCTCGTGATCGCTTTCAAATTGAAACAATAAAACTAGAATAAGTCTCGAATTTCAGAAAATAATACGAAAAAAATTGAAACAAGAAATTTCAATCGAAAGAAATCGATTAAAAAAATGCTTATTTAAAGAATACATTTTATTAGAACGAACAAGCGAATGAAATTTCGAGTAAAAATTAGAACAAAAAAAATCTCACGAGAAGACGATATAAATAGAAACCAATTCTCAAAACGAATCTCACTTGGAGACAGTAATTCGAAAACTCGCACTCCTAGATTATCAAACCAATTCTCAGTCCAAAGACTAAAATTAGCAAATTATTCGCGTCAAAGTTTACTCTTTTCGATAAGAAATACTCTTACTCTAATTACGCTATTGATCTTTTCTAAGAAATCTTTTACGAACAACGAAAACAATCCCTTAAAAATACAAAACTCCGAGAAATACGTGCTCGTACTAAGACTACAAATGTCTTTTTTTAGAGTTCTTAGAGTATTTTAATTCAAAAGAAACAATATTACGACTTTTTTGAAACAATATAACGACATGTACGAAGACTACAAAATTACTTTAAAAACCAAAAGAATACGATTTTTGCGATATATTAATCCGATTTATAAAAAGTAAATCCGATCTATATTAAAATACAATACTGAAAACTACTTGGAAAAAGAGTTTTACGACGCTTTAAAAAAAGAATTTCGCGAATACGATTAAAAGTATTATCGAATAAATATAAAATTTCTATATAAAATCATTGATCAATTTACGAGAAGTCTTTTGGCGATAAAGACGTACGTGGACTTATTTAATCGAATATTCAAAAAATTGATCAAACGAAATAAATTAAACAAACAATATCAAAAACGCGAGTTTATAAAAAGACTTTCAATATATATTAAAAAACGAATTTTCAGAAAAATCGATTACGAGTCAATAGAAATATCTATTTATAATTACGACAAGATATACGAGAAAACGGTTATTACATATAAATATAAAAAGAAAAAACGGCGATATAACGAAACCAACGATTTAAAATACTCGAAAGTTCGATAAGAATATTTGAATATCGTAGTACAAAAAATGATTTCAAATGTAATTAATGATTTACTATTTTTTGTTTTACTCGAGCTATTTATAGAAGAGATTCAACGAAGGATGTACGCAACTATTGAGAAAACCCATATCGAATTTCAATCTTCGATTCTACGTACTATTTAGACTCAAAGAACTCGACAAATATTTGTATTAAAACTTTCAATTCAAATAAACGATCTCGTCAAAGAACTAAAAAAGTTCTTTCTTTTCTTCGTATTATTCAACGATCTGAAAACCGCTTTAAATACTAATATTACGAAAATGTCTCAAAAGTTGAATAGTATTATAGTCTCTATAAACCAGAATCAGAACCAGTTTGTTTTTTCACGAGAATATAAACGAGAAAAAAACTTTAATCGAGAACGAGAGAAATATAGTAATATAAAAAAAGGCGGATATGGAACTTTATATGGTTTAACGTCGGTTGGATTTTCGCAAAGTATACCGTCGATCGTTCAAAAAAATACAATAAAGATCAACGCTATATACAACGATCAACAAAGCGAGCGATATTATTTCGAGTGTTTCGAGCGAATAAAAAACGGAGAAATCGATTCCTTCGTTGATCACTTTTTCGTGGACCGTTATTCACTTATAAATAAATTAATCAATCGTGAGTATTACTATCGAAAGAACGATTAATAGTATTATAGTTCTTAAAACCGTGATCGATTTTCGCGATTATTTATACTTAAAAACAATCGACGTTAATATAATCAGATTATAGAACAAGTAATTGAAAAATCTTTTGATTACAATCTCGATAAACGCTCTAAAAATGTATAGAGAATCCAAGAATTTATTCAATTTATTACTTAAAAAAAAAATAAAATTAGTACTAATAGAAAAATTTTAAAAGAATCGAACTTATCGTCGCATATTTTCAATGGTAATAATATCAACGTTCAAAGTTTTAATAAAATGATTATTAATAAATTCTACGAAAAATTGCCGGTAAATATAGTAACAATAAACACAATAATAACGAGTAAATCGAAGAATAAAATTCAAAGCGCACGAGAAAACTTTCAACGAAAAATAAAAGTAGAAGAAAAGTATTTAAAGACCGGATCGTAACGACAAACTTTACAAAGTATTTAGAACGAAAAACGAGAAAAAATGGACGTGGATCAATCGAAAAATAAAACTTTGAGACAACAGTCCGACGCTAAAAGTGATAATTCTATTGACGAAATCTTATCGCGAAGACTTTTTAAGAGTACAGCGTCGCTTCTAAGAATTCAAAAAAGAATAAAAATGATTATTGATACTTTGAAAATATCGAATTCTATTGTAGTGATTACTAATCAATAGCGAAGAAACAACGTTTACTACTTGACTTTGATAGATACTGGGATCGCTGTAGTAAGAGAAATGCTAAAAGTCGTTGATTTTATGAAACAGTTTTTTTAGAGTCTCTATAGAATGTTTAAAAGGACGAGTTAGTTTACTTCTGTTACTGGGAATTCTGTGATACTTGAAACTAATTTCGTGAGAATCGATTTCTCGTTATTGATTAAAAGAAGGCACATTGTTATTGCTTTTAAACTATATTTCAATTTGTTTAAACCAATTGGTTCGAATGAAGAATGCGGAATACTGGATATTGGAACGGAGTATTGTATTGTTTTTACGTACATAGTTCGAGATCTCGGTAGTATTATTATAAACGTCGAAGATTTCCAGTTATTTATTACTACTGGACAGAATTTCGAATTCGTCGGAGTAGCAGTTATGAAAGTAGAGATTGAGTACGAAATCGAATATGAGATCTTTTTTTTCTTTGTAAACAGTGCAAAAAAGATCTTTTTAAAATAATTATTCGTCGTTGCAATGAAAATGCAAATTGAATATAGAAATGATAGTTCGTGGGATAGCGTATTTCGAGACTCTAAAGATTCCAGTTTTATTTGCACGGTTATAATTGTTTTTTTCTTGAAAATTTATTTGCGTCAAATCACTAGAAACTGCCATGTTCGCATGTATTCTCGGGTCGAAAAAGTATCGAAAGAAGAATACAACGCGGGAAACTAAGTACTGGTACTGTTGGAAAACAATATAGTATTAGAACTCGCGAACGGTTTTTATACTTTAACGAATTTTTTTCTATTCTTGATTTTTTATTAAATATTTTTAATATCATTTTATGTAAAACAAGTACGATTGAGACAAGCGCTACTAGTTCAAAAAGAAATACAAATAAAATAATATAAAAAATGAAATTATTTTTTTCGATTTTCTATGAGACGTTTTTTTCTTTTGATAGAAAAAAAATAAACGAGATTTTGAATAAAAAAGTTTCTAACGAGAAAATGAAAGAATATTTTTCTATAATAGTATTACTATTTCCAAACGTGGATATTATGAGAAAATATTTGAAAAACGGTGCGAAGCGCTAATCACTTTATTCCATTGAAAAAGAACGAAATCGAAAAATTTTCGAGTATAGAAACGAGAGAAAAACTCGAATAAAAAGAATAGTTTTATCGCTAAACAATTTCAATTTAAGACTATTCAATATAAACGTTAATACGGTATATAAACTCAAGTTTAGAAAAGTACGACTTATCGATTTAATCGACGAAATTGGAAAGGTTTTTGGAAAACGGAAAAACTGGTTCGAACGATTCAAAGCGCGAGAAACATTTCAAAAGTATATTGGGAAATATACAAAATATTTATTATCGCGAATTGTTTCGATATTAAAAGAATTACGGTTTATTTTTAAGCGATTAATATTTCTACTTGTCGAGAACTGACTATAAGAATTTGAAAAAGAAATATTCGATAAAATGATATTCAATCGTAAAAGAACAATAGTATTTGACTGGAAAAAAATCTTTAAAATCTATAAAAATATTAATTCGTTTGTTCGCATCAAGACAATTCAATACACGGCGTAGCAAAAAAAAAGTTTCCATTATTTTAAGGCCTTGTTTTCGATTGTAGTAAAAATACTTCAAAAACGATTCGATCGCAAAGTACTCGAAAAAAGCGATGACTTTTATCGAAATCTATAGTTTCTAATCGCGAAAAAAATCGTTAGAATTTATCGATTGATCAACGCGACTATAAAAATGAACTCGATTACTTTGAGAAACGCTAATATACTTCTTTCCGTGGATGAATTTTCTGAGAAGTTTATCGAATGCTTTTACATTTCTTTAATAGACTTCTTTTCTAAATACGATCAATTCACACTAAACGTTCGAAGTAGAAATATAACTGTTTTTATAACTTTATTAGAACTTCTACGAATGATAATACCGTCTCAAAAAGCAATTAATTCTATAATTCAATTCGTTCGAATTATTATAACAATTCTAAAAAACGTGTTTTTTAGAGTCGCGATACTATTTTTGAATAACGTAAAAATCAAAAGACTTTATACGAATTACAACAACGAGTTAATACTTCTAAAGATTCGCCGATTCGTCTTTAAATATATTCAAAATCTGAATAAAACGTTGAATTGAATCGAGAGAATTCAAATCTATATAAAACTCAAATCACAATTTTATTAGAATAGAATAATTATTATTGGTTTCGTTTACAGTTTTGAAAAACGTTCTTTTGAAAGTACAAAAATTATTAAGATTTTAAAATGGATTAAATGTAATAATATCTTTAAAATCAAAGTTTTTATTGGGATTTGTATTTATTATAAAATATAGATTTAATATTTTGATATTATTATCGAGTCATTATATCGATTGATTAAAAAGAACAAATTTTTCAAATGAAGAAAAGAATAGAAAACCGCTATAGTATTTCTATAAAACAAATTTACGACGATTTCGATACTTTGTAAAATTTACTACGACTTTGTAAATAGATAGGAAATGATTATTCTAAGTGTCGATATTAGTTAGTAAGGATATGAAGGGATATTCGATTAGTATGACGACAAAGGACGAAAACGAGTAATTCGATACGAGTTAGAATTTTAGAATACTACTAAGCGAAACTATAATACGACAAAGAGAAAATGTCGAAAAGTTTTGAAGTGTTTTCGCAAATTACAGTTTTGGTTATATGGCGTTCATTTTATTCTTGAAACGGATACTAATACGCTCGTCGTTCAATTGAATCGAGTAGTAATAAATTTTCCTGGCGCTCTGGTTATTCACTGGCTCGCTTAAATACGATTGTTCGATTTCGAAGTCAAGTATATTAAAGAAAGTACTTATATTGCTGTAAACGGATTATTCAAAAAACTGCGAATAGAGAACGATAATTCAAAGGAAGGGACAAATATCGATGAATTTATTGCAATCGAGTTTGATTGCATTAAAATAATTCCAATCTCGATTAAAGAACGCAAAACTAGTCGAAAAATTGAGAGTAAACCGTTTGTAATTGAAAATAAGCACGTGAAACGAGAATGTTTACTTGAATTGTTAGATCAAATTTGAGAGAATTCTTTCAAACTCAATATTTTTAATTTTCAATCTTCGATATCGATCGCATTTTTCGTATGCGTCGTATTAATCGCTCTTTTTGAGATCAATAAACTATTGGACAATGACAACGATAATAATGCCATTTTTTCTTTTGATAACAATTATTTGAACTATTCTCAAAATATTATTTAGTATTTAATAACTCTAAAACGATCAAAATAATTTTCGAGAATAGAATTTCGCAAATTAATTCGAGAATCCGTCGATTACAATATTCGAAATAAAATACTATAAAAAAATACTATTAAATTCTATTTATCTCGATTTGTTTTAAACGACTTAGAACAGCGTATAACAATTATAATTGAATTATATAATAAGTTCGAATATGTTGAAAAAGAGAGTATTTATTATCGAGTAATTAATCGATATTATTGAGAAAAGTACTACGAAAACGTTCGAGATTTTGTAGTAAATTGTAGCGATTGTCAATATAAAAACAAAAAAAAACACGAAAAAACTTTGTATTTTTAGAGAGTAATTTTATTATTTTATTACATTGGAATAAATATAATTAAATTCTCGTAATATAAAATGTTCGATAGTTTGATTGTAATACGAAATGATTTTTTCGATTGGATTGAAATTAAACCAATAAAGAATTCGACTTCTAAAAAGATTGTCAAATTCATTTATAATAATATTATTTGTAGGTACGGCGTTTTCGGTCACATAAAATTGGACGAAGAACTCGAATTCAAAGAAACTGTTATTAAAGAATTGAACAGACTCGAAATCAGACGAATTATTATTTTTGCATACAATTCGAAAGCAAATAAGATGATTGAATGAAAATATCAATTTATTATTGTTGTATTGATTGTTTTAATGAAAAGAGACAAAAAAAACTAATTGGAATATTTATTAATTGTTTTTTTTGCGAATCGAACGACTATTTATAGATCAATTGAATGCACGCTATTTTATATAGTCTATGGTAGAGAAACTGTTTTATTTGTTGAGACCCGATTCTCCACTTGAAAAACTCTCGACTGGAACGAAATATATAATCGAGTGGAGTTTTTTGAACTGAAAATCAAACAAATTAAAATGCGAAACGAGAACATGGAAAAATCGAGATTGAAGAAAAAGCGCAGTCGCAAACAAAGCCAAGTATATTTCGACGCTCATTATTAAATACGAAAAGAATCAATTCGAGAAAAGGATTTCGTTTTAGTATATAATATTAAATTCATTAATTAGAACATGTTTAAGAATACTAAGTTGTTGTACAAATGATTGGGTCTATATCGAATTTATCAAACAAATCAATTGAAAAGGAACTATTTGCTCGAAGAAGTAAACGGAACGGTAATTCGAAGGTCATATACTGGGAATCGTTTGAAGAAGTTCATCAAAAAAGATAAATACTAGGATTTTCTGAACAATAGCGAGAACGAGAATATTATTAAATCCGTTGATTTCAACGATAATAAAAATGCAAATGTAGAAAAGGAAACGACTAGAGAATTTCGTAATAAGTAAAGTACTCAAGAAATTGAAAAAAGAATTAAAATTGTAATTCGTGTTTTTGAATTCAACGAGATCGAGAGAAACAAATACATACGGTTTTTTGAAGATTGGATAAATAAGAAGAACTCGTTAAACTTCGAGACAATAGCGATTTTTTAATCGAAAAAGAATTACTTTCTTTCTTTTTATTTATAGCGGTTCTACTTTTTTATCGATTCTTTTTAGAATACTTTTACTCATTTTGATAGACTTTATTCACGCTTCGAAAGTTCCACTTTTCTTTTATTGTAATTGGGACGACTTTATCATATGGAAAAACGAGACTATATTGCTTTTTCTTTCTTTAGAAAATCCTGAAAAATCCTAGTTTTTGAAATTCACAGAGAACATTTTCTAATATATTCGAGTATTTTTAGATATATTTCGATACATTTGAATATATTTCGATTACATTTGATTACATTCAAATTGCACAAACGTTCATTAATACAATATTTACTATAATTTATAAAAAAACTTTTTTCAATTTTTTTCTCTTTTTTTTTCAAAACTTTTCAATTACAACTTTTCAATCTCACGCCAATTTAAGAACTATAGTTTTTTTTCAATATTATTTATTTCTTTTCTTATTTTTTTAAAGTTCTAATTTGTATCACTTTACATGCAAACAATTCTATCAATTGAATATACTCTATTTACTTAAGTACTTTACGACGATTCTCTTTAAGAATTTACACACGCTTTCTCTATAAAAACAATTCACAAGTATTTGTTTCTTTTATTCTTTTTCTTTCAAGATTCATTTAATACGTTTTATAAGAAATCAATATAAAATTGTTTATTTAAAACCTTCAAAATTTTTTATTCGAGATTAGTACTACGATATTTCAATCACATGTACTAATACACTCTAAGAATCTTCTCCGCAAAAACAAACAAACTTCGCAACTTTCAATTATTCAAAACGCAAAAATATTTGTTTACTTTTCTTGTATAATCTTTTTACAAGTATAAGAACTCATAACTCTTTTCGATTTTACTAGTAAATTTCTTCTCTTCAAATTTACGCGTTTTCCACTTTCAAAATTCGATCAATTTATTATATTACTTTTCTACGCGCAAATTTTACAATTTTAATTTTTATTCTCGAAATTTTTGTAATATTATTATTATGTCTCAAAGAAATGCTTTATTAAACTTTGAAAGTACGAGTTTCGCGCACAAAGAACGAGACGAAAATGATTATAATGCGTTTATACAAATCGTATAACGCGATTTCAATGATCTATAAAAAACTATCAACAGATTATTACTTGAAAAAAAAGCAACTGCGATTAATAATATCAATAATAAACTCATGAAAACCAAAAACGTAATAAAGAAAGTTTTAATTGAATAAAAAGAAAAAATTGAAAATAATACTATTTTGAGATTTTTTAGAAAAATCTTGGAATAGTATATAGTTTTAAATAAAAACTTTTTCTTTAAAGTAAACAAAATTGAAAAATCGCGTACCGCGCTCTAATAAGCTCGATCTAATCTAATCAAAACTTTTGATAGTGTATTTGAGCGTTACAATCAAAAAACTTTTTTTCGAATTTAAACATTTCGACAATTCATCGAAAGTCCCATTAATAGATTTTACGACAAATATACATACTAAAAACTCGAGCAAATATTCCGCATAAAGCGTTTTGCGTCTCGCGAAATTATTAGAATTATTAATATGATTATCATCGAAAGAAACAAAACCTACAATACGCTATTCACAAAAATACTTTTTCGATCTATCGATTGCAAAAAAGCGTTGATATACTTAAAGAATGCGAACGACGATTTAATGATTACAAATTTAAATAAAACAAATTTAAAAAAATTGCATTTTACTTTCTATTTCTACGAACTCTTAATAATTGAAAAATATACTAAAGAATTTTTCTCGATCTTTACAAATGAGTCTAAAGAATAGTCGATCGTCGCTATTAGCAATATAAGTATTCGAAACGCCAAGTCTCAAAAAATTGCTAACGCTAACATTTCACTTTTCTAGACAACTCCATTAACTGGTAATAACGACAACGACGGCAATAACGATAATAACAATATTACTATTACTAGTTCTTTCGTACAAAACTCTTTACCTTCTTAGATCTCTTAAACTTCTCGAGTTTTTCGATCTACTCTTTTCTCCGCTTCGATCTCTACGCTAATCAAACCCAAGAAATCTACTACCAATAATAAGAAATACTACAATATGTCTACGTCTACGCCAAAAAAACATAAAACTATTACTACTCTATCGCAATCTAATACTACTCTATCCCGACCAGTTCGCGAACCTCGATCAAATAATATACGCCCGATAATTGATTGCGTATGCGATATAAATAGTACTTGAAAATCAAACGTTATTTTCTTTGATACTTTGAACTTTGCTAATCGCATTGAAATTCTAAATACCGTTCACAATGTTTACAAATACCCGTTCATTGAGCAATTTTGTCGAGTTCATTGTATAACGCTCTACGAGAATCTCGACCTGCACCTTAAAAACGATAAAAAACAAATTAAAATTATAAAAATACGATTATTCAAAATTTATAAATTGTATACTAAAAGAAAAAATTTTCAACTCGTTTAAATCTATTTTAATACTCGTTTTTAGTTTATAGATATCTCTACTATTCTTCAATATAAGCAAAAAACGCTAACAAAAAATCGATTCCAATTTTCGCGAGCTTTTATCGTCCCTACGCTTGTCTCCTCGATTAAATCGTCTATTGATTTGAAGGTTGTAATAGTCTTTACTTTACAAAATTTCTTTAAATAAACGAAAAAAAAGAATATTTTATCGCTTTTTTTCAAGGAAATTGATATATTGAAATTCTACTATCGACGAATTTCTTCCAACGAATTTTCTTTTTTATACAATACGTATTTCCCTTTTATCGTTCAATTCTTGTAAACAAACTTCAAATTATAACTATTATTTTATCGACTTTCTAAAAACTACTTTTTTCACTTTATTGCCTTTTTTCAACTTATTAGATTTTATCAAAACAATAAAATTGATTAATTTTTCTACGAAAAAAAAATAGATATATTTTAAAATTTAGACTTATTATATATTGAGTTTTTCTTTTTTAGTAAACTCCAAATAATTTATTCGCGGTTTAACGACCATAGAAAAACGATAAATTGATTGTTTCAATTCTCTAAAAAAACTACTTGAATAAATTTCTTTTTTAGTATTGAGAGTCGAACTTTAATTAGAGATTTCTTAGAGTAAACTTAATCAAGTATTGTAAAAAAAAAACCTCAGAAATTGAAATTACACGTTTATAAAACAAAGACTTTTATCGATTGAAAATACGTCGAAAATCCCAAGAATTCTAATCTCTTCACTTTACTTCTTGTGAGTTTGATACTTATTGGTACTAATAAAAGAATCATTGGTAATACTACTTACGAGAAACTCAAAGAAATTTATAATAAATTTCGAGTTCTTTTCGAAAATCGATTTCGAGAACTTCTTGACGACGAATCCTTTCTCGATAATATTCAATTTGAAAAAGTCGACGCAATATTCGATATAATCCGTTGCGCGAAATCCTTAGACTATTTTATCGTTCGATATAAAATTTCTCAATAATTAAATTATTAGAACTCGTTTAATAATAGACATTTGTATACTCATTAGCAAAAACAAATTGTAATTCAAATCAAATTGATTTTTCGATATTTTAAAATAAAAGAAATAAAAATATTTTTTAGTAATAAATCCTTTTTTAAATGCAAAATTGAGGAATTGATAGTATCTATAAAGAATAATCAAAAGTATCTGATTATCTTTGACGATAAGTTTAAACTTGAAATTCGTTTACTTTTTTTCTTTTTACTAAATTTTAAAGGGAAAAAAAAGTAGATTGCAAAAGAGTTTAGCGTTGATAAAAATATTGAAAAAACTGTCAAATTCTTGAAAGAAGACGACAATAATTTGAAAGATCTCGAGCTTTGAATTTTTTACTTAAAGCGAGTTTTTTCTCTTTTTCTAGTTCTTTTCTTCGAGGCTCGAAACGAGCTCGTTATATGGGGGAACGATTGTAGTAAGACTATATACTCTCCCTTCAAAATCCTTGTAAATAACTAGTTTTGAAAGTAGTACTAGTTACGTATTTTCTAGTACATAAAGAGTTTTCGCTCACTATAGATTAATTAACAACTTTTTCTACTTTTATTTTGATTGATTGATTGATTGATTTACGAATTACGGATTACTTCGAATAAGTTTAACCCATTGGCTAAAACGAATTGATCTACGGTTGGGTCTTTTTACTTTGTATTCCATTGCTTTTTTACACTATTTCTACTGCTTTCGAATGATAATTTTTGTTTATTGCCAATACGAACAATCATAGGCATTGCATTTACTACTGTTAGAATTGATGTTTTTGTCGCCAAATATCTAGTTCGAGACTGATGGCAGAGTTAAATAGTGTGACGACGTCGATAACTTTGACCGTTGTAATAGTTTGACCGATGCTACTGTTAATATTAGAGTTTTGTGGATGGGAAAATTGATTTGAACAATGGCCATGTGTAATAACGAAATGTTAAAAACATGTATATTAACTGAGGAAAAGATTCGACAATAGACTGCTCGTGGGAAACCCATGGGATAGAGTTTTAAAATTTTCCTCTATCCACGAGTCTCTTCATAGGTTTCATGGGACCCCTATAAAAGATGCATAAATTGCATAAATTTCATAGAAATATAAATATATTTATTAAAATATATTAAAATTTAATTACAAAAAAATTAATAAAAAAATTAATAAAAAAATTAATAAAAAAATTAATAAAAAAATAAATATAATTATAATTAAAACTTTTAAATATAATTTATTATAATATATATACGGTTTAAATTAAAGTTTTAAAATTATTTAAATTTTAAACTTTAATTAAAATCGTATATTTATTTCGAATTAAACAATTTCAAATATCGAGTTTTCGAGTATTTTATTTTTAAATATATTTATTTTTATTTTCGATATTTTCGCGATTTGCTCAAATTATACGCTAAATAAATAAAATTAAAATTATATCTACTTTTATTTCCGATAATATAAGTCGAGCAAATCGCGAAAATATCGAAAATGAAAATAAATATATTTAAAAAATAAAACGCTTGAAAACTCGACGCTCGAGAGCTCAATACTCGAAAATAAAACGCTTAAAAGTACTCAAAAGTAAAACGCTCAAAAGTAAAACGTTCAAAAGTAAAATGCTCGAGATTATTCGATTGATTTATAAATTATTTATGCAAATCTATTTTTAGATGGGGCTCCATGGAGCTCCATGGGTGGAGGACTATTTTTAGTCCTCCACCTATCCCTTCGACCGGTGAGACATGGTCCATACTAGCAAGGGGGGTGTGGCTGCACGCAAGCCTCACCTCGCTTTCTGAAAATTAAGAAAGCGAGGTGAGGCTTGCGTGCAGCCACACCCCCCTTGCTAGTATGGACCATGTCTCACCGGTCGAAGGGATGAAGACTTTTAAAAAAAAAAAACTCCACCCAGACCCACCCCATGGAGTGGAGTTGGAATGGGGCTCCACGCCCCATGGTGTAGCCTACTCGACAAGACATGAAAAAGAGGCTCGGCTACTAGCGACACCAGATCTCTTGCCCTAGAGGCGTTTGAGTCGGTTTGACGGATGTCCAAAAGCGGAAAATATCTCTTTATCAAGAAGCAATGTTTTCATTTGAATGAGATCATTCCGAATGAGATTGAAGATTATGCGAGCGAAGCATTGCCGGCGCTCTCGGGAGATGAAAATAGATCAGATAAGCTTTCGCCTCGTATCCGACCCATTGGAACGCTACCCGAGGTTGACCCAAGGAGAGTTATCAAACCAATTTTAAATTTCAAAGTGTTTTACAGAGCAATTTCCGTTCGCTGGCGACATCATCTGTGTTTGTACTCTCAGAAAGTTCTTTGTCGTCGTATCCGGAAGCTGCTGTCGAGCAAACAAAAACGTCTCGAAGGCCTTCCAAAAATGGCGAACGAGCAAACAGAACTTCTGGAGCTCATCCTTCCCTTTTCTTTATTCTTCATTCTTGTTTCGGCTTGAACGACTTTCACTTTTATTCGCATTCATAATGTATTTCATCTCGGTCGTCCTCTGCCTTGCCTTAGCGGTGCTCGCAACCGCGGACTGGAGCACAGAAATTTGGGATGCCATTGTTGTTGGAGCTGGTCCAGCAGGAATAATTGGTACGTCTAAACATGCTGTTGCAGCGTTGCTCTAACAATACACAGTCGCGTCTCGATTGGCAGAGGCAGGAGTCAAGACGCTGTTGCTCGAAGCAGGAGAATCCTCTTATGGGGTGACTGGAGGAGATATGGACAGTCGAAGACCTGTAAGGCTTCTCGAACGGTACGAGAGGTGGTGCTGACCATGACACAGTCCTGGCTCCATGGCACGAACCTCACTCGAGTCGACATCCCCGGACTCTACAAGTCAATCTTCTCCGATAATCAAAGCAATCTGACTTGTGCTGGGATGGTGAACGCATTTGGAGGATGCACTGTTGGGGGAAGCTCCGCCATCAACGCTGGACTATTTTTTGAGCCTCCTGCTAGCGACTATGACCTCTATTTCCCTTTCGGATGGAAGTCCAAGGACATGAAAACTGCCACCCAACGTCTGTACTCAATGCAGCCTTCCACGAACCTTACCTCCCAAGACGGCATCCGCTATCTCCAATCAGGATACGATGCTGCGAGAAAGTGGCTCGTCGATGGTCTAGGATACAAGAATGTGGACATCAACGGTCATGCGGACGACAAGGGTGGGGTGTTTGGGTATCCGATCTTCGATTATGCGAATGGGCAGCGCGGAGGACCAGTCACAACCTATCTCCAATCAGCTCTGACCAAGCCCAACTTTCACCTGCAAACTAGTGCAAAGGTCAAACGAGTAGAACGGGAGCTACATATGGGCGAGCCAAGAGCCACCGGTGTTACCGTCGTTGTCGACAATGTTGAGAAAGTCGTCAACATCAGAAAGGGCTATTCGACTCAGAAGGGAAGGGTAATCCTCAGCGCAGGAGCGTTACAAAGTCCAGCTCTGCTGATGTTCTCAGGAATCGGCCCGACAGACACATTGTCTTCTCTGCATTCAGCTGGAAAGCTTGCTCCAAACATGGAGCCCAGCCTCTGGATCAACAATTCTGACATTGGGAACGGGCTGTTCGACAATCCCAACACCTTCATCGAACTCCGAGGACCTTCCACGCTCCAGTCATTCACATACTCTTACGACAATCCCTCGAGTACAGACCAAAATCTTTAACTTGAACACAGAAGTGGTCCCTACACCTTTGCTAGTGAGACATCTGTGTTCTGGGACAATCTTACGCATCCAGATGGCCGTGTGGTTGGCTTTCAAGGGACCATCGACTCATCGGGATACTCTGGTTTCAACGGTCCGAACGACATCACCTTGAACGTGTACGGAACATCAGGCCTGAAGTCGAGGGGGAGAGTCATTCTTGACTCAAGCTTTGTGCCAGGTCCCGACGGTAACGTGTACTACTCAGACCCGCAAGATGGAAAGGACATCGCCTCATTCATTTACAAGATCTTCCAAGGGTTACCATCGTCTGGACTTACGCCAACGAATATCCCGCAAAACTATACAGAGGCAGACATCGAGAATTATATCACGACCTACTCGGCGTATGCCAGAGGCCAGACCAATCATTGGTCGAGTAGCTTGCAGTTGCAAATATGCTTGCGAGATGATGCAGGTGTGAAGGGCGTATCAAACCTCCATGTAGTGGATGGAAGCATTGTCCCTCCGTTAACTGTCAACCCTCAATTTGGCATCATGGCAGTGGCTGAGAAGGCCAGTGAAATTCTCAAGCATCATTTTGGAAAAGGTGGCTGTGGTTCGTGCAGGGGATAATTGAAGTTTACGGTTACCAGATTGTTGTACAGGTCCTAAAGGTAGTAACGAGGGTAATGCCTTGGGATGTCGTTTTCGGGCCTTGAGCACGAGAATCGGTAAAAAATAATTATACAGTATTGAATCTTAAACTTCCATGAATCCGGAGATGGTGAAAGACAGGCGTCTGCAGACTTCAAGGATTTTGGCAAGCCTTGGCGAACGTTCACCCCTACTTTTTCTCCTCGATTGGCTTCCTTTTGGCAAGAACTTCTTCTCTCCACGCCCACATGGCTGTCATCGCCGCACCAGGACCCGCAAGAAGCGTCGTACCCGCAAACACCCCTATGATTCCGGCCCATCCCGTTTTCAACTTCTTCGCCTTCTTCAAATCTCCAAAACTCAACAAGACCCACAACCCACCAGCGCTAAACGCGGCGATTTGGTCATATCTCAAGACCTTCGCCGCTCCCTCGATAAGTGGCAGTGCTTTCGCCGGATCACTGAGGCCTTTGAAGAACACGTCGAACAGCGAGACCGGTGACGCGATGCGGACGTAGAGATATGCGGCCGCTGCTGTCAACCCAGCGAAGCCATAAGCTCGACGCAGCCATGGCATATCCGCTTCGGGATTCTTGATGCGATCTTCATATGTGGTATCCTTGACCGTCTTGCTCAAGACACGCTGGATCAGAGCAGCGTAGATTGGAAACGGTTGCCAGATAGCTCCGTTGATACATTGCCGAATTGCAAGCTTAGGAGCAACGAACATGGCGATGCTTGGGAGGATATACGACAGAGTGATGGTCGGTATTATGGTCTTTGCGGATGAGATCACGGCCATGCGGTTGTCGGCTGCAGCGTAATTTTCGAGAGGTGATTGGACGTAGTGGAGGAAGAAGTAGATGGGGGCGATGAAACCGATGCCTTTAATTTGGTAAAGGACACCGAAGATGGTGGGCAGTAAATGGGCTGCTGTAGCTATATTTCCGCGTCGAATACTTTCGATCATCCAGATGGTTTGAATGGGCATGAGGTCTCCAAGAAATGCGATTGCTTGCATTCTGCCAGCAGGGTCGAAGCCTCCGATGGAAGGGGTGAAGATTGCGACGTAGTTTTGAACGAAGCTGTCCAAACCAGCGAGTCCGAAGAATCTCGAAGCCAATGAAGTTATTATCCCATTCCCGAGGTTGACGTTCCCAGGTTCGGCTGCAAGGGGTATGAGGTTTGGTATCACTGTCCACATCGTACGTTGGCAACCATAGACACAGGCCAGAAGTGGCAATGCATAGAGTGCTCTCACCCACTTCTTCTCCTTTTTTCCAATGCCAGCTTCCTGATCGTAGGGGAAAGTGGCGTTGAGAGATCTTGGGGGAGCTGGAAGTGACTCCAGTAATTCTGCAGCAACGAGAACGTCACATATGACGTCGGGCCCGAAGTCTCCCATAGCTGGAGCCACATGTGTGGTCATAATCTGCTCTGGCCATGTATTCCAGGCTTCAAGCCGAGTCAGTTCGTTTGCTTTGTCGCAAGTAAGGTTGACTCGAAGATGTCGCTTGACGTAGTACTCGTTGAGAACTTTGCGAATATCTTCCAGAGATGGGGTGCTGGAAAGTTTGAAAATGTGGTTGGCAAGCGCGGCGGCGCTCTCGATCGCTGCATTTCCTCCAGCGCCCAGATTGGGCGTCATCTATTACCAATAAGCACGTGTTTCAGTTATAGTAGGGTTCAGGGTACCTTGTGGACAGCATCTCCCAAGCAAACAATCCTGTCAGCAGTCCAGTGTTCGTTCTGCGATTCTTCAACACAGAGCATATTGGCAAACGTCCGCCGCTCCCACACTTGGCCATAGGTGATCGATTCAGTCATGTGAATGTCATTAAAAGCCTTCACAGCCTCTTCCATTTCTTCTTTCGTATACCTCGGGATCTCACTGCCATGATATCTCTTATCCAACTTGGAGAATAGGAACCAGTAAAGAACCCCTCCTCGACCCACGAATGACAAGGTGGAATGATTTTTAGTTAAAGACCTGTGAGAGTCCCCAACACTGACGACTCCATCGACTGGTTTTCCAAGACCGAAAATACAGTTGTACTCGGCTGAGATGCTTTTTCTGTCCTTCTCAGTTGATCCAGGATTTGACTTCTCGATGTGATCCTGCATGAGACTTCGGACTGTGCTGTGGATGCCGTCTGCTCCAACTACGATGTCTCCGCTGTAGGAAGATCCATCTTTGCAAGTGACAGTAACACCTGAGGAAGTTTGCTCGATGGTGGTAACACGTTTCGAAGTGCGAACCTTTGACTTGTCCTTGATGTGGTCAAATAAGACTTTCAGCAGGTCATGCCGAGTCAAGAAAGCGAAGTCATATCCCATTCTAATTAGACATTAGCATGACAAAACTCGACTGGACTACGAACTGACCTCGTCGCACTCAACAGAGGGCCATTGTCGCGATTTAGCAACTTCCCTTCCCGAGTCCAGGTCAAACCCTGGGCTAACGGCTCGATCATCGCATAGATATCATCCCAGATGCCCAATTGATCGAGGATCCGGGCAGCATTTGGGAGAACCACGATCGATGCACCAACTTGAGGCGCGATATCATCGGCTGCTTCAAGGACGACATAATCTATGTTTGGATTCGTGTGAAGACAGTGAGCGAGAGTGAGCCCGGAAATGGATCCGCCAACAATGATCACTCTGAGACGATCTTTCGACGCACTGCCATTGGCGGAACGTTCGTTGGAGGGCATTTTGAGATTCGAGATTTTCAAGAAAACTTCGGAGGAACTTGCGAAATGAGAAGTCAATCTTGGCGGGGGGAACCAACTCAAAAAGCCTTAGCAGAAGAAGATCTCGAATTAGAATTAGAATTGAGGATGGCGAGTATTGTTCGAGTACGCAAGTATGCCGATGTCCAGATCTAGATTGAATCAACAGAGGCTTGGGAGATAGAGAAAGGGGTAGAAGGCGGCCGACGTGCAGGCATCTAATCTAATGTTTTGTGGGGCCATTTCTCCTCAAAGATGCTGTGATCATCCTCTATTTAATAAATTGCTTAAGGCTATGACTCGTACGACCTGTTTCAGAGAAATCCCAGACGTGCAGAACACCCGCTTCAAGGCCTGAATACAGTGGGCCAGTCATCAGTCACGCACAGCCAATAAGGCCACCACAATGCAGATCCGAAGCGCGTGTCATTCACAGTCACGTGAATGGCTAGCCTCAGTTGGCGGGGCTCCACTTAGGTGCAGCGCCTGTCAGCTTATAAGTAGGATTAATTGATTCTTGCCTTCCTTCGGTTAAGAATCAAGTGGGCTTTTGGCTCAGCGTCGTGCTGATCCATTAGCTATATCAGCTAGCTCATAATCCTACTAGCTGAAGAATAACACGCGGACCGCGCCAGGACCAGATAGCCCGTCCGCCGAGACTAAATAGCCTATCGCTTGGATTCTCTTGCTTCGCTTCTTCGAAACCCTTAAGAGGCTGTCATCTTGAGAGGAAGGTAGGGGCCTGCGCTTAAACCCAATAGAGCACAAGTCTTCGACACATCAATCGAAAGCAATACCAATACTACGAATTAGGATGAAGATGCTCTCACCCTCCGTTCTGGACCGACATTCCCAATCCAAGACTTTGGATAGGCGGATGTTGGAGATATGAACACGATGCAAATACCATGATTGGTGGACTCAGGCCATTGTACTTACATGAGAGCTATCAAATGATTGCACCATTCGCCTTCAGTGTGCCAGGCTCATACAAAGTGGTTTCCGTGGGTGGATCGTGTTGAAGATGAAATCTCTCAAAAGTCTTCAGTACTAAAAGCTAAATCTCCCTTCGCCGGTCGTTGGAAGGTCGGACCCGAACCTCTCTCTGCTGAGGATTGTCGAACCTGCGCTACTTCTCCTTGATCTTGAGGTCGTGCCAACTTGTCAAGAAAGATCCATCACGCTCCACTGTCTAAAATGTCTCGCATTTTGCAAATAGGGGCCCAACCTACCTCAGTCACTCAACTTTATCTCTTTTCTCCGATTGCATCGTCCAGTGATGTAAAGTCAATAGCATTCGAAGATGTGCGTTCAGTCTCCGTATTTCTCTTTGCTGCGTGTCTCTGGTTTCAGGCGAAGGCTCAGAACGATGGTCAAATCTGGGAAAGGTCGACGGCGGTCGCGGCTTCGGACTGCTCGATGCGTCTTCCGATTCCTTGATTGTGACAGAGACAAATATAATTGCAGCCAGCTAACATGCCTCGCCACTCTTGTCCCAGGAGTACTACGGCTCTCTCACGAACGTCACTTGCATCTGCACCTCCACGTAACTGGCAGCAGCACTTACGCCATGTGCACTCGCAGCCTTCAACGTTACAGAGGCCCTTTAGCTCGAAAGGTACTCAGCGGAAGGTTGCGGTGTTGGAAATGATAACAGCCGATACTATGAGCATTTCCATCTCTACTGCAGTCTTGCACTACTCGCCAGAATTTTCGTGGCAGCGCGAACCTTCACGCGAATGAGACTAGATATTAGACTCGGACCTGATGATCGGATGATGATTGCTGCGCTGGTGCCGTATTTGACAGATGTTGGACGGGATCGATGATTGCTGCCCAGGGTTAGGAGAACGTACATTTTGGCTGAGCATTGCTGAGGTGTCAGCACTAAAGGTAAACTGGGAACAGCTTGAATGGCGGTAAATGACTACCACAGGTAGTCATGTTCCCTGTTGGGTCTGGTCTGCAGCACAGTTCGACTACCAACACTTATAAAGTTGAGTAGTTCCAGCGATCCATCATGTGAGTTACCCCGCCTTCTTTGTGTCACCCAAGCTAACCCTCCTCCAGATAACCAAGCTCCCATTGCCGTATGGACCCACCTCAACAGTGTAGGCATAATCTGTGACCGTCTACATGCCCAAGCTCTCTAGATGGGTACATCTTCCCCTCTTCAAGATGCCTCTTGGTGCCTCCTTGGCCACTAGCGGAACTCTAGCGTATTCTGCAAACTCTTCGAGTGGGAATAAATTTGGCAGCAGGAAGGGTCCATTGACGAGGATGAGGAGCCTCATTGAACTGGATGATCATATTGGTAGCCAGGATACGTTGGAGAATCGAAGGAAGAGAGCAGGAACAAATCAGAGTGGGGGGAGTGTGAGTGGGGATGCGGATGGAGCGAGTATGGGAAGCGAGGCACCCATCCAGGAGAAACTGATACAAGGCGGATATGGGAAAGGGCGTAACGGACATGGAAAAGGGCCACGAAGCGGAGGAAGCAACGCCATTATGATGACGAGGACGTTTGAGCAGAGTGAGAGGCAACTTTGGGCCAGTGGTAACTAGTAATGTGTTAGTTGTAGATAGAAAGGATTGTAGGATTAGAGCACTCATCTGTAGGGCTAGTAATGCATTACGAAGCGAGCTGAGAACGTGTTCAGGGGCTGTAGCGACACATTCAGAGGAGCCGTGCGTCTTACGTTGGACCAATTGAGCCTACAGGATCCGGACTGATGTGGGGTAATTCCGGAGCATCTTAATGACGTACCTTTCGAAAAGATAAATATCGAGGCAGTCTCAGTTAATTCCTAACATATCCAGCTTGTACCTCAAAAACTTAACTCATACTTCAAAGACCTAGCACGTACCTGAAAAACTCAGCTCAGTCTCATCATGGCAAAGGGAACGAACAACATCGCCTTCACAGCGCCTATCAATCCTGCAGGGACTACAACAATCCTCACAAAAGCTCAAGTCTGGGCCGGTCTCCTTCTCAAAATCCGATCGGCAGAGACCTTCATCGTAAAGGCCATCGAATCTACAACCATCCTTTCCGAAAGCGTTGACAGCGAAGGAAACCCGGTAACCGAGAGAGAGGTCGTTTTCCGCGCTGACCAGAGGAAGATCAAAGAGACTGTGACAGTGTATGAGGATTCTCGAGTGGACTTCGTGCAGCCTGATGGAAGCAAGATTTTCAATGTCTTGAGTGAGGGAGCTGCGGGGGAACTGTACCTGACGTATGCGTTTGAGTGGAGACATCCGGGTGCAAGCGATGAAGAGGTGAAGACTTTCAAGGAGAAGGAGATCAAGATGGGCAATGCGGTGAAGGAGACTGTGGATGTGATGAGGGAGTTGGCTGCAAAGGGGAAGCTTTGAGGATGCAAAGGAAGGATGAGATCGATGAGGGGTGCGGATAGCAAGGTACACATTTGAACAGTCATTCTGGATAAATGGAGCACGTGGAATTGAAGCTTTCGCTCTGAGTTGTCCTTGACATGATCGAGATGCGACATTACGTCGTGAGTGATCGATGATGTGGATAAAAGATAATGGTTTGTTTTGGAGATGAGCGCGCTGAGTGCGCAAACGAGCTGGGCTTCACGGGTCTGTGCGCCACAGGGCATTTTTTGCCTTTAGCGAGCTACTTTTTTTGCCTATAAACTTCAAAAGTCACGACCATCATTTTAGAACTGTACAAGCACCACTTTTTCAATTTGCCTCAAATCTCCGCTTCGGGTTTCATTTTAGTTGAATTGCGTTTTCAATCCCTTAATCGTTTATAATTTGAGATTTTATCCCTCATTTTCTTCGAAAATACCCTGACCGTAGCGACCCGTGAAACCCAGCGGCTGGAGGCGCTAAAGTATCCCACACTCGCCCCTAAATGCATCTCCCCATGTTTGGTAACTAACAACATCGCTCTGCGCACACCACCCTATTAAAAGACCACAGCCTGCATTCGCCTGCAGCACTCCAGAAACAGTTATTCTCCGGCATACGATCAGTATCGAGCAACTCAAGGAAGAGCCGCGATAACCACCAAAGCATACCATGAGAATCGAGAGTAGGGTCGACGCGCCTTTTGTTGATGCAACACTAATTGAACAAAGGATTCTCTACGAGAAGGCCTCGAGCTGCTTGCCGAATTTTCCAAGGAATCCAACCGATTTCTATGTTGCTATTCTGTCATATAAGAAGAGTGTGAGAACGGGGAAATGGGAGGACCTATTGTGGCTAAGCGTTAGGGTGTAAGTGATAGATTCAAGTGATGCAGAAAAATACTGTTGCACAAGGCAAAAAGTTCTATGCGAAGACTACAGGTACGCAGGTAATATTCATGGATGGTGGAAACGCGGTCATGGAAGAAACAGAGATTCAAAGGCTCAATCATCTCAAGACTGATCTGGTGACTTTGTGGACTGTTTCTGCGGAGACAGAGCCATTGAGAGAAGCGACTGCGTCAAGGCAGAATGTCTCAGCTACTCAAAACTATAGGCTTGTGGACAGGAAGGATTGAGGCAAAGTGATATTCCCTACCCCTCGCAAGACAAGTTGTTATTTCCCTCTGGAACAGATATCCCTGACCTCTTGCAGGAAGCAGAACATCCCCTCTCCAGCGTCGATGAAGTTGTTCGGATCATTCTCAAATTTCGAACAAAGTGTCCTGATTCTCGCTTCCAATGCGCACAGTGGGGAAACAGAATAAAAGCAAGCTGCCTAGACTGCCCAAAGTTCATCAAGATCGTGACAATCCCCAGCATACTACTTTGCGAGCTTCGTTCGCATTACAACTCCATTGATCATGACAACCAAATGAACGCCAGATTATTCAAGGTTGGGATTGGGTCTCTGAATATCTCCCTTCGGGCCGTTCACGACCGCTGGCCGAGCTCCGAGTTTACTGTCTCCGACGGCTCAGATAATGCGTTGCCGGACACAAAGTGCACCGTATGCCCTAAGTGGCAGCACTACGTTATGGGTAAGACTTCGAAAACGGAAGCCGTCGATGCCGTGTATGACCATTTAGATACTGCATTACACAAGGCGAACCGCAGGCCTGTATCTAATAACGGTCATAAAGTGAGTGGGCCCCTCATCCAATCTTCTTGTCCCTTGCAACATATTTTAAGTGTCATGCTGATGTCTCATAGCTTTCTGACACCAGAAAACTAATCAGCCTCCTTCAAAATAGCCACAAGAAGAACTTTTATAAGCCAACTGCGTTCCCGACCATAACTTCAGCCCATGTAGCACCTCCAGAAGTAAGTTAGCTTTGCAGATTCCTAGACGAAAAGCGCTAATCACAAAAGAATCCCCAACCTCGGACCTCGGAGTTACAGGAGTAAACAGCATCGAATTTCTCCCCTGGCAGAGAATTCCAGAAATCCAATATCTCAAAGTCTGGATCATCTTTTCTGAAATCATTCAAGCGGCCGGCCCCCTCAGACCTTAACAGCGACACCCACTCCGAAGCAGGAGAAATGGAGGCCTATCACACTACTCGCAACCAGCTCAAGAGAAAACGAGATCCGTCACCAGAGGAAATCACCGGTACGCAAGCCGTCTGAGAGCTTGTAACACACAGCTAACCCACCCCCAGGATTCATCAGATGCAAAGAGCACCACGTCCATCTCATTCTATGCTCACCTTGAAGTTAGCTTATCCCGAAGACCAATTTGCAGCACCCAGAACTGCATCGCTACAACCGTACTACGGCTGTATGCTACATGTCGAATATTAGGCAACATCTCAACTCAGGTGGTCACAAGAAAATCAGGCTGCAAATCAAGCGATGTCCAAAAGATAGAAGATGAGGTCTCGATTATGGGATGCAAGTCATTGTTTGACTTTATATTGGTGTTTGTATGACACTTTTCTTATGATCAAAAGTGTACTATACGTTCATATAGATGGTGGGAGAGCAGGGCTCTCTCATGCCTGCAAACGAATTGTACAACACATTTCACAGCCGTCTTTCATTGCTATGCGAATGGTGATGAGATAGTAAAATATCCAGTTTGAGGTCCGATCTTCACCTGCCGCATTCAGCTGAAGGTGTGCCACGTCAAACCCAACTTGGTGGCGACCTTCTTTCGCTGCGGTTAGGCAAGAGCTCCAGGGTAATCATCTCATCGTCTTCCACAGCGAACAATCCCCGTGGGTATTCTATACACTACCCTCATCGCAAAGATCTCAACATCGGAAAGATCTTCGAGCGAAGCCAAATCGTCTTCGCCAAATCATGCGGCACTGGATCAGCGGCTTTCACCTCCTTCAGCGTCTCGATCCCCACGTTCAGAAAATTTATTCCCGATCCTTCCCGATACTTCACCACGACTGCTTGCCCATTGCCCAACGACACCTCCGCCCTTCGTTTCTTAGCCAAGTTGAAGGGGAAGAGATCATAATCCCATGCCATGAATGCTGATTCACGAAGAGGGGCAACTATGTTCACTCCAACTTCGCACTTCAAATCGCATGTTCCTTGGCTGTTCGTTGCGTATGATTGGATGCTGATGAAGAAAGCTCCCGCCGCCGACTCAGGTGTTTGATCGTCAAATGTCCGATAGAATAGCGCAAATGGGGCAAACTCCATCATATCTCTTTCGTACTGGAACTTCTTTTTCTGTAGCAGAGCTGCTCGTGAGGGGTGGAATTCCCAGCCGGGTCCGCAGTCTTCGTGAACTGTATAGCCAGCCGCTAAAGAAGATGCGATCCTGATCTCCGGCCAGACGTGGCGTTCCATACCCAAGACGAGCGGCATGTCGATGGTTTTGGTGAAGATGTTGGCGTATACAGTCGTTAACGGCGGAGCTGAAGTTTCGGATCCTGCTTGTACGGCCACAATTGATGGATTGTGAAGGCGCCAGAGTATGTTACCGTCGGTGCCGATGGAGCCCTTCGATAGCATGATGCCAAGGCGACGATGGTCAATATGACAGCGAAGATGAACTATCATGGCTGGTTCGTATATGTAACTATACCAGCGCTTCTCCAGAGCCACAGATCCTTCCAACTCGACACTCGGGCTGTGAATATCGCCAGGATCACCCGAGGCTCCTCCTAGCATGAGATTGAGCTCATCACCCACTCTATTGTTCTCCATGATCTTGTTCAGCGCCCCGGATGAGAGTTCTGATCTCTCAAATCCTCGCTCCGTAGCAACGAAATCAATCGTGATGATTGGCGTTTGCACTTTCTGCTGACTCTGATGAGGTTTACCTACTGCTTCTGCTTTCTCGACCGGTTTTGGCTCTTGAATTGATTGAGGCACCGGTATTGACAACTGTTCTTCATTCGTTACCCCGCCTCGTTTGATTTCAATAATATTGTAGAGAAGTGGCTGTCCTGGTAATCTCTGGAGCTTGATTGCTTCAACTCGATCCACCAGTCGCTGTCGTAGTCTGATAAGCCGATTCACGACCTGAAAGGGGCTCTCGGATTCCGCTCCATGTTCCAGTCCCAGCAGCTCTATTCGAGACGCGTCCTTGAAGTACTTAGGCGATGGCGCGAGCAGTCCGGACATCTGCGTATGAGAGTGCATCTCCATTGGGTACGACCATGCAAAGATTGAGGGATCATCCGATTGCTTGAGGATCTCTTGCTGTAGTCTTGAAAAGGCCTTTCGACCTTCTCCATAAAGCAGTGGCATATTGACGTCGAAAAGACCCATGAGGCAATATGCTTCGTCCTCGAGCCGTGTAGTGTTGCGCCCAGCTGCCCATGACATCTTCTGGGCCACACTGTACTCACTCCAGCGGCATTCCTCCAAAACTTTCTTGCTGATGCGAGTGATGTCGGAAACAGCATCGCATAACGACCTCTTGGTTCCAATCTCGACCCAATCCGAAGCTAAAAATACGAGCTCTGCGGGGGCGAGAAGCTCTTGCAGCGTCCATCCACGTGTGAACCATCGGCTTTGAGCAAATGAGGATGCCTTCTTGGAGGGGTCTCCCGAGCTGTCCACATCGCTCAGATACGCGTAGCAGATCCCAGCATCTCGATACCACTGAAACATAGAGTTGATGGCTTCAGACAGCTCCGCACTTGATGATTTGTCAATGCAGCATGTATCGATCCAGACGTATTGAAACCCTTCGGATTCAGCGACTTGGCAGCAGCGGCGGATCTTCTTATGGCCTTCTTTTGTCTGGCTCCGTTGGCTGGTGTGATCGTTGTATGTGACCTCTTCTGAGCCCCACGTATGTGAGAGGATTGCATATGGGGGTATACCATCGCCAACTTCGCCGATGAACTCTTCAAACTTCAAAGTTTTAACGTTGAGGAGTCGCATTTTGTGACTGCACGGGAGGTGCGGGGTAGTGAAGCAGCGAGAATTCAAGACATGCTATCCTCATCATGGCAGGAAAGAAGGATCTATCGAAGTTACTATATAGGGATTTCTGAGTACAGTCGATTCGCTATTGAGGTAGGGTTGTGTGTGAATGTGGAAGAGGTCGAGGAATCTGAAGTCCTGGTTTTGCGACCCTCACTAAGCCCAATCAGGGAAGAGCTAGTCCCAATTCGTATCAACAACTCTTCACGGTCGTTGAATTTGCGAAAGAAAACAAGAACTTCTTGTACTGGAGCGAAAGGCTTTTACCCTTTCATTGTTTGAGGGGCCTCTCAATCGCATGGACTTCACAGAGCTAGCAGTCATGCCGTAACCCAACCGGACCTCTCACAACTGCAGAGAAAAGACCGGGACACTCAAAAGCATGCAGTTTATATCTATCAAAACGAGGTTATTCCGCAACCTTTGAGCCCCCTCTGTGGTCACCTGACTTATACACCTTCATTGCCTTCTTGATGTTTATCGAGTGCTCTGTAGCCCTGGACGCCATCTCTTTGATCTCCGCCTCGCCTTCATTGTTCAAGGCTTTATGAGTCTTCATATAATCCACAGCAGCACTAACTCCAAGTCCAACGCCTTCTTGTCCAGCTGGTAGTCCAGTACCCCTCCTGAAACCGAGTCAGTATTTGATTTTGAGAATTCGAAATGGTGGATAGAAGACATGCTCACCAACTGTCCCACATAGTCTGGTTGTAAGGTTTGCCCAACATCTTGGCTTCCGTTTCCAACCGCGCATAATGCGAATTTGCGATCTTCCGCCCGCCTTCATGAGCATAATCAAGCTTGTGGCCACAGCGATGCGTCATAATTTCTCTCACGCCGGGTCCGCCAGTACAACAGCCACCCCAACATTCCCCCATCCTAAAAGAATCCCGTCAGCATCGCCTCCTCAAAAGTTCCCATGACGAAGAAGAACTTACTGCGTAAACACAGACTGCGTAGGATGCGCCCGCCTTGTCTGATCAATAATATGCATAATAGTCGGAATAGCCACCTCATGAAAACACCCAAAATCTTTAAAGAAAGAACTCAAAAACATATAGTCCGCCCAAAAGCGTCTAGGCATATGATATATATCCGACCATGCGACACAGAACTCGCCAGATGGGTAATTGTAGCCTAGGCGTTGGATGACTTCGATGGCGTCGCGGGCACGAATCTGGTTGTCGTACGGTGCGTTGAAGAACACCCATTCAGGCCATTCAGATTTTTCTTTCATGCAGCGGAACATACCACCTGAGGAGGTGAACCCGTCTGGCCTAGACATTACAGCTGTTAGATTCTATTTACAACATAGGTGCGGGGGAAAGAGAGAACTGACGAATATGGAAGCCACATCTGGTTGAAGTCCATGCTAGCGAAATCCATGGGATCGATCCAAGCGTCGAAATGAAAGTAAAGTATAGATTCGATCTCGGACTCTGGTGTGCCCTCCGGAGCGTCGAGTATGAGTTGCATGGTCTCAGATACAGCGTGGTATATGGTATAAGACTCGTCTGCAGTGTCGTGCGTCAGATTTTGCTTGTTCGCAGCCCAATCGGGGAGTAAACCAGGCATGCTGTAGCTGTAGAGATTCGAGTTAGCATTGGAGCATCGAAGCAGAGCAGAAGGTCTTTGCTTACTGTACGGTGTGAAAGAAGGGCTCGTATTTCTTAAGAAGAGGTATCCGTTCGTGGTGTGCTGCGTTCCATCGAATGATAGCCATCGTTTTCTCGAACGGCGATTTCAGAATCGGGAGGTCTGAGTTTGAGTTGGAATTGGGAAAGCTGGAGTTTGAAGGATGGCTATTGAGATGCCACAAGGGATGCCTATAGTCAGGGATCAAGAGCCAAATGAGTCCCAGTATGAAGGCTGCAACGCATGCTCTCAGAGCGTTTGGATGCCTTGACCATGGCGATGACCACGCTGGTTTAGACCAAGCCGGCGCCGACTCGAACATCTGGTGAGTGGGGAACTGCAATACAGTTTCTGCTCTGAGGAGAACTGATCAGACCTACGATGTCATAAATGGTAGGAATGTACCTCATAAGCGAACTCTGACTTGATCCAGACATCCCTTTGGGGAAAGTCCCTTTCTTTAGGCATTCCAGGAGTCGAACTGAGCGAGAGCCAAAGGAACAGAGAATTCAGTCTCTGCAAGGGGTTCGCCTCTATGGAGCATGTGACTTCGGAAGGCCAGAACGGCGTTTTTCCCCTTCCAAAAATATTGGCGGGCACTTGGGAAATGAAAAAGGGGCACTTGCCGCGGGGACATGCACAACGATGAGAAGGCGAAATGAGAATGCATTTGCAATACTAACGCAACACGGTCTATAAGAAAACCACCGATGACCAACCCCGTTCCGTATATCATAACCCCCCGGCCAATGTCTGTCTACCATTACCCAACCCACATTGGTAGGTATGTACTGTATTATGCCGAGTGTATGTGCCCGCCCTATAAACACAGGTCCGATTTTCAGAACCTGAAGGAAAGCATTCTATACCAGTAGTCCACCAACTGCAAACCCGTTGCCCTCCAACAAGCTCGAGCTTGCGACATAGCTAAAACCACCAAAAGGATTATTCTCATTCATGCTCGTAGAGCTCCACGGGGCCTTCGTGCTTGTCAAAACCGGGCTGAGAGCCAAATCGGTAAAGTCGGTCGAGAAGTTCTCTGCGAGCTCAGGGTCAGTGATCAAGGGTTGAATCGGCGGCTCAACCTCCCGCTTCGCCAGCTTCTTCCAGTCGATTTTGCGGAAGAACCGATGTTTCTTGATCGTCTGCAGATCCTTTGGCATATTGGCGCCAAGTCGCTTGTTTGGTTCCTTGCGCAAGAGGCGGGTGAGAAGGTCTTTCGCATCTGGACCGAGGAAATATGGCATCACGATCTTCTGCTTGACGATCTTCTCTTGGATCTTCGCGTGATTCTGTCCCTGGAATGGCGGGCTGCCTGTAAGCAAGTCGAATCCAAGCGCACCGAAAGACCACCAATCCACAGCCATGCCATATTTCTGCCCCAGGATCACTTCTGGTGCCATGTATTCGACCGTACCCAACACGCTGTTGCATTTGTCGTTCTCGTCCACGGCAACCTTCGAAAGCCCAAAGTCGGTCAGCAGCAGATGCCCATCGGCGTCCAGGAGGCAGTTCTCGGGTTTGAGGTCGCGATAAATGACGCCCAGGTTGCGATGCAAATGCTCGAGCGCCAAAACCATCTCTGCCATGTAGAACGACGCGACTTCCTCTGTGAACATGCGCTCTTGCGCGAGATGTGTGAAGAGCTCTCCTCCCTGCGCATATTCCAGTATCAGATATAACTTTTCGTGGTCCTGGAACGCGTAGAATAACTTCACGACGAATGGGTGTCGATTAACGCTCTCGAGGATGCTGCGCTCGGTCTTCGTCTGCTCGATGAGGCGCTTGTGCACGGTCAGGGAGGCCTTCTTGAATTGTTTCTGCGCGTAGAGTCGTCCAGTGGTCTGCTGCTTGACGAGAAGGACTGTCCCGAATGTTCCCTTTCCGAGGCATCGCAGAGGCTCAAAGTCGGACGCGGTCATCTTGCGCGAAATCGTGTCCTGCACTAATCCTCCCTCGATCGCGCCATACAGGGGTTTCTCGTCCACGCTCGCGCTCACGAAGTCGTTTTCAAGGGGAATTTCGTAGCTGGTAATGTCGGAGGTTTCATCGTCACTGAAACCGTCGGAGGTACATGTCCCCGTGCTGCTTTGCGGTTGGGATCTGAGCTGGCTTCTGCTGCGGATGAAAGAGCTGTTTCGTGAGTCGCCGTCGAGATTGAGGGTGTCCAACTTCAACTTCATCATACTGATTCCACCCATGCCTGGCGAGGAAGCTCCTCGGAGCATTGGTGAAGAGTTCACGCTGACCACATCGTTGAGTTTGTGGCGTCGGGATGGTGTGTTTGGTCCGTAGTCAGAGTCTTCGTCTTCTGATCTATTGAAAGGAGTGTGGAATCCGCGGACGGTCGTCAAGGCGGGTGCTGAGGGATTCATGGTGCCCCTCGTCGGCGCTCCTCGTCAGCGCGGGAACGGTAATTTCGATGCAGTTTCTGATGGCTTTTCGCGGTGCGCATCTGGTGCTGGACAGTAAAAGAAAAGATGTTCGTGTTGTTCGTTTCGATATGCATTTGTTGATAGTTTGGGGGTTCGTATGAATGTCACCTGTGGTGTAAGGAGAGGAGAGAGAAAGGAGCCTGATTCAAGTTTTCAAGATGAGGCTGGTTCTCGGCTGACAGTATGTAAGCCTACGCTAAGCCCCCTAGGGATTCGAGGATCATTTAGGGGTCGCTCAATCTAAAAAAAGAATCTGTGTTTAAAACAGTTCATATGAAATGACGAGTGATTGGGGTTATACAAGCGATCGCATTGCTTTCGTTCTTTCTGCATTTAATTGATCTGTTGAGTCAAGTCCAGCGAGTGCTCGATGTTTGCGAAGAATTCACCTCTAGCCACCAGGGCCAATTGTCTCTAATTTCAAGAACACGTGAAAAAGATGATCTCATCTTCAAAACTGCTTAAGGACTAAACTGCTAAGATGTGATACCGTTTCTCAGAGAACGAGTCATATAGGCGAGTTCTAACCTTCTCGCGAGGTTTGCCAATGATCTCCAGATCTGGGGAGATTCAAAAGGCTAGGGATTCTAAGGAGCCGCGGCTACGCTCATCAGATGCCTCAAAAGTTATCCGACATCATTTCCTGTCCTTGTGATTTATTTTTTGCATTGTAATATCATTCGGTGTCCTATACCACTCACCATTCTCGTACCTGAAGCGTATTCATGACTCCGAAATGTATTATATCAATATCAAATTGCCCCTCCTTATCCCACCAGGGTTCAAGAAACCCCTCATCTTCACTTAGGAGTAGGAAGAACTCTCACTCTCACCCCTTTTGAATCCATCCTTGGGAATGGCAGAAAGTAATCGTGCTCCATTTCAATATCAGACAGATCAGTGTCGAAAAGCTCGAAGTCAAAGCGCCGAAGGAGGATAGCAACCGTCAAGTATATCTCGGCATGAGCTAAACTACATGTAAAAATCAGCAGCCTTCAGGGAGCCGTAAGATGGAAAACGCACTTCAATACGAGGCATGATCTATTTCCCTTCCCAAAAGGCACGAAGTATCTGCTGAGACTGTCGCCTATTTTGGTCTTTGGGTTGTCCAACCACCTCTCTGGGATGAACTCTCTTGAATTTGGATATATCTGCGGATCATGGTGAACATTGACGATGGTCATCGAAACCGCCGCACCAGCAGGAATCGTCCAATTTTTGTATTTTATTACCTTTTCTGGAGACACACGAGGGCTTCTCCCAGACACAGCATCCGAGAGCCGCTGTCCCTCTTGTATGCATGCACTGAGATACGGAAGTCTCTCCAAATCAAGCGACACCAACTTTGCATTTGGGTCCGGAAATGCCACTTCGAGTTCAGATCTCAACCGCTTCAAGATCAAAGGTCTGCTGAGGACATGGAAAAACATCACTGTCAGAATCCATGACGTGGTTGTCATCCCAGCACCGATCATGAGCTGCGCTTCGTCGGCTAGCCGCTGTAGCGACTTCTCTTGTGGTGGGAGATCACTTTCGAGCAACTCGTGGAAGATCGTTGGATATGAAAATTTGATCTTGGCTTGGTCCTCGCCGTTGATGACGTTCGCGATCTTGACTTTCAGGTCCTATCGATTTTGTGTCAGCCAAATCCTTTGAATTTTCCCAGGGACGATACGTTTTGAAACTGCAGGGCTGAACGCATCTCGGGATTCATTTTCAAAATGATCCAGTCTGGGATTGCTCGTATAACCTGTTTGGAGTTAGTCTCGAGAAATCATTGAGCTGCCGGGCGTGCACACATTCCACATTATCGGAAACTGCAATGTCAAAGGCGAAAAAATACTTGCAGCCTTGACCACTCCATGGAAATTCTCCCTAAATCCAGGAGACTTCAAGTGGTCATATCCATATCCAAAGCAATACTCCGTAATAATATCACTTGTAACAGCACTGAAAGCGTCAATGAGATTAAGTAGAGAACTAGTATCTCTAGCTTCTTCAAACCCCTGGCACAAGAGTTCAATTTTATCACGTATGACCGGTTCAAATTTCGCAATGCTTCGTTTCGAGAACATGGGCATTAGGGGCGCTCGTCGAATTGCGTGCAGATCGCTTTTTGCTGTTGTGAAAGTCATATTGTTCGCCCCAAACCTACCAGACATCCATTCGTATCTGTCGTATCTTGCAGATCGGGAGTATAGTTCGTCATAGAAGTCGCTGTCTTCAATGTGGACCTCGAAAGGGGTGATGCGGACAATGGGACCTTCGATCTTTATTAGTATTGGATTGGTTGAGATTTGGGTTTTTGATCTCCGTACCATATTGTTTGTGCAGCTCCTGTATTTGGAAGATGAATTTACCTCCGAGCACAACGTCGTAGTAGAACTCGTACCACTGTGAGAGTGCTGCGAGCTTTGGTCCTGGAAACTTGGCTAAAGGGCTGATGTACAGTCGGTACAAGGCAAGTCCTGCAAGGTAGCAGATCCAGATAAGAATCGTTGCAACCGGAACTGTAACGGAAGTTCTTTCAAACATCGAGAAGCCCATGGCCGCTGTTGATTATGTTCAAGCTTTAAAAGTGTCTCTGGGATGTGTGGGGAGACAGCGTAGTATATCTGGTTTCTAGCCCTACTTGAGAGCACTATCTAATCAAGTCTTTGTTGGCAGAAGCGAAATTAATCCGATCCAAGCATTGGTTCCAGCTGTCATTCATCTCACTGCGTTTGAAAGCTAGACAATGACGCTCAAAGTTGATTCGTCAAGCTTACGACAACGTGATGTTACATAACAGCATACATTCGCGAAATAAGATCTACAAGGACTGTGAGGATCCCATCGTATATTTTACTTCGTCCCCAGGGAAATAGTTACGCCAAGAAAGACCGGGGCAAGGGGGTAAAAATGGCTGTGAACGCATCAAAGCAAAAACCCCCTGCCCTAGTCCTCTTGGCGTAACTATTTCCCCGGGGACGAAGTAGAACACGATGTCCCGAATGCTGGGGGACATCTACCAATCGCTTCCGCATTCGTTAAAAGCTCTAGCGGCTATGAGAAGCGAGTATCATCGGAGCGCGAAATTCGATTGTTCCCCTCACATAAGATGCTCTGAGTCATAGCAACCACTACAAAGACGTACCCATTTCTACTAGCTCAGTGCATATGCACTCGGGAAAACAGGGTTCCTCGTGCTCCGATTGGCTCAAATTGATGATAAATTGAGAGTGCGTGACACACACCCTTATTAAGCAGTACTCTTAGTTACACGCACCCAGTTTTATTGGTTAAATATATTGATTTAAGGTACGTATCAATTTCGATTATCTTATTTCACGTAATTAAAAATTTTTAAATTTAATAAATTTTTTATAAATAACAAATTTATTACGTAAATAATAATATATAAATATAAATAAAAATAAAAATAATAATCTATTAAATAAAAAGTTCGATTATATAAAAATAATAAAAATTACGTACTACGTATATAAATATAAAAAATTTCTCGTAATAAAATTATTATATTTAAATTTAATAGTAATAATTATATATATATATATGTATTTATTATTTATAATTATTTATTATATTATTTTAATTTTATTATTATTTTGAAAAATAATTATTACGTGTTTTATATAAACTAATTAGAAATATATACTTTAATCAGTAGTCAAAATACGTACTTTGAATCAATATAAGTATTAATGTAAAGTGCGTATTACGTACTCTCAATTTACTTTCAATTTGAATTAATCGAAGTACGAAAAACTTTGTTTTCTCGAGTATATATATACTAAACTAATAAAAATGAGTACGTTTTTATAGTAGTTATTGATTACTTTAAATTATTATTATATAGAATTTTTAATTTCATTGAAATTTATATTAATATTTTCTTATAATATTAAATTGTTTTTTAATTTGTTTCAATCTATTAAAATTCTATTATAAATAAAAATTATAGTGTGAATATAAAATATGTATTTATAATATTTTATATTTTTAACAATAATTAAAAATTATTTTATTAAAAGAAAAAAAGACTACGTAAAGTTTATATAATAATACGTAAAATTAAAGTCACGTTTCTATATTAAAATTTTACTAAAAAACGTTAAAATATATCACTTTTAGTATTTAGCGCTTTTGTAATTTAAAACTCTCTATAAAGTTTCTCGTAAAATAATTTTAATTCTACGTAAAAATAGTAAAAAAAAAACGCTTTTACTCGCGTCGATAAAATCGATACGAATACGAATAAAAATTTATTTATAAATTCAAATCGTCGAAAATAAAATACGACGCGAAATACGAAAAACGTTTTATTAGCGATAAAATAAAAATATATATAATATTAAATACGTAATTATTTTAATATTTTTAACGATAATTAAAAATTATTTCACTAAAGAAAAAAAAAAACTATGTAAAGTTTATATAATAAAACGTGAAATTTACAATACGTATTTATACTAAAAAACGTTAAAATATATTATTTTTAATATTTAATATTTTTCGTAAAATAATTTTAATTTTTCGTAAAAAAAATTATAAAAAAAAAACGTTTTTATTTGTATTAATAAAATTAATATAAATAAAAAATTTATATATTAAAATTTTTATAATAAATTTAAATTATTAAAAAAAAAAATAATATAAAATATAAAATATATTTTATTTTTATTAATATTTAATATTAAAATAATTATATATATTAATTTTTATTTAAAAAATTTTTTAAAAAAAAAATATATTAAATAATTATTTAAAAAAAAAATATTAAAATTTTATATATATTAAAAAAATTATTATAAATAAAAATCAATTAATATTTTATAATTTAAAAATTAAAAATTAAATTTATAATTTTATAATATTTATAAAAATAAATAATTATTAATAAAAATATATATATATATATTAATTTTAAATTTTTATTATATTTTTAAATAATAATTAAATAAATAAATTATATTAAATTTAATAAAAATAAAAATATAAAAAAAAATATAAAATCGAATTAATTGTAAATACAATATTAGTTTAGTAGTCACGTGCGGCACTAGGCCAGATCGGGACTAGCGCCGCTTGCGCTAGAATTGAGATTATATTTTTCAATTTTTGCGTATTTATTAGATTTAGAATTAATAATCAATCAACGAATTATTTAATTTATTTGTTTATTTCGTTTTTAATTTATTATTAATAATAAATATTTCTAATAATATTAATATTAATTAATAATTGTTTAATTAATTACAAAATAATTAGATTTCTATTTAAAAGAAATTGATTTACAAAAGAAAATAAATTCTTTAAATAATTTGTTTTTTGTAAGAAAATATTTAAAATAATTAACGTATTTTTAAAAAAACGAAAATTTATAAGAATTCTTTTGTAAAAACGCATCGAAAATATCGAGACTATTAAAAACTTAAAAAAAACAATACAAAAGCGATTTTAAGTTTGTATTTACTTTTTAAGTTTACGTTTACTACGTAAAATAATAACGTTTACAAAAAACGAATAAAAAAACGCGAAAACGATTTCAAATTTGTATTAATTTACTCGAATTTATATTAAAAACGAATTTTCAAATTTTTTTTTACGTTTTTACTCGTTATTTGATTAAAAACGTATAAATATTAATAATAATATTTATTTGAACTCGAATTAAAACTTTTAATTTTTTTATTATTTATTATATAATTATTTCTCAAAATAGTAAATTTGTTTAAAATTAAATTTTTTTATAATAAAAACAAATAAAAAAAAATTTCGATTTTACGAACGATAGAAATTTTAATAAAATAACATTGAATAAATATATTTTTTATCGTTTTAAAATATATAAAAAGAAAAAATATTTTAATCGTAATCTATAAAAATATTTTCAAAAGAATTTTAAAAATTACTCGCAAAAGATTTTACGTTTAATATACAAAAATTTTATATATCGTTTACGAAACTTTTTACGTATTTACAAAGTTTAAATATCGAAAAATAAAAAATTTATTATTAATAATTTGAAAAAATTTTTTCAATAAAAAAAGTTTTATAAATAAATACAAATAAAAATCGTCGATCAATGTTGGAACGTCCGAGGACAAATCACGAAACACTAAGATCTTAGTCTGGTGTCAATGATTCAATTCTGTTTGCCTTTTCTCAGAAGGGGCATCTTTCTATCTATATAATTAAACAGAATAGACGTAAGATTAAAGAGTGGACGCTAAGGCAACTGTTGCCAAGAGCAATAGAGATCATAGCTAAGATCATTTAGTCGATCGCTTAAGCGATCACATGATTGAACCGACACTGGCAATTCTTTTTTTGAGAAAAGACGCTTTTTCCAACTCGTAAACCAGATACAGGGGAGAGTACTACCGCGGCTGCCAACGCGCTGTCCCACTATCAAATACTAGAAGGAAATCTGATCGTGAATCAGTCGCCGTCACGTGTTGTAATGCTTGATCGATCAGGCCAGACTTGGGGGAATTCCTTTAAACCCGGTGTTTATAACCTTCGAGTCAATCGGAAGCTTTGCTCTCGAAAACATTGAAAATATCGAAAAACACTAAAAACACTAAAATAACAATTACACGTCTTTCTTTCTAGTACTGTCCTTTTCAACGATCGCTCTTCTCGCTATTCTCGCTCTCGCCGATTGATTCCTGGGCTTCGGGACGTTGCACTCATCTTTGTACTTTGATATTAAGGCGATTGGTACTAACGAGCGACTCAAGTGCTTTGTTAGCGTTGGACTTGGTCATAGTATCAATTGAATTACTGTTCTTAGCAATCCATCGAATCTTTGAGAGTTCTCTGCGTTCATACGATTGTCTAATGGTCATAATGTCGATCATGAGACGCTTTTTCTTAGTAGTGTCGAGCTTGACTATGCACTCGTAGAGAGAGAAAGAATCGGTGCAAATGACCACGGGAACTGGGTTCAACTCGAGTCGCTTCATGATAAGGTCAAGAGTAATAGAAATCGAGATTTTCATGTCGATTTCTACTGTTATTGCGTATAGCTCAGAAGTTAAAACAGTACGAGTAACTCTCTTGCACTTCGTTGAGTTCCAGTGGAGTAAATTGCCCCGCAAGTCGAATTGTCCATCGCTATGGGTCTTATTGCCAAAAACGACGATATATTCGATTTGCGAACTGAGGTCTTCATTCATGGCAAAAGAGCCGTTTACAAAGACGAAGAGTTTCGTTGAATATAAGTCTAGACAAAGGAATCGGAGCCCACGGTCGAGATTGTCCATCTGCTATTGTAGCCGCTTATTCAGCGTTGCAACTTGTCCCTTTTCGGGATATTGGTATTGAGTTGCCGTCGACATATCGTACGCAGTTTCCGGTTGGCAGATAGAATTGATGTATGCTTCTCGAGCACGTTGCTCGAAGTACGTTTACTTGTAGAAGTCTGATTTCGGATCAACCAGATCTAAGCGCTTGCTTTGCCCTTTTTGCGAAAGCACAATTCCATTTCCGGTCTCATCCACTGTTAGTTTGCATCCGTTGAATAGCAGAGAAGTATTCGGCGTGAAAGACTCTGTAGGCTTAATTAGTAGTTTGGCCTTTTGCAGTTTAGAGTCCTTTAGTTCTACAAAGGCTTGATCTCCCAGGATGAGCGTATCGTCGGTTTGCATGTCGACTATCCCGAATGGAGTATAGTTACCCTTTGTAATGAGTAGGCAGAGATCGAAAGTTGAAAGTTCCATCGAGAGTTTGTCTCTGTAGTGGGCACTATACGTTCTATACTAGTGCATTCCCGTTTTCGGGACTTCGTAGAGGGGCTTAATTACTTTGAAGACGACGTCCGATAGAAGCTCATCCGTCATTTCCTTCGAAGGTCTGGCGAAGATAATACGTGCTAGTAGAGTTGTTGATTGCACGTATACTTGAGTAATGTTTTTCAAGTAAAAACTGATCCCCTTGAATTTGAGAGATAGAGCTAAAGCGACGATGATTCGTTGATTGACGCGCTGAATAGTCGGAGATTGAATCAATACTGTCTTCTTGCCTTCATCGTTGAATGCTTGGATCACAAGACGAGATTTCTCGTATGGAATTGCCGTTTTTATGCCTTTGACCTCGTCTACTAGTCTTAAGTCGAAGATCCGTTGATTGCCAATCTCCTTCGAGTTATTGAAAATCAGTTCAAAGACTCTTTTCGCGATTAATCTATTAATTTCCTTTTTACGGGAAACTGCGAACGGATCGCTTAAAGTAGTAATAATCTTTTTTGCGCGAAAGTCTATAGACAATTGCTTATTTCTAGTCTTTTTCTCGGTCAAATAAGCTTCGAAAGTTTCTATATCTATGCAAGTTGTTATGTAAATGTGTTCGTCGAAACTGGAAACGTAGAAAAAGATCTCTACCGCAATTCGAGATGAGCGTAGATTCTCTTTCGAAGTATACGAGGTTTTCTCGATCGAGCGAAGTAAATCAAGTATGTTTTCCTTTGTTCTCGGACTCTTTTTAGAGAAGTTTGATTCTGGGTCTAGATTCTTTGACAAGTTTTCTTTTAATGAATGATCTTCTAATTGTTCTTCGAGTTACTCGAAGTCTTAATAGAATGATTTCACCGCAGTACTGCGGAAACTCCTTGGTCCATTTGGCAATTGTAGTTAATATATCTCTCTATTTATTGCCAAAAGCGTGTACAGTTCTCTCTATTTTTTACCTTCTTTCCAAACAAGCACGTCTGAATTTAGAGGTAGATCGACCAAGTGATGATTCCGTGGACCATTTCTCATCCGTAGAGCGTCATTGATTTGACGAGTAGCGTAACATTCTCGGATCGCGGTCATTGCACTTTCTATCGCCTTAGCTCTAACGGCAATTGATACTGCAAGCGCGTTTTATTGTAACATTCGAAAGTAGACGCCGAAGACAAAAAGTGTAGAGATAATACCGTTCGATCCCGCCGTATCGTTAACTGCTTTGATCGCTATTTGAAGTCGCTTTTCCTTCCGCAAATCGAAGAGTTCTCGAAGTAGTATATTATACGCACGTCTCAATAAAGCGTAGTACTTTTCTACTAGACCAATCGAGTTGTAGATCTCTATCGGCATAGTCTTCGAATCGATGTTTATACTCTTAGCGTTGTCGCGGAATTCCTTAGAATTGAAATTCGTTTCGAGGTCATGAATAGCAAATACCGATAGTCCAAAGTAAACGTCGATCCAATACGCTCGAAAAGCGTTCTATGCCTCTTTTGCCGATATATCTACAAAAAACCTCGCGACTTGAAATACTGTAGTCTCGTTTACGACCTGAAGTACTGACTTCCCGTCGATTTACAATACGTTTAAGTAGACGAAGTAATTGAAGTCATAGTCGTCGCGCAGTGTAAACTTAAAGCGACCAAGGGATTTACTATTCATTTGGTATTGCTAGCAGAATCTCGTTATCTTTTTAATTTCTTCGAAGTTCGTGAAATGTTCTCTACGCTTTAATACTCGCGCGAATCTGACGGCCGATAAATGTTCGAAGCGCTTGTACAATCGTTTGAGCTCCGTCTCAATCAAGTAGCAAGTAGTGAGACCGGCCTTTGCCGTAGAAACCTCACAGCTGCTATAAACTAAGCTTTCGAGTAAATCAAATAGTATTTAAAGATGTTCAAACGCTCTAATAATAAGCGTACGCCGTCTATCTCGAACAAGCACGTTGTCAAAATTGTCGAACTTAATTCGCAATCTGTCCATGTTTTGAAAGCACAATAAAAAAAGCACGTCTGCTGGGACCACGTGAAACGTAACACGTCCAATTGGCGTATCGACGTCGATAGTTCCAAGAAATAAAGTTTCGCCGATTTCAAACTTGATTACTGTTTCTCCAACTCTAGATCCGTCCAATTTGACGTTCCGAATCCGTTGAAAAGCCAGGTACTGGTCTTCGTCGGCAGTCGATCGTTGGGCGGCGCTAGTATCGACCATAATACCCATGAAAACGTCTGATGCGTAGCGGCTCGTCAAGTACGCCTTTGTATTAATGAACATCGAAGGCAGTTTCGATTGCATTGCGGCACTCGATATTGTATAGTAAATTGATTGGCGATCGAGTAATTCGATGATCCTAGGTCTATCAATCGTGCCGTGGAATGTCATAAAGTAATTGGTCGATCGCGTGACATCGTTTCTGTGTAAATCTCTTTCTTTGACAAGTTCAACGACGAATTGTTCGTATTTCTCAGCGATATCGGGGTCTAGTCCTTCGAACTCAGTCACGAATTGAGTCATCTTATTTTTATCGAACGATCTCGACTTTTTAAAGCCGTCGTACGCTTTTTTTCTTTTTTCTAGTGTATAGCGAGTATTTCAACAATTCGAGTTCTCACAGACGAAGTACTTTTTCCCGTTTTAGTATATTGTCGGTTTCTTGTGATTAGTCCGATCACTATATCGAGTGCTTTTACCGTGATATTTGCAGTCTGCGAAGTATAATCCGGTTATATCTCGGTAAGCTTCTCTTTTTCCAATTATAAAAGTCCTAAAAACTGTTTTTACTTTCGCCTGAAATGAAATCGCGTTGCGAACGTCTTCGCATATCGCTTGAAAGTTCGATGAAAGTCGAAAAAGCGCCTGGTGACACTCTGGTACGCTTCGGCAAGCGTGGTAGAGCTTGTCCCGTATAGTAGTCTCTGTTCGCATATTCGAGCGTAGGTCAAACTGTTTTTAGATCAGTTTTTGGCGCAGTATCTCGAAGCATTCGAGAGTCGTCTTATCTGGGTTTTGCGCTCGAATTAACGCGAGTATAACCGTGTTTCACTAATTGAGTATCTTGTTCCGACGTTTTTCGATCTCGAAGTTCGATCTTACAATCTCAATCATTTTATCGAAGGGCAGACCTTTCCCAGCGAGCTTCTGGTAATAGAACTCGCTAGCCTCGTCGGCAAACATAGTCGAGAACGCGTTACGGTAGTTCTCAGGTTTAACGTTTGCTTTCGAACATAAGTCTTCGAATACTCGTATAGACATATCCAATGAGTCTTCTTCTCCGTGGTATTTGAGCTTGTCGTCGTAGATCTTTATGAGAGTAATTAATTCTCTGCCGAGGTTGAGTACTACTTGATTCTCGCGATCGAAATTGTATATTGATCGATTAGAATCCTTTAACAGCTTTTCAGTTTCTGGTAATAGTGAGAACAACGGGTTTCGTTTCGAGTTCTCGTTCTTTGGCGGCAAATCTAGTAACAATATTCTATTGCACTCTTAGAGTTGTTTTTGGAGTGTTGTACGTTCGAATAGCGTCGTTTGCTCTATAGAAGGTCCTGTGGCAAGTCTTGGTGATTGAGGAGAGAGATTCGAAAATGCCAATGTCATCTCTTTAATCTTCTCGATAGGAATGGCGGAAAACGCTAGTTTTCGAGTCTACTCTGCCTTTGAATCGATTGTATTTTTCCATGAGTTGAAGTTTCCTATCAAATTCATTTCCACAATCTCTTTATGCGGCCACTTTGATTGTTTCTCTTTATTTGCGATGTCTATCAATACTCTTGAGACCTTAGTAAATCGTCTTTTCGATACTCATACTCTGTTTATTCGCAACGCCTTACGTAGCTTTCTTTTCGTGTCTCCGTTTATCCTTTTTTCAAACATTTCCTTTGTCTATTTTGGAAATGCTTTTTCATATTCTACTTATAATCCATGGTCTCGATCACTCCTCGCCTTGAAACTCTGTATCTATTCCAATGTGTATTGTATCGAATCGAGGAATAGAAAGAGTAGTAGAGAAGCCTCTCTCTGATTAAAGCCGTGCTCTGAGAGAGTGTAGTCGTACTCTCGAAAAGCATCTTGTCGAGTCGTATCGTGCTCGGTAAACATATTGGTTCGACGAGTCTTCGTATCGAGCTCGTGAGAATTGTTTTTTTTTTTTTTTTTTTTTTGGTATTGTTTAACAAGTTACAATAAAGTACTCGTTGTTAATACGCGATAGAGCGTGAAATAGAAAATCAATTAGTTTCAGGCCGGGGAAAACAAAGCGAGCGTGGAATCGCAATATCCTTTGGAGATCTGGTAGTCTCTTTTAGCACAAGCAAAAACTACTCTTTCTCACGTTCAATTGAACCAGTAGATTGCGTACAATCTAGACTTTCTTATTCGATCGATTTTATTCAATTGCTGCCTCTTCGTAAGTAATCTTGCTGCTCTGTGGTCGAACGAGTTCAACCACTGATCAATGTTGAAACGTCCGGGGACAAATCACGAAACACTAAGATCTTAGTCTGATATCAATGATTCAATTCTGTTTGCCTCTTCTCAGAAGGGGCATCTTTCTATCTATATAATTAAACAGAGTGGACGTAAGATTAAAGAGTGGACGCTAGGGCAACTGTTACTAAGAGTAATAGAGATCATAGCTAAGATCATCTAGTCGATCGCCTAAGCGATCACATGATTGAACCGACAATCAATTGAAAAATAGAGATTTTTTCTCTCAATAAAATCGATCAATTCAATTAATAAATCAAAGTATTTCAATATTAGTATTCAATAATCAAAATTTAATTATTTTTATAATTTCAATTATTAATACGAATTTTTTTACTACGAATACGATTATTTCTACGAATATTTTTTATATTTTTTTTATTGTAATTTTTTCTATAAATACTCAATTTATTTACTAATAATTTTTTTAATAATAATCGAATTAATATAATAATCTATAGAATATTTTTATTAAATTACTTATAAATTTAATAAAAATTTATATCGATAATAAAAAGTATAATAAAAAATTATACGATATTTTTAATTGTAAACTATCGATTTTTTATAATTACTATAATAAAATCGAATTATTTTAAAATTAATATAATAAAATATTTTTTATTAGTTTTATAAAACGTATAAACGCGTTTTATTTCAATAGATTTTTAAAAAGAAATTTCGATTTTATTATATTAATAATAATAATAAAAATTTATTTCGAGATTAAAAAAAATCGCCAATTATATATGTTTTTATAAAAAGAAACAATTTTAATAAAAATTATTACGATTAATTCAATAAAGACTAAATTGAAATATTTATAAATATTTTTCAATTAATTTTAAAAAATTCAATTAGATTTATTATCGGAATATCAAACGAAATATAGTCTATAAAATCAAATTATTAACGTTTATTGAAATATTGAAAAATATAATTTTATTTTTTATAAGTTTATTAATACTTTTAAAAGTGTTTACATTGAATTGCGATTAATAATAGATACTACGACGCGATCACGTGAAATATAGTAATATAATTTAGATTCTATTTTTCAAGATTAAAAAAAAACGAGTTTAATTAAAACTAAATCGATTATATTTATAGAAAACGAGACAAAAAACGCGATCGAATACAAAATCGAAAATATTAAAATCGAAAAAACTTTCGAAGTAAATATCGTAGAAATTATAGATTTCAAAGAGAATTATATTAAAAAAAATACTATATTTGTAGTAAATCGAAATATTAATTAACAAAGTATATAATAGAAAAACGATAATAAGTATATACAAAGTTTCAATAGTAAATTCAATATACGATAAATCGAAATATTATAATAATTTATTATTAAAACTTTCTCGTTAAAATCGAGAAAATAAAAAGTTTATTGAAAAATAATCAAATAATAAAAATTGATCAATTGTTAATAAGTATAAAAATAAAAAACGAAAATAAAAATTATTTTATCGAGTTTAAAAAAGTCGATAATATACAAATAATAATTATTTTAAATAATCAATTTATTTATTATATTATTACGAGAAAAAATATATTTAATATTCTATTATTATAATTTGAATTACTCGAATTAAATTAATATTCATTTTTTATTTTCGAAAATCGATATTTTTTAAAAGTTTTTCAAAGAATTATATCGAACAATAAAATTGTCGAAGTATTAATTACTGGTCAATCGCAATTTATAGTACTACGAAAACTTGATATTAACGTTTAATTAAATGTATTTACAATTGAAATTCATAAGATTCGCTTTGATAAAAATATTATTTTATTGTAAAAAATTATTCGAATTAATATTTTATTAAATATTAATATTTTTTATATTGTTTTTACAAATATAAATATTATAAATATAAAATTCGATAATCTAAAAAATATTTTGATTCAAAAAAACAAAATTGTTTTTATTGTAAAAAAATAAAACTACCTATAAATATTACTATATTAATCAAAGAAAAGTTTAATTTGAAATTATTTTATCAATATAAAATTATATCAATTGTATAAACGTTTTAATTACTTATTAATACAACGTTTTATAAGAGTTTTTTAACGAATTAATTATAATATAAATATTAAATATATTTAGTATTTTATTAAATATTATTACTACTGTTAAATATATAAACAATTACTTGAAAGATTTAAATTTACTCTATAAAATAATTATAAATTCAATTATTCGATTATTATTAACGTTTTATATTTAAATAAAAAATCAATTTTGTAAATAATAAATTTGTTTATAGTATTTCAAATTATTAGATTTATAAAAAATATATTTGCGAAAACAATATAAAATATATTACGTATATATTGAATCGATATATATTAAAAACTATTGAATTATATTGTTTACGATATTAAAAAGAATTTTTCGTTTATAGAATTTCAATAAAACGTTAAAACAATAGCGATTAAAATCAAAAAAATACTTATTAAAACTTATAATAATATAGAAAAAGTAAAGAAATATTACATTTTATTACGTCGAGTTTATGAGATTATTTACGACGAATTAATCAAAAAATAAATCAATAAAAATATGATTTTACAAACGATAATTAAAACTATTAATAATTCGATAAAATTGAATAATATTGTATTTATATTATTAATCTTTGAAATATACTTTAAAATGATTAGTAACGATATACTATTATTATTAATTATTAAAAAAATTGAAATAATTCGAGTAATTATTAAAGAAATACATTATTTATATATTTAACGTCAAATTAATAACGCGTTTTCAATGAAAAACGATTCAAATACGAAATTTATATTAGATTTATTAATTTTATTTAAAATACGCGTTTGACGTAAAAAAAACAAATAAAAAAAACTATATAAATTACTAATAATTGATAGAAAAATATATATAATCAATATATTTTATAAATCGATTAATTTTTATTTAATGATCGTTAAATTTTATTATACGAAAAAGAAAATACTAAAGATTTATAATCGAGTTAATAATCAAAAGAATAATCAAAAAAATCAAAAGAAAATTTTTTGGTTTTTTCAATCGAATAAAATAAATGAAAAACTAATTAAAAAACGTAATCGAAAACGTTTAAAAAAATTACGAAATAAAAACGTATATAATAAAAAATTTAAATAAAATAAATATTATAATTTTATTAAAAACAATAAAAAAGATTACAAAGATTTCAATAATTAATTTTTTATTATTATTGTTAAAAAAATTAAAATTTTTATAATTATTATAATAAATAAAAAAAAAAACGATATAAAATTATTATTAAAACTACGAAAAAAAAATATAATTACAATTTTTGAACAATTATTTAAAACGTTTTAAAAAAAAGAAATCGATAATTTGATTATAAAAAAAGTTTTTAATTTCGTTTAATACGATTTTAATAAATATATTGAAATTCGAATTTTCAATTCGAGACTAATTAACGAAATCAAAAGCAAAACTATCGATATTTTTTACGAGAAATCGAAATTAGTAATTCAAAAATATAACGACGAAAAAAAAGAAATAATTTTTACGCAATTTCTAATAATACAAAAAATTAATCAACGATTAATTATTGTTTTAATACTTTTTTTAGTTCAATTTCTAAGTAAAAAAATTAGAATATAATTTCGTGATATTATTCAAATTTATATTCAATTTATAACAAATTTTTAACGATTTATATTAATATATTTATTAAATACAATTATAATTATTTTGAAATCTTTGTATAAAATTGCAAAAGTAAAAACATACTAATAAACTACGTATTACAAGTATTATAAAAAGAAATTATTTATAATTATATCGATATACGATTTTTGTTTTCTAATTATAATTATTAAAAGATTTTTCGACGTTATTAAAATATAAATCGACGATACGTTTATATTAGCAAAAGAAAAATTCTTTATTCTCGAGAAAAACGAATTCAATAAAATTAAATTCTTAATCAAATTTAAAAAAGTTTTAATACTAGAAATACTATTAATTTTTAATAAATACGTTTTAATTCAATTTGAAAATACGATCCAATTACGATAAAAGAATCAAAGTAAAAAAATTAAATTAATAAATATTAAATCATTTAATTTTTAAATTAAATACTAAAAATAACGAATTAAAAAAGTTTATATTGTTACAATTTGTTAATTTGAAATAATTTTCAATTTGTTTATTACTATTTAATATTAAAATTTAACGAAGAAAAAAATTATTACATTGAATAAAAAATTGAAATAACAAATTAAAAACTTGAATCGAAAATTCAAATATATTATTCTCAATTTATTTATAGTAAAACTTTTCGTTTTTATCGATAATTCATTTACAAATAATAAAAATTTTAATTTTCAAATTAAATATAAAATTATTTTAACAAATAAATATTAATTAAACGATAAAAAGTTCGAGATCAAAAGAAATTTTATTTACTACAATTCTATTAAAAATAAACGCGTTATTAAAAACGTTTTAATTTTTAAAATATATAATATAATAAAAAAAGTCGATATAATAATTACAATCGAATTTACTATTAATATAATTATTTAATAATTCGATTTTTTTAAAATTTTAATAATCGTTTATACAAATTTATATTCGTTGTACGAGTATTTAATTAAATTGAAAACTATTAAAAAAAAGCGTTTTATAATCAATATTATAATTTTTTACTAATTGTATAAATACAAAAAATTGTAAAAAATTCAATAAATCAATAATCAAAATAATTCAACGAATATTATAATAAAATCAATATTTAATAAAACTTTGAAAAAGTTTCTAAATACGAATTATTTTAAAATAAAAAAAAAAAAAAAAATAAAAAAAAAAAAAAAAAAAAAAAAAATAAAAAAAATTAAAAAAAATATTCATTAAAAAAAAATAAAAAAAAAAAATTTTTATATTGTATTTCGAATT